>CM046660.1:136873236-137228236 GCA_025594165.1 Tamias sibiricus | reverse complement strand
ATCAGCATTGTAAAACAAAACCAAAAAAAAAAAAAGAAAAAAGAAAACAAAAAAGCAAAAATTATAGATAAGCTTTAAGAATAATGCTATTGATTCTGGTATCACCCAAATCCACTAAACTGAAATAAAAATAATTTTATGAAGGGACTTAATTAGACTTTTTTCCCCTTGTTTTCACAATAACTTTGACTAAACATATCGAGACTGTTTTTTCCTATGCTCCCTGGTGACCATGCTGGATTGATATCCAGAGGAAACTAACTGCTGCCATTATATCTCTGAGCTCTCTTTTTGACTCCAAACCTCTCCATCATCTATGCTCTACTCCCTCAGGGGGACTATTAATCTATGAACTGGAGGGAAAACCTGCTTTATAATAACCAAAAATCCAACTTCATTTCTGTAATGATGACATGAGAAACTTCACAGACCCATTCCCTGGGGACACATCATAATTGGTGAAAATTAGTTTTGGAAGAAAAGTCATTTTAAGTATCCAGAAATTGTCCTAAGGACATATAGCAAAGGAAAAAAATTATTCAACAAAATCTATTAATTTGCAATAACAGCCGTGGGAGTCTAGGCACTTGAGCCACAAATCTACTCTTTCTTTCTCCTTAACCTGCATCTCAAGGTGCTGGAAGCTCTACTTTGGCAGACACGGCCAACAGACAGGGTCCTTCTTACCCAAGCATCTCCTTAGAAGGTTCAGGTCACTAGAATTTGTCACCCTATATTGCTCCATATTTTAGAGGCTACATTTTTTGATGTAACAGCTAAGAAATTGGAGGCTCCCTTCCTGTATCCAGAACAGCATCTGCATAAGGCTCTATCCCCAGCATGGGTAGCCAAGAACACTGAGGGCAATTATTAGTCTTTTCCCCACTTGCTCATATGTCAAAGCTTCACACTGGAGAGGAAAGCAGAAACCAGACGTTCCTATCTCTGCTTTACATCCTGCTTGTAAAGGAAGTGTGCACACTATAAGAAGCAGAATATCGTTTGCCCAGGTTGAGAGGTAGACCATAGAATAGACAGCTCTGAAGATATACACAAGGGAATTGGCTTTATTTGGAATAGAGTGTGGGTAATTTCAAGTTAAAAGGTATACTCACAAACAGTTGAGATTTTACTGGTAAGCATTTAAGAGGAAGCTGGGGGCTCCCAAACAACAAATTAATCCACATGCCAGCTATTTTAGCAGAGAAAATAAAGGAAAGGGAAGTGGGAAGAGTCCTCCTGGAGTCAGAAGGATCAAAATCTCCTTGAAGAAAAACCTGGATTTTTATTTAATCAGACCACAGCAATTTTTGCCTGAGAATGTTAATTGAAAAACAAGAAAAATATTAATCTACACATTGAATAAGCTCAACCAACTCCAAATAGGATAAATGCAGGGTGGGCACAGCTAGACACAGTTGAAAACAAAATCAAGGAGGATGCTTTGAAAGCAGCAACAAGGACATGTCTTGTCACGTGCAGTGCAGCCTGATTGGTTTTCTTTTCCTCCTATAATAAAAAAGTTAGAACAATTAAGAAATCACACATTAATTAGTGAGGACTAACAGATGGGTCAGAATTCCAAGAAAGATATTTGAACATGAAATAATGGAAAAAAAAGACAGAGAAACCTGCTCAAAGCAGTGTTGCTCCTGCTTAAGGCTGCAGCTTCTGGAATAAAATTCCAAGGCTTCATAATGCAAGTGAAAAGACATCATTAAAATAACCCATCCAAGTCAGTAGACAAGTAAACAAATAAGCAAACAAACACCATGAGATTCAGAAACACAGAGAAGAATGGTATCCATCATTGATACATAATACGTTATGCTAAACATTCAGTTTTCAACAACAACAAAAATTAAGTGCAACCCATGCATGAGAATAGAAAAAGAAACATTCAAATGGGCAGAGACTACCTTTAGAAAGTCCAACTATCAGGCCCTGAAGACAGACTTCATGATAGTCATTCCATTCAAAGAAGTTCAGCCAATGTTCAAACAAAGGTGCTTAAATAAATGAAGAAAAGTAGGATAAGGCCTTATCAAACTTGGAATATCCATAAAGAGGTACAAATATAAAAAATAACTAAATTGAAATTCTAGAATTGAAAAATCTGGTAATAACTGAAATACAAAGTTCACTCCATGAGCTCAACAGAAGATAGATATGAAGGTATGAATTCATAGGAGAAAATGAGCCAATCTAAGATCCACAAAGATCTATCTTTACAATCCAAAGAACAGAAAGAGAAAATAATGGAGAAAAGTGAAGAAAGTCTCAGAGAAGTGTGTGATACCATTAAATGTACCAACATATGGGTATTGAGATGTAAGAAGTAGAAGATAGGAAAAAAGGAATACAAAGAACTATTCAAAGAAATAATGGTTGAAATTTCCCAAACTTAATGAAAGCATTAATCCATATGTCCAATAAGCTCAAAGAATTCCAAATAGGAAAAATGTAAAAGGGTCACACAGGATAATAAAAATGTTGAAAACAAGGAGAAAACCTTGAAAGCAGCAACAGAAAAATGACTTGTCACCCTAAAGAGAACCCTGTGTTAGTGCCCTATTCTTGCTGTAACAAATAGCCATAAATGTAGTTTGTTCAAACTATATATATATATATATATATATATATATATATATATATATGTATATATATATATATAATTTTAATACTCAAAAATTTGAAGTAGGCATTACTTGCTTAAAATCCATATATCAAAATGGATGGAATATTGTCCAGAGTCAGTTAAGAATAAGTTTTTATGCCGGGCGTGGTGGCGCACGCCTGTAATCCCAGTACTTGGGAGGCTGAGGCAGGAGGATCGCGAGTTCAAAGCCAGCCTCAGCAATGGCGAGGCACTTAGCAACTCAGTGAGACCCTGTCTCTAATAAAATACAAAAAAAAGGGCTGGGGATGTGGCCCAGTGGTCGAGTGCCCCTGAGTTCAATCCCCCGTACCAAAAAAAAAAAAAAAAATATGTTTTTGTGATTCAGGATTTTTTAGCTTCTATATTTCTTTTCTCTTCCTTCCCTTCTCTTCTCTCTTTCTTTCTTTTCTTGTGTGTGTGCTCCCCTTTCATCACCAGTGGTAGTGTCTTTCACATAATATCATGCTTAGTCTATAACAGCATCCTCTAAATCATTATTGTGACTGTTGCTATCACTACATGCATAGAAGAGGATGATAAAAGAAATGCACTTGATTCCTTATTTAGATGAAAATTGGTTCATACTTAGAGCATGAAAGTTCAGAGATCAAGGATGATTCAACATTTTTTACAAGTCTTAAAAAATAATGCTTTGTGATGAAGAGTAATAAAGATGTAGATGATTATAACTATTGTTGCCTCAAGTCCAAGTTAACTATTGCAAAGTTTTAAATCTACTGCAGTTTATTGGTTTATAGCATATTAGGATTTTTGTTAAAATTGTGATAATAAATCATTTTGAACACAAAAGACAATAAATATGCTCATATGTACATGCACGTAACTTAGTAGATGGTAACTTAGTAACTTTCTAAAATAAGTATATGTATACTCTAGAGGTTTAAAAAAATTAGTCAAGAATCCTTGTGTTAGGGTAAGCACACAGTGCCAGGCTATAGCTTAAGCTGGAAGGAGACACAGGGCGCATTTAGTTAGGAAGCTATTCAGTTGGACAATGATGATATTCATTAAATGTCTATGTGAATAAGAGTAAGGAATTCTCTCCTCTTACAGGCAACACACAGAGGTTCTAACAAAAGAATAAGTTTCAGGAAGAGTATGGCAGCATTTGACTGAAGAAATGAGAAACAGAACTAAATCAGGCAGAACGCAAACCAAGATAGGCATAATCTATAGCAAAATGTAATAGATGATGACAATAAGAATTCTATTTTCAGGAAATAGAAACCAGCAAGAATAAGCCAAGTGTTTAATTCACCTTGCCATGACTTCATCGAGAATTGAATGAAGCTGTATAGCACCAAATCTATGCTACTCAAAGCAAGGTCTGCTGACAGTGCCCTTTTTCAGCAAACCTCAACAACAAAGTGCTTAATCTCACAATGAGTGTTTGATAATTCTATGGAACAATTCTGTAGCAACAATGTTATGTCTATTGAATTTAATAATTGAAATTTTTTGTCTTACATTTATGTCTTTTAAAAATTCTCTAGTTGTTTAATTTTGCAAAAGGAAGAACGCATAAAACCAATATCTAAGAAAAAAGGAAACAAAAAAGCCACAAATATTTTAACCATAGATTTCTTGAGTAGCAACTATCTAAAAGTTATTGGATTATCCTAGGCCTAGATGGTCAAGAGAGAAGAGCAGTTTATTTGGTTTCATATGTTACCCTACATATATGAAGATTTAAATTTTTCTAGTGTGTTTTATAAATATTTTAGAAATTTATGATAATTTCCCCTAACAAAATGTAGATGAACATTTTCCAGTCTCTGTTCCTGAAAGTTCACAAAACAAATGGAAACAATTGCCCACTCATCAAACACTGGAAGTCATTTCAATCTGAATACTTTTGCTTCACACATTTTAAAATATTACCAAATGTGAATATTTTTGAATTTTTTTATTAAGAAGTAAAATCATTAGACTTTTGGTAAATGAACACATGCTTTTATTTCAGAGAATGATCATCAGAATGACTTTAGATGGTACATGTTTTGAAACTATATAACAACAATTTATTTAAAAGTTCTTGAGAGTCTGAGATGGTTTAAAATAGAGTAATTGAGTTAAACTGTAATCATCTTTCAGTCTAGAGTTTCAGATTAACTTACTTCTTAATTATAGCCTTTCAAGCACCTCATTATTGCTTCATAATAATTTTGACAAGAAATGATGATTTATTAGCTTTCAGCTAAAAATATGTGTGTGAATTTAATGTGTTTGTGAATGATAAACTTGCAAAAATTACTGGAGCCACACATATTAAAGTCAGCTTCTATAAATAAATGTTGTCAATGCATTGCTTTAAAATCACACACATTTAAAAATAATAAGATATTCAAAATTTCAAAACATTTTTTAAGTACTAAAATTCTTATCCCCTCCAAACTTTTTAACAACGAATGAGATTTAAAATAGAGGCCAAAATACACCTCAGACAAGGATGGCTAATCAATGAAGAAGTAGGTACCAAGTCCAGTCAGAATAGCATTTATCAAGAATACAAGTAATTATAAATGTTTTCAAGGATGGAGGGAAAAAGTTTCACTTATACGTTGCTGGTGGGACTGCAAATTGGTACAACCACTCTGGAAAGCAGTATGGAGATTTCTCAGAAAAATTGGAAAGAATTTTTGTTCCAATTTGATCCAATTATCCCATTCCTCAGCATATACCTAAAGGACTTAAAATCAGCATACTATAAGTGACACAGCCATATCAATGTTTATAGCAGCTCAATTCAGAATAGCTAAGCTGTGGAACCAACTTAGGTGCCCCTCAACAGATGATGGATAAAGAAAATGTTGTATGTATACAAAATGAAATATTACTCAGCCATGACGAAGAATGAAATTATGGCATTTGCCAGTAAATAGATGGAACAGGAGACTATCATGATAAGTGATGGGGAAAAACCAAAGCCCAAATGTTCTCTCTGCTGTGCAGATGCTAACCCATGATGGAGGGGGAATTAGAAGTTCATTACATTAGACAAAATGAAATGAAGGGAAGCTAGGGGGGATGGGAATAGGAAAGAAAGTAGAATGAATAGGATATAACTTTCCTATGTTCATATATGAATACATGACTAATGTAACTCCATATCGTGTACAAGCAGAACAATGGGAAGTTATACTCCATGTATGTATAATATGTCAAAATACATCCTACTGTCATGTATAACTATAAAGAAAAAAATTAAAAATAAAAATAAAAAAAAGAACCAGGCTTCAATTCAGAAATTTTATTCTAGTTTTCTTGCTGCTGACACTCTATAAGAGGTTGAGATTCTTCACTCTATCTTTTACATAAAGGATTTTGAGTCAAACAATGTGTTTGTATGTAAACTCCAAGCCTAAAATTAGTCAACAGTAACACTATATTTGTGATTAAAAGGTTTACAAATAGTGGCACATTTTCATTAATTAATTAATATCTGTTTAAGTTTAAAATACTTTTCCACATTCTAGGAAATGTTGTGAAAAATATAGATGTACCAATTTGTATAATACTGATAATTAGAAAAGAGAGAGAGAGAAAGAGAGTGTGTGTGTGAGAGAGAGAGAGAGAGAGAGAGAGAGAGAGAATTTTTTTTTTTTTTTTTTTGGTACTGGGGATTGAACTCAGGGGCACTCAACCACTGAGCCACATCCTCAGCCCTATTTTGTATTTTATTTAGAGACAGGGTCTCACTGAGTTGCTAAGTGCCTCGCCATTGCTGAGGCTGGCTTTGAACTCGCAATCCTCCTGCCTCAGCCTCCCAAAGTGCTGGGATTATAGGCGTGCGCCACCGCGCCTGGCTGAGAGAGAGAGAATTTTAAAGGCAAACTATCTTATTCAGAAATCTCATATTTCTGTTTGGTATTCAAAATAAATAAATTAACCAGTTGTTATACATAAATGTTGCTTCATTATTTGATCAATTTATAACTATTTCAATTGATAATTGGTTTTATATGTTGTCATATAATTGTGAAAACTTAATATTGGAAAAGATTGACAAATATCATCCATGTATGCCTTTTAAATCTCTTACTTTGTTCTAAAATTAGAAAAGTTCTTTAACAAATGAGCCATTTGCAAAAGAATACCTTTTCAAAATATAGCTGATTTTCTCCACTTATTTCTGCACATAATTATTTATGTGAAATGTTCCAAAATCTTTAAATTCCATTAGTTTTAGAATTCTAATAAATATTCTGTTTAATATGTAGTGAAGATTTCCACTAAAAGCAATTGTGTAGAAATGTAAGTAGACTTCAGAATTATTTAATGCTATTTCCACATGATGTCTTTTTGGGTTATTGATTTTCTCAGTTGAACTTCAACATAATTTCCCTATTTATGCTATCTTACTGCAGTGTAAAAAAACTGTTTTTCTATAATGTTTTGAAATATGATGATTTATAAGATGTTAGATTTCTAAAGGTATTTAAAAGACCAAAATGTGCCACCATAAGACTTTTAGAACTGATAAACAAATTTAGAAAAGTAGCAGGAAGCAACATTCAAAAAAATCAATAGCTTTTCTAAACCCAATAATGAATCTTCTGAGAAAAAAAATCAGGAAAAAAAATTCACTCACAATAACCTCAAGAAGAAAACAAAATGAACATCTTGGAATAGATCTAATCAAGTATGTGAAAGACCTCAAGAATAAAAAGTATAGAACACTGAAGAAAGAAACTGAAGAAGGTCTTAGAAGAATTAATATTGTCAAAATGTCCAGATTACAAAAATTATTCTACAAATTTAATGACATCCCATTAATATGCCAATAACATTCTTCACAGAATTAGGAAAAAAAATAAATTTATATGGAAGAATAAAAGACCCAGAATAGCCAAGCATTTTTGAACCAAAAGACAATGCTGGATATATCATAATTCTTGATTTCAAATTGTACTACAGAGCTATGGTAAACCAAAACTGCATAATGTCGGCATAAAAACAGACACAAAAAAACAATGAATGGATTAGAAGAACAGAGACGAATTCACATAGATAAATCATCTGGTCCTTAACAAAGATGTCAAAACATATGTTGAAGACTACATAACCTTTTAAACAAATGGTGCTGGGAAAACTGGCTATTCAAATGTGGAAGAACAAAACCAGATACCTGCTGTGGCCATCCTGCTCTCATCCACGGCCTTTAATCAGAAAATCCAGTGATGGGTGATGGGGGAATGACAAAGACAGACAGATACACACATAGAGAGAAAGCTGAGACCAGGTGGGACATCACTCTCTGATGGAGGATGATGACCCAGGGCTAATACATCAAGTTTATTACATAGGTTTCATCAAAAGATCATTTGTGGGAAAGTTTCAGCAAAGCAGGCAATCTGAAAGACATAAGACTGGCAAGACATTAGGATTATCTTGTACTCAGAAGTCTTTATTCCTGGGGGCTGATGCCTGAGCTCAAGGTCCCAAATTATAGCTCTGAGCTCTTGCACAGTCGCCTCAGATTGGTGTTAGCAAAGCAACTAGGCCATCTTGACCTGTACCTTTGCACAGGAAGTTCCCAATGCAAACACAGCCATGAAACAATCAGAAACCATGCTTCAAGTCACCACTCTCCACAGATACCTATCTCTCACCCTGCACAAAAATCATTTCACAGTGGATCCAAGATCTGGGAATTAGGTCAGAAACATTGCAACTGCTAGAATAAAGCATAAGGTCAACATTCCAACATATTGGCACAGTTGCTGACTTAATAAGACTTTTAAAACTCAAGTTATAAAACCAAAAATCAATATGTGGGATGGCATCAAATTAAAGCAGCACAGAAACAAGAGTGCTAAAAGAACTTACAGGATGGGAGAAAATCTACTGCTTTGCCAATAGGGGATTAATATTCAGAACATATAAAGACTTAAAAAAAACTAAAATAAAAAAATCAAATAACTCAATCAAGAAATAGGCAAAGAATCCAAACAGATCTTTTCCAGAAGAAATACAATGGCCAAAAAATATATTTTAAAATGTTCAATATCCTTAGCAATCATGGAAATATAAATTAAAACTACACTGAGATTTCATATCACTCCAGTTAGAATGGCAATTATCAAGAATACAAATAAAAAATTTGTTGGCTTGGATGTGGGGAGAAAGGTACACTTACACATTGTTGGTGTGACTGCAGATTGGCACAAGCATTCTGGAAAGCAGTGTGAAGGTTCCTCAGAAGACTAGAAATGGAAACACCATATGACCCAGCTATTCCCTTCCTTGGTATTTATCCAAAATAACTAAAATTAAAAAACTATAGTGATAATTACAGACCAAAGTTTATAGTAGTGTACTTCACAATAGCCAAGTTATGGCTCATCAGTGGATGAATGCATAGAGGAAATGTGGTATATACACAAAATGGAGTTTTTATTCAGCCACAAAGAAGAATGAAATAATGTCATTTGCTAGTAATTGGAAGGAACTGGAAAATATCATGCTAAAAGAAATAAGCCAGACCCAGAAAATTGAATATTATCTCTTATATATTCAAAAAGAGATCACATGAAAATAGAAGGGAGACCAATAGAGCAGAGGAAGGGGATCAAGAGGAGAGAAGAGTGGTGAATAGGAGGAAGTACTGGGCAACAAAATCTAAAGAATTTGCTATGTCTATGTGTAAATATACTGCAATGAATCCTGATTATATATAGATTGCATTATATTACTGAAAATAATAGTAGTAATAGAAGGGAGATCAGTAGAGTAGTGTAGAGCAAGTGGATCAAAGGAGGGAGAAGGGGACAGAATGGAAAGATACTGGGGATTAAGATCAATCAAATTATGTTAAATGCATAATGAATCCCACTGGTAAGTATAATCATAATAAACCAAGAAAAAACTTTAAAAAATAAACCCCCAAGAGTACAATAAAAATGAAAAAAAATACTAGAAGTAAGATTAATTTGATAATTTAGTTTATATATGCATATATAACTAATATTCTATATAACTAATATTAGCATATCTTATGTAACTAATACATATTGTTGGTTTAGTTTATCTATATCTATTGGTATATGTGTATGTATACATATATTTATAAAGATGATCAGATTTTAACTTTTTAAATTCTTTAGAAATAAGCAATTGTCTTTTATATTTAAAGAGCTTATTAAGTGGGGAGAATTGGGACCTGTTTTTATGACTAATATCTTCTTTTCACTCGGATCATTCTTGTTGATAAATATTTCAGGCTAGAAAAATGAATGTTAATAAGATTAATACGTTGAAAATATTACATTTTTTGTAGTTTCTAAAATAAAATTTTGAAATTTCACATTTTTAAGAAACTTCACTAAAATCTATATATAGGACCTAATATGACTCTCACATATTACTATTCTCTACACTTTTTTACAGAAACTCCTGTTCCACAGAAGGTCATGGTTAATCTGGTAGAAAGTATAGTTTTGCCACCTCTCTTGGAAATGGAACTCTATATTTTTTCACCTTAAATTTTTAGCCAGGCGAATGCTTTTATTCAATATTCACCACTACTTGTTTTGTTTTCTTTAATTCATCTCATTGGCTTTTGGCATTTTTTTAATATTTATTTTTTAGTTGTTGTTGGACATGATACCTTTATTTTATTTAATTAATTAATTAATTAATTTATTTATTTATTTTTATGTAGTGCTGAGGTTTGAACCCAGGGCTGCACACGTGATAGGCGAGTGCTCTACCACCGAACCCCCTGCCTTTGGCATTTTAAAGCATTCTTCAACCTTTCACATCCACATATCCAATATTTGTGCATATCCAGAATAATGTGTAATTTTTTTTTAATTTTAGGGAAGACAACTGATGGTATAACTTCTGTGGTGATTATGTATCAGTCAACATAACTGTATTATATGATGCCCAGATATTTGCAAATACATTTTTTCTGAGTGAGGGCATTTCTATAAGATATTAGCATTTGAACTGGTAGACTGAGTTACACTGATTGCCCTCCCCAGTGTGGGCAGGCATCAGCCAACTTGTTGAGAATATGAATAAAACAAAGGGGGAAAGGGCAGACAAATCTGGTCTCTTTGACTGTGACATTGGTCTTCTCTAATGCTTATACTGGGATTTACAAAACTAGTATTCCAGTTCTCAGGTTTTTGAACTAGGACTTTAATTATACCACCAGCTTTCCTGGGACACCAGCTTGCATAATAATGTGAGTCACTTCTTTTACACTATATACTGCAATAAAGAATTGTACATAGTATGAAGAATAGATATAGACAGAAATATATTCATTCTGTTTCGATGATTCTGCATTTTAATCAAATCTCTGTCTTTCAAACACTCTTAACATTTTCTGGAATATTTTCCCTTAAGCAACACTTACAACTGCATTTAAATATATTGTATGAAGCAGTGCAAGCAGAAAACTTATTGAATGCAATACCTCCTCTTTGCCATTAGTTTTTGCTTATGACTACCTATTGATTGTCATGATGTAGAATAGCCTGGGAATGATCAGCAATCAGAGAAGCTTATTGCCAGTACAGGAAGGATAATCCAACCTACCAAATTCTAAAATGTGAAGACTTAATTCAACTCAATTCATGACCTGAAGTTACTTTCTCCAGCTGCTGTCTCCAGATATCTCCAGAGACCAGAGGGCAGAGAATGGTATGCAAGCCTGGACACCTGACCTATAAATAATTAGAATAAAACAGAAGTGTGAGCAAAAATGCTCAACATAATTATTAACTGTTAAAATAGTAAATAGCACTTGAGGCCTGCCCTTCCAACAGCTCAATTCTCCTGGCTCTCTGAACCATTCCTGTCCCCAACAAATGCCAGATGCTGCTTTCCTGAAGCAAACTTGTGCTCTCTTTCAAGTGATTTAAACAAAGAAAAAATGAAAATGTCTCTAAATTAATATGCCAAAGTAACTTGAATAAAGATGTCCGAAAAATCCTTGCCTGAATTTCAAAAGTTGTATTCTTAATTTTTTATGATACTTATCAATTTTTCTCAAATAGTGCTAAAAGTTAAAGAGTCTTCAACAGAATATGTACTATGTAATAGAACACTGTATGTGCCAGAAGAATAATTGTTAAATATACCTTTACACGTGTAACATGGAAATTACTATAGCTGATTTTTTAAAAACTTCTTTGGTAAAACCAGACAAAATAACAGTAAATAACACGACTCTGCCAATTTACAAAGTGCTTCCATATATTTTCATGGTTATTTATTCTTCATAATATTTCTGTGGGATGTTATTACTATAATCTATAGGAAAACGAACTAGTATCTATAGAAAATAGATTGAACAAGGTGACAAATATGATGTTTAATTGTATGTGAATTTGACTGGGCCACAGGATGATCAGATACTTGGTCAAACACTCTTTATAGTGTTTCTATGAGGGAGCTTATGGATGAGATTAACATTTGAATGGTCCTCTCTAATGTGGGTGAACTTCATCCAATCAGCTGAAGGTCTGAATAGAGCATAAAGGCTAATTCTTCACTGAGCAGGAGAGAATTTATTCTGCCTCACTGATTTCAAATGGGAATGTTTCATTCCTGCCTTTAGACTAACACTAATGCATCTGTACTTCTGGGTCTAGATCTGGTTGGCCTTTCAACTAAAACTACAACCACCAGCTCCCCTGGTTCCCAGATGGTCTGAATTACTCTGCAGAACTTGGGACTTATAAACTTCCATAATTGTGGGAGCCAATTCTTCATAATATCTACGTGTTACTACCAACCTACCTTCTGTGGCCCTGCACTGAGCAATTTACCTCTGCCACTGGGGATTGTAAAATGGATCAAACAGGCATGTTATGCATGCTCAAGACTGTCCCTTCCTTCTCCCAGATTCCCTTCATTTTCTCTTCCACCACCTTCCATCTGGGCCCAAGAGTAAAAGCTTTTTATATGACCATTGTATTGTATAACCATTGTCGCAATAGCTACCTTGGTGTCTCACTCTTCCCACTTGTAAAATGAGCAATGATAGTATTGGTGGGGTGCTTTGGGATTCCAGGAGGCAGAAATAGAGGACAAGTCACACAAGAAATTTGTCATAGATTTTATAGAAGACCACTTTGAAAACAAACATTCTCCTTTCTTGCTGTTTTAATGAATGATAGTAATATATCATAGGCTACACAGATTCCTCTCATTCTTCATTCTTTCTGTTTCTGTGTCTTTCCTCTCTTTTCTCCCTCTCTCTCTCTCTCCCTCCCTCTCTCTCCACATAGTAAAGATAAATTGGTACTAGAACAACACAAACTAAGGCTCATGTGTTTTGATACCAAAACCCATGATTTCCCATCCCACCACTATTCCTCAGAGTCACTGCTTCCCCCTTTATAGAACTACAACCACCAGTGCCTCAATAAACCAATTGTTAAACCAGGCTGTCTGTGGGTTGCACAGGGCATTGATGTTTGAGGAACAACATCAGAAGCTTGAAATGTGAGAGATGGGGAATGGAAATAGACTATACTAAAATAATCTATCAGTTACTAAAGCAATAATTATGTAAATTACAAAAAATGTGCCCAAGAAAAAAGAGAGGTTTGTTATAATAATTATCTGAAGTTTTTAGCTTTTAAGGAAAAAATTTATGAAAGACACAAAGAAACAACAACAACAAATACACAAGAATAAATTCAGGCAAAAGAAATTGCCTACTAGGATGTCTAGATGTTGGATATAACAGGCAATGACTTCAAAACATCCATTACAAATATGTTCAAAGAAAATTATGTTTATAGAGTAATAGAAGGTATGATGACATCTCATCAAATACAGAATGTGTGACAGTGATCATTAAAAGGACCAAGTGGAAATTCTGGAGGTGAAACGCCTGATAACTTAAATGAAATTCACTTAAGTAGATCAAGAGTATATTCAAACTTACAGAAAAAAAATTAAAACCTTCAAAACATAGATTAATAGAAATTATGTAGTCAAAAGAATAGAGAAAAGAGAAGAAAAATAAACAGAGACTCAGAGAAATGTGGGGTGCCATTAATCATATTAATTAAGTTTAAAGAGATTCCCATAGAAGAAGAAAGAAAAAAGGATCTAAGAACTATTTTAAACATGTTGAAAAATTTCCCAACTTGATGAAATACATGAATATGCATAGTTAAGAAACTCAGGTAACATTAAGATAAAGTAAAGGTGTTCTAGATAAATGTAAAGATATTCATACTAAAGGGGTAGAGGACCTAATATTATTAAAATGGCAATCCTACCCACATTGGTCTATGGTGTAATGCAATTCCTATCAGAATCCCTGCTTCCTTCTTTGTAGAAATTGCTAAGTGGATTCTCAATTCATGTGGCAATTCAAGGGACTTGGGATTGTCCAAAAAATTTTGAAAAGGAGAACAAAGTTGGATTACTCACAGTTCCTAAATTCCAAATTTACTACAAAGGTACAGTGATAAAAACAGCATGATATTGGAATCAGAATAGATATTTTGATCAATGAAATATAATTGGCATTTCAGAAATACATATAACATGTCATATATGTTATATGGATGTGTGTACATGCATAATATATAAAACAATATGTTATATATGAATTGTGTATTATATACATATGTAATACATATTACATATAACAATATTATATGTAATGTAATTTATATTATGTACACACATCTATGATTAATTGATTTTTTTGATGAGGAGTACCAGGGATTGAACTCAAGGGCACTCAACCACTGAGCCACATCCCCAGTCCTATTTTGTATTTTATTTAGAGGCAGGATATCACTGAGTTGCTCAGTGCCTTGCCATTGATGAGGCTGACTTTGAACTCACTATACTCTTATCTCAGCCTCCTGAGCTGATGTGATAACAGGTGTGCACCAAGGCGCCCATTGATTAACTGATTTTAGACAAGAATAGCAGATCCACTAAATGGGAAAAGAACAGTAATTTCAATAAATGGTGTTTTGAAACTGGATAGACACTTGCAAAAGAAAGAAAACTGGATATACACTGGACCCTTACCTCATACATATAAAATAAACTCAAAATGGATCAAAGACAAAATTATAAGAACCAGCTTTGTACAGTGGCAGTATCATAGCCAGTGAGGTTTATCCAAGGCACAATTATTGCTAATTGAAATTTTTTCCAATACCCAGCTATGATGATTTGTTATAGTTGGCTTTGGTAATTTTTGACAGTCTCTATGGCAATTGAATTTTTAAAAAAATATATAAGGACCAAAACTATAAATCTTTCAGAAGCAAATGTAGTGGTAAATCTTTCAACAATTTTTTAGTTTTGAATTCAAAACTGGGATGAATAAAATAAAAACTGGAAAAACTGGGATCAACAAAATCAACACTGTAGACATTTAGAACATGTTTCCCTACAGAACATACACAAATGGTCAATAAACGTGGAAATAGGCTAAGTATCATTAATCACCAGGGCAATGTAAATCAAAACCACAAGGAACCACCTCATACAGTTCTATAGTATGTATCTAAAAAGATACAGATAATTAAAAATTCTTATTAATATATAGAGAAAGTGGAACTCTCATAAAGTGGTTCAGCCACTTCAGAAAACAAAACAGGCAATCCTTCAAAAACTTTATAAATATAGAGTTATCATTTGACCTAGCAATTGCACTTCTAAAAAAAACATTTTGCTCAGGTTTCACATGTGAGAAATTCAGGAAAAAAACACAGGTGTAATTGGTTGGCAATTTCAGTGTGTTAGTTAATTTCTTAGTTAAATTTAGTTAATTTCTTTCTATGATAGTTTGTTCTGCTTCAAAACTTACAAAAATGTTTGTTGTATATTTATTTAATGTTGAAGGAAGATTAAAACTATTTCAAAACCCACAACTCTAAATATGCTTTATTTACCACTGACAGGCCAATTGACAAAAGTTCTGATGATTCCAAATATTTTGCAAGATTTACAACCTAAGATCAAACTGCATATTGAAAACATGTATCAACTGCTGAGCATGCCAATATTCTCTTAATAAGGGGAAAACAGGACAGGTAAATTTTACTCAGTTATGGGATTGCAAATATTTATATCAAAAGCTTGATTCAAATTAACAACATGAATAGGTATTCATTTAAATAAAAGCAGTTATTACATCTTTGATTTTTTTTTGTGACATACAAAATTTAAAAATCTAATTCCATGATGTTGTAAGCTATAGTATACATTAGCAATGTAACATTTTTGCTAGCATTTCCCATACAAGAGATAAGTATCCTCCTATAATCCAGTCACCTAAAAGAGAAAATAAATTCCTCTCATCCTCTGCCTCTGGTTAGTTTTTCTTACTCAGGCAGGACCATACCAAGTGGCTGTCACTATAGAAGACATTATATTTACAAAAATTTTCATGTAGGTTTTCCAGGAATCAGTGCTTACTGGCATTGTATGATGGATTATAGAACCTTATGAATTCATGAACTGCTTGTTTGTTTTTATATTATTTCAACGAACTCTGAATTCCCCACGTTTGCTTTTGGCCAGTAAGACCACTCTGTCTCTGTCTGTCTGTCTATCTATCAATCTATCTATAATCTCTCGCTGAGAAGTTTTTCCAAAAATTTGGATCTTGATTTATAGGTTCTGACTAGTACCTTCCTAGAGTTTAAAAACAAATCTACCAATCTCAAAGTAAGGTACTCTGGCTCATGCATACACTTGATTATTTCCTTAGCAGTTGCTCAGCATTTCAGAATCTTCTTGAACCTATTCATTGGATTCTAAGAATTTTCAAGTATAATTTAATACAAATGCTACCAAGTACATCATGGTGCCTTCTTTGTGTTTTTTTGTGCAGCTAGATTCCAATTTGTTCATTCATTGTTAGTTACTGTGCTAATAAAATAAATGCATAGATGAATAAAATACTTCTGTGCCTTAGGGAACTTAGAGTCTATAATAGAGGAAGTTATGCAATTGTACTACAATGTGAAATACTGTACTCTAGTAAGTATAGACTACCCACAGGGAAAAGCCTATATTTTTTGCTTGCTAGCTGAGTGATTTTAAACAAATCAAACTCTATGCAAAATTAGAAACTCATGGTAAGCTTTTGTTAATATTTATGGTTCCCGCAGTTTAAAATGTCTTAATGGCACTGAAATCCCACAAAATATGAGGGAATAGGGGTATATTAAAATAAGTATGTATAAAAATTACATATGCATATTAGGTATAATTTATTACTAAGGGTAGATGAAGATAATTATATATATAAAAGTATGTATATTACAGATGTAATTATATATAATTATCTTCATCTATCTTTCGTGACAAGATATAAAATATATTAATAAAGGTTGTATTCTCAGTATGATCTAACTAGATTTTCTTGGGGGCAACAGTACTGGGGACTGAAGTCAGGGGCACTTGACCACTGAGCCACATCCCCAGCCATACGTTTTGTATTTTATTTAGAGACAGGCTCTCATTGAGTTGCTTAGTGTCTTGCTAAGTTACTGAGACTAACTTTGAACTCAAGATCCTCCTGCCTTGGCCTCCTGAGCTGCTGGGATTACAGGCATTTGCCACAGGGCCTGGCTCTGAATAGGTTTTAATTGGTTGATTTCTTCTTATATTGAAACCATCTTTCCATCTATATTTACCTTAGCTTACAAACTAATATTGTTTTCCCTCATATTTGTTTGATGTTTGTTTATTTTCTCTGACAGCTATTATGAATAAATCAGTTATCACTTCCACAAAACATTTTTAAATATTGAAGTATAAGATATCTTCTCATAGTACTTATAATCATAACTCATAGTTAATAAATTGTAAAGTATTCTAAAATGCTACTAAAATTAATTTTAAAAAATAGGAAAGGATCATAAAGAACAGATTGAAGTTGAGGATTTCATTGAAGGTTTTTGACTTAAAAACAAAAAATGAAAAAATAGTTTTGAATGATATGATACAAACAATGTTTATCTTGAGCTTCTGGGAAATAGACACATGTTTAGATTTACAGACATGGGTCAACACTGATATCAGGTAGAATATTTCATGTATTGTTTAATCTTTTCCTTTCCTCTGAAAAGAAAAGCAAGATTTGGAGGACAGTGAAAATAGAATCCACCACTAAAATCTCCTTCTCCAGCAAAAAGTAATGGGAAAAAACAAGAAAAACATTGTACTTCTACTCAAGGTAAAGCTTCCTTTTTATCACTTGTCTTTAAAAAAAATGTAATTTTTTAAGATTTCTTTAGCTGTGAGTAAAAGCTCAATCTTCGTTGATGTTCTTCCTTAAACTCTTGTGAAGATCAATAATACTCTTCTCACAATAAAAACTCAAAGGTCAAGTCTCAGTTTTGATTCTTGTTAAGAGTTCCACACTCAGGACACTTGAGTCGCACCACTGTCATCACTTTTATTTTATGGTATCCATGGTGATGTTTCTTCTATCTATTATTTTACCAACATATTTGCCATTCTTTATTTCTTCTGTGGATCAGCATAGTCCAGACATACAAAGCCACTCATGTCTAGTAAGCCTTGCTTCCACTTCTTTTTTAGTGATGTACTTCTCTCTATGCCCTAACTCAAATGGCAGTTAAAGTTTCACTACTTACCTTTGTGTGCGTGTGTATGTTTGTTTGCTTTGTTCCAAAGAATTACACAGTGTTTGGAAATAATTCTGCAATAGCAGTTATAATGCAATTATTAATACAATGGTGCTTTTTTTATATTTCCAGAATCTAATACAATCACTGTCATGTAAAAATGTTTTTGAAGGTTGAGTAGGCAGATTGACTAATGACTCAACTAGCTTACTAACTGTGATGTACACATTTTATCTGGTTCTCTAGATCAATTTTCTATCTTTCTCCACCTTAATAGGTAGCCATATAGTTTGTATCAGCAGGCTCTCTTAACCTCTGACTTTCAGGTGGGGATTGGCAGATTAGAGGAAAAGAAGTGTATGATCAAGGTGTTTATTACATTTAACTGCTTGCTACTCAACTCAGTTTCCTTCTAATAGAATCACTGTATTCTGATGGTGACCATTACTGGAGACCGAGTTCCTCTGGGAACAATTTCAGTGTAGTTGGAGTGGCGGAATCATAAGCCATCTATGATGCCTTACCCAAAGAGATAGTAAAATTTCTTACATCTTTGTAACAGCAAGGAGTTTTACAACTTGAAACAAGGTTCCCATAGATTTTGGATCCTATGCTAACACACAGATTAGGAGATAGAAGATAAATTTGCTGTCTTCCTTGATTACTTATCAAAAACATGGCCCTCAGGCCCTTAAGATGAATAGTCCTGACAAAGGCTTTATAAAGATTTATAACTCAAAGGGCAGAGAGAGAATAGTAATTACAAATGTTCTGTTATATGCATATATGAGTAGTCAGAATGTACCCCACTATTATGTATAATGCACTAATAAATACATAATAAAAATAAATTATTTTGCAATTTAAAAAGCAAGTGTTCTAATGTATATGCTCTAAGAACATTAAATTTAGAACAAAGGGATATAAGATATCTTTTTTGATAAAACCGTCTGGACTCTGTCAGGATCTATGTGAGCAGGAAGTCAGGGGTATGAGGCAGGAAAAAGCCTGACCAAAGTTTAGTCAAGCCAAGGGATATGTTAGATCTGTCTTGGACAGCAGAATTTTAGCCAGTAAGAAAGTAAAAAAGACTCGCTCATTAGAGAGATGGTTTATGCAAAGGCCATAAAGAAGCAAATGAGAAAAGTGTGGTCAGTCTAAAGCACAGAGGGAGAAGCACAAGTATTTTGAGACATAAGGTCAATAGAAGAACATAAAGTCTATGAGGGTATTGAAGTACAATCTAGTTTAGCTAATTAAAAGGTAATTTAAAAATGAATGGAGGCACATATGTGACACAGAAACAAACCAGAAAAATAAAAGATGTCACTGAAGCGAAGAAAAAACATTTTATTAAAAAGTAACCAGTACCAAGGTGATGGATTAGCAACCATTGTACATGTAGCAATTACAAGTTTATACTGTGTCTTTAAGCCACAAATCTTAATAGACTAGAGCAAATAAAAATTATATTGTAAAGAGTTGATGAAATGAGTGAGTGGGAGTTGACAATGTAAAGGCAGACCATTTTATGGAACTTTAAAGCAGTTCATCTAGAGAAAGATAAAACATTGTGAATCATTTTATTGAGTGGAGATTTTAGAAATATTTCTATACTGATACTCACTAGGTAGCGCCAATGGTTTGGCTACTTGAGATTTTCTCTCTTCATTCAGTCTGCCTGATAGATTCGAAATTGCCTGGTGAATAAAGGCAAAACTTCTCATGACACATCAATTCATTTCACATGTTTTTATGCTATCCTTATCCAAGCTTATTGGTTGTATTTATAACATTTATTAAGGTATCTATGAGCTGACTGAGAACTTCCCATCAAACTATCACTCAAACTTCCAGAAGCAAAATTTATTTATTTATCCCTTTATGTTTCTCAGAGCTGAAGCACTGCTGAAGATAATATGATAAGCTTCATGTTCCCACAGGCAATCTGAAAATATCTTTTCCACAAAGCTACAATTGTGGGACTAATGTGTTAACCTTTCAGTGGAGTTGTGACTGACAGGCAAAAACACTAATTTGGAGGCACAAAGAGTATGTTTTAGGAAGTTAGTGGAATAGGGACTACCAGAGGGGGAAAGGAAAACAAAATAGATGAGGATTGTAAAGAAAGGGAGTCTGTGATTATGCAATGTATGCCTTGGAAAACCCAGGGCCTTGCAGATACTGCTGTTTGAAATGCTTCAAGATGCTTCCAGAAGATGTATAAATAATAAGTGCATTAGTTATATAGAGTTATTGAAATAAATCATTATCTTTTTGTCTTTGGGATGTGTTTTATAATTACCATACATTTATGTTAGAATGCAGCATATATTTGTGAAAGAAGTATTATACTAAGTTTTATCTCAGAAAGTTATTTTTTCTACTCTGTATATAGCTTTGAATTTTTTCAATAAAACATTTTATGTATATGTATTATTTTATCTCAAACCCTTTTATTAATTGACAATTAAGCATAGCTATATTGATTATAATGGATTATAACTTGGTAAGAATGTAATAAACAATAAAATAGACTGAAAACATTCTAAAAAATAAAATATACTTAAGACTAATAAACCAAAATTATCATACTATTTACTGATAACTAAAAACACATAAGTGGTAAGACTTGCTTATAAGATACTTTTTTTTTTTTTTTACAAAGGACGATTAATGTGTTTCTCTACAGTGAACAATTACAGTATAGAAATAGTACTCCACATTCTTGCAAATAGAACAAAATTATATGCACACTTAAAATCATGTGCACACTACTTGTTATGAAATTGATAGGATAAGATTTAAAAGGCTTAAATGAGTTTTGCATTTTTCTGGGTAATAAAAAATAGCAAAATAAACAGCTGCAACCAGGAGAAGCAGCAGGCACCAGTGGAAGGAAGGGCCCAGCCACCTGTCTGTCAGACTGCCACTGACTCATGTGGCCACTGGGACTAGGAACAACAAACCCCAGCTGGAGGGAGGGCCCAGCCAGAGGAAGGGGCCCACCTGCTGCTTGTGAGACTCCTACTCACCCAGCCACCACCAGGAGAAGCAGCAGGCACCGGCAGGAGGAAGGGCCCAGCCACCCGCCTGCCTGACAACTGCCCAACCACATCACCACCAGGTCTAGGAACAGCAGACCCCAGCTGGAGGAAGGCCCCAGCAGGAGGAGGGCCTGGCCAGAGGAAGGGCCCCCACTGACTTCCTGTGTGACCCCTACCTACCCATGCCAGAACTGGGTGAAGCAGCAGGCACTGCCTGACCCCAACTGCCACAACTAGACTGGGAGGAGACCCAGGAGGTGGAGAGTGGGGAAAGGAAAGCCAGACTACCTGTTTCATCACCCTGCAGCCGGGAGGAGATCCAGAGAGAGAGAGGCCTGCCCCATGCCCACAAATCGGAGAGGCAACCTGCTTCTGCACAGAGACACACCACACTGGGGTCCGTGGCTACACAACTCAAATCAATATAATTATAGGCTTGAGGCTGCCACTGCCACAAAACTGAGATAGCAAGGCTACTACCAAGGAATGACAAAAAGATACAGGTAAGACATCACTAAGGTCCCTGTGGAACAGACTGCACCAGAGGGTGCTACCAGTTATGCTGTTGCGAATTAACAGGGAGTCTTACATGGGAATGCCTATCTCTTGCTTCTCCTAAAAGCCAAATTCTTATGATTACACTCTCACTAGTCAAATAATCTAATACCTCTATTTTCTCACATCCTAAGTTATAAAAGTCTAAGCCAACCCCTAAGTTCCCCCTTATACCATTAAATACTGTAAACCACCACTCAAACATAGAGACTATATGGTATAAGATAACTGATCTCATCACTTATGTTTATAGTGACAAAATTGTAAATATAAAAATAGAAACTAACTGATATATGGATACACATTGGGTACATTAAAAGCTGTAATATTGATCTTGCCCTAAAACATGAGGGTTCAGATAACCTGTAGGGACCCTATAAGACAAAAGGGCAGAAGTCATAATACCTCAGGCTTACTATGTAAGAGAGGAAAACACATAGACATCATGAAAAAACAATGGAAGAAAATGCCCAAAACAAACCAAGATACTACAACAATAGAAGCCATAGAAAGCACAGTAGGTGAAATGATAGAGAAGGAGTTCTGGATATACATATTTAAAATGATATGGGATTTAAAAAATGACCTAAGTGAGCAGATACAGGCAAAAATTGATCTCTCCAACAAAGAGATAAAAGATCAAAGACAGGCAACCATCAATCACACCAACAAAGAGATAAGAGAACAAATACAGGCAGCAAAATATTACTTCAAGAAAAAGATAGAGAGTTTGAGAAAAAACCCAAACAGAAATCCTTGAAATGAAAGAAACAATAAGCCACTTAAAAAATTCAATAGACAGCATCACCAACAGATTGGATCACTTGGAAGGTAGGACCTCAGACAATGAGGAAAAAAATATATAATATTGAAAATAAAGTTGACCTCACAGTGAAGATGGCAAGAAATCATGAACAGAATATCCAAGAATTATGGGATACCATCAAAAGACCAAATTTAAGATTTATTGGAATAGAGGAAGGTGCAGAGATTCAAACCAAAGGAATGCACAATCTCTTTAATGAAATAATATTAAAAATTTCCCAAGCAGGAAGAATGAATTTGAAAATCAAATATAAGAGGCCCATAGGATGCCAAATGTACAAAATTATAACAGATCTACACCAAGGCAAATTGTAATAAAAATGCCTAGCATACAAAATAAAGATAGAATTTTAAAGTCCGTAAGAGAGAAAAGTCAGATTACCTATAAGGGAAAATCAATTCGGATCTCAGCAGATTTTTCAACCCAGACCCTCAAAACCAGGAGATTCTGGAACAACATATACCAGGCTCTAAAAGATAAGAGACGACAACCAAGAATCTTATATCCAGGAAAATTAAGCTTTAGAGTTGATGATGAAATAAAAACCTTCCATGATAAACAAAAGCTAAAAGAATTTACAATAAGAAAGCCTGCACTACAGGACATTCTTGGCAAAATATTCCATGAGGAGGAAATGAAAAATAATAATGAAAATCTGCAAATCTGCAAAGGGAAGAACTACAATAAAGGAAAAACCAACCAAAGGAGAAACCAAGTCAAACTAAATACCAAAAAAAAAAAAAAAAAAAAAAAAAAAAAAAAAGACTGGTAATACAAAAAAGTCATGACACAATAATAACCCTGAATGTTAATGGCCTAAATTTACCAATTAAAAGACAAGGGTAATAGGTTGGATTAAAAAAAAAAAAAAAAAAAAAACAGACCCAACAATATGTGTGGCCTTCAAGAGACACATCTTATAGGAAAAGACACTCACAGACTGAAGGTGAAAGGATGGGATAAAATATACCATTCACACTGTTTATGTGAGCGAGCAGGGATCTCCATCCTCATATCAAATAAAGTAGACTTCAAGCTAAAGTTAATCAAAAGATATAAAGATGGACATTTTATACTGCTTAAGGGAATCATAGATCAACAAGACATAACTGTTACAAATATATATGCCCCACATAATGGAGCATCTATGTTCATCAATCAAACTCTTCTCAAGTTCAAGAATCAAATAGACCACAACATAATAATTCTATGTGACTTTAACACACCTCTTTCACCAATGGATAGATCTTCCAAACAAAAGTTAAACAAACAAACTATAGAACTCAATAATACAATCAATAACTTAGATTTAACTGAATATTATATAGAGTATATCATCCATCAATGAGCCAATACACTTTCTTCTCAGCAGCACACAGATCCTTCTGTAAAATAAATGATATATTATTCCATAAAGCAACTCTATGCAAATACAAAAAAGTAGAGATACTACCCTGCATTCTATCAGATCATAATGGAATGAAATTAGAAATCAATGATAAAATAAGAAAGAAAATCTACTCCAACACCTGGAGACTAAATAATATGCTACTGAATGAACAATGGGTTTCAGAAAACATCAAGAAGGAGATTAAAAAATTCTTAGAGGGAAATGAGAACACCAATACAACATATTGAAATCTCCGGGACACTATGAAGGCAGTACTAAGAGGAAAGTTCATTGCATGGAGCTCATTCCTTCAAAGAAGAAAAGGTCAACAAATAAATGAATTAACATTACACATCAAAGCCCTAGAAAAAGAAGAACAAATTAACCCCCAAAGCAGTAGAAGACAGGAAATAATTAAAATCAGAGCCAAAATCAATGGAATTGAAACAAAAAACACAATTGAAAAAACTGACAGAACCAAAAGTTGGTTATTTGAAAAAATAAATAAAATTGATAAAACATTAGCTATGCTTACTAAGAAAAGGAGAGAAAAAACTCAAATGACAAATATATGTGATGAAAAAGGAAATATCACAATGGACACTACATAAATACAGAAGATAATTAGAAATTATTTTGAAAATCTATACTCCAACAAAATAGAAAATAATGAAGACATCAACAAATTTCTAGAAATATACGATATGCCCAAACTAAATCCGGATGACATACACAATTTAAATAGATCAATTTCAAGCAAAGAAATAGAGGATGCCATCAAAAACCTACCAACCAAGAAAAGCCCAGGTCCAGATGGATACACAACCTAGTTCTATAAGAACTTCAAAGAAGAACTAACACCAATACTTTTCAAACTATTTCATGAAATAGAAAAAAGAGGACTCTTCCAAACTCATTCTATGAGGCCAATATCACCCTGATTCCAAAACTGGAAAGAGACAAATCAAAGCAAGAAAACTTCAGACCAATATCACTAAAGAATATAGATGCAAAAATCCTCCATAAAATTCTGGCAAATCGAATACAAAAACACATAAAAAAAGATAGTACATCACGATCAAGTGAGGTTCAATCCAGGAATGCAAGGTTGGTTCAACATAAGGAAATCAATAAATGTAATTCACCACATCAGTAGACTCAAAGATAAAAATCATATGATCATCTCAATTGACGCAGAGAAAGCATTTGACAAGATACAGCACCACTTCATGTCAAAACGCTTGAAAAAATAGGGATAACAGGAACATACCTCAACATCATAAAGGCCATCTATGCTAAGCCCCAGGCCAACATCATCCTAAATGGAGAAAAGCCGAAAGCATTCCCTCTAAAAACTGGAACAAGACAGTGATGTCCTCTTCCGCCACTATTATTTAACATAGTTCTTGAAACCCTAGCCAGTGCAATTAGACAGACAAAAGAAATAAAAGGGATATGGACAGGAAAAGAAGAACTCAAATTATCACTATTTGGAGACGATATGATTGTATACATAGAAGATCCAAAAACTCCAATAAATGAATTCAGCAATGTGGATGGATATAAAATCAATACCCATAAATCTAAGGCATTTATGTACATAAGCAACAAATCCTCAGAAAGAGAAACTAGGAAATCCACCCCATTTACTATAACGTCAAAAAAATAAAATAAAATAAAATACTAGGGAATCAACCTAACAAAAGAAGTGAAAGACCTGTACAATGAAAACTACAGAACACTAAAGAAAGAAATTAAAGTAGATCTTAGAAGATGGAAAGATTTACTTGTTCATGGATAGGTAGAACTAATATTGTCAAAATGACTATTCTACCAAAAGCACTATATAGTTTCAATGCAATCCCAATGAAAATACCAATATCATACCTCATAGAAATAGAAAAAGAAATCATGAAATTCATCTGGAAAAAATAAGAGACCCAGAATACCAAAGCAATTCTTAGCAAAAAGAGTGAAGCTGGTGGCATTACTATTCCAGACCATTAATTGTATTACAAAGCAATAGTAACAAAAACAGCAGGGTATTGGCACCAAAATAGACCAGTAGACCAATGGTACAGCATAGAAGACACAGAGACTAACCCACATCTACAGTTATCTTATATGAGACAAAGGTGCCAAAAATGTTCATTGGAGAAAAGATAGCCTCTTCAACAAATGGTGTTGGGAAAACTGGAAATCCTTATGTAATAAAATGAAATTAAATCTCTATCTCTCTCCATGCACAAAACTCAACTCAAAGTGGATCAAGGACCTAGGAATTAAACCAGAGACCTTGTACCGAATAGAGGAAAAAGTAGGCCCAAATCTCCAATATGTTGGATTAGGCCACAACTTCCTCAATAAGATCCCTATACCACGAGAACTAAAACCAAACATTAATAAATGGGATGGATTCAAACTAAAAAGCTTCTTCTCAGGAAAAGAAACAATCAGTGAGGTGAACGGATAACCTACAGAATGGGAGCAAATCTTTACCATATGCACATCAGACAGAACATTAACTTCAAGGATATATAAAGCTCACAAAAACCTTTACACCAAAACAAACAAACAAACAAAAAAAAAAAAACAACCCAATCAATAAATGGGCTAAGGAACTGAAAAGACACTTCTCATAAGAAGATATACAATCAATCAACAAATATATGAAAAAATGTTCAACTCTCTAGCAATTAGAGAAATATTCAAATCAAAACTACTCTAAGATTTCATCTCATGCCAGCCAGAATGGCAGCTATCAAAAACAAAACAACAATAAATGCTGGCGAGGATGTGGGGAAAAGGGCACACTCTTACATTGCTTGTGGGGCTGCAAATTGGTGCAGCCAATTTGGAAAGCAGTATGGGGATTTCTAGGAAAACTTGGAATGGAACAGCCATTTGACCCAACTCCTCAGTCTATACCCAAAGGACTTAAAAATAGCATACTACAGGGACATAGCCACATCAATTTTCATAGCAGCACAATTCACAATAGCAGGATTGTGGAAACAACCCCGATGACCATCAATAGAAGAATGGATAGGGAAACTTTGGTATATATATATACAATGGAACACTACTCAGCACTAAAAGAGAATAAAATCATGGCATTTGCAGGTAAATGGATGGAGTTGGAGAAAATAATGCTAAGTAAAGTCAGCCAATCCCAGATAACCAAAGGTCAATTGATTCCTTTGCTATGATGATACTGAATTATAGTGGCAAGGGAGGGGGAATGAGAGGAATGAAGGAATGTTAAATAGAAAAAAGGGGGGAGGGAAAGGAGTAAGAGGATAGAAACAATGGCAGAAGGAGTTGGACATCAATATACTAAGTGCATTTATAAAAACTGAAATGGTATGAAAATATTTTGTGTAAAACCAATGACTTGGAAAACTGTGCTCTTTATATATAATATGAAAGGAATTGCACTCTAAAAGCATGTACAACAAATTAAATTAAATAAAAAATATTTTTAAAAAGAAGTATAAAACAGGAAATATTTAAAATCAGATGAAATTGTAACAAATCAAAAAAACAAAATTGAAAAAATTAACAGAACAAAAAGTTGGTTTTTTGAAAAAATAAAAAAAAAAATTGATAAAACATTAGCTATGCTAAGAAAAGGAGAGAAAAAAACTCAAATTACCAATATCTGTGATGAAAAAGGAAATATCATGACAGACACTACAGAAATACAGAAGATAATTAGAAATTATTTTGCAAATTTATACTCCAATAAAATAAAAAATATCAAAGATATCAAGAAATTTCTAGAAACATATGATATGCCCAAACTCAATCAGGATATATACATAATTTAAATAGATTAATCTCAAGCAAAGAAATAGAGGATGCTATCAGAAACCTACCAACCAAGAAAAGCTCAGGACTGGATGGATACACAGCCAAGTTCTACAAGACTTTTTTAAAGAAGATCTAATACCAATACTCTTCAATTTATTTCAGGAAATAGAAAAAAGGGGAATCCTTCCAGACTCATTTTATGAGGCCAATAACACCCTGATTTCAAAACCAGAGAGAGACAAATAAAAGCAAGAAAACTTTAGAGCAATCTCACTAATGAATATAGATGCAAAAATCCTCCATAAAATTCTGGCAAATCGAATACAAAAACACATTAAAAAAAAAAATAGTACATCACGATCAAGTGAGGTTCAATCCAGGAATGCAAGGTTGGTTCAACATAAGGAAATCAATAAATGTAATTCACCATATCAATAGACTCAAAAATAAAAATCATATGATCATCTCAATAGACACAGAGAAAGCATTTGACAAAATACAACACCCCTTCATGTTCAAAACGCTCAAAAAAATAGGGATAACAGGAATATACTTCAACATCATAAAGGCCATCTATGCTAAGCCCCAGGCCAACATCATCCTAAATGGAGAAAAGCTGAAAGCATTCCCTCTAAAAACTGGAACAAGACAGGGATGCCCTCTTTCACCACACCCATTTAACATAGTTCTTAAAGCCCTAGCCAGTGCAATTAGACAGACAAAAGAAATAAAAGGGATACGGATAGAAAAAGAAGAAGTCAAATTATCACTATTTGGAGATGATATGATTCTATACATAGAAGATCCAAAAAATTCCACCAGAAATCTTCTAGAACTAATAAACAAATTCAGCAAAGTGGCTGGATATAAAATCAATACCCATAAATCAATGGCATTTCTGTACATCAGCAATGAATCCTCAGAAAGAGAAACTAGGAAATCCACCCCATTTACTATAGCCTCAAAAAAAATAAAATAAAATACTTGGGAATCAACTCAACAAGAGAAATTAAAGACCTATACAATGAAAACTACAGCAAGCTAAAGAAAGAAATTAAGGAAGATCTTAGAAGATGGAAAGATCTACCTTGTTCATAGATAGGCAGAATTAATATTGTCAAAGTAACCATTCTCCAAAAAGGAGACCCAGAATAGCCAAAGAAATTCTTAGCAAGAAGAGTGAAGCTGGTGGCATTACTATTCCAGACCTTAAATTGTACTACAAACCAATAGTAACAAAAACAGCATGGAATTGGTGCCAAAATAGACCAGTTGACAAATGATATGGAATAGAAGACACAGAGACTAACCCACACACCTACAGTTATCTTATATGAGACAAAGGTGCCAAAAATGTTCACTGGAGAAAAAACAGCTTCTTCAACAAATGGTGTTGGGAAAACTGGAAATCCTCATGTAATAAAATGCAATTAAATCTCTTTCTCTCACCATGCACAAAACTCAACTCAATGTGGATTAAGGACCTAGGAATTAAACCAGAGACCTTGTACCTAATAGAAGAAAACGTAGGCCCAAATCTCCATCATGTTGGATTAGGCCCCAACTTCCTCAATAAGACCCCTATAGCAGAAGAACTAAAATGAAGAATTAATAAATGGGATAGATTCAAACTAAAAAGCTTCTTCTCAGAAAAAGAAACAATTAGTGTGGTAAATAGAGAACCTACAGATTGGGAGCCAATCTTTACCACAAACACATCAGATAGAACACTAACCTCAAGGATATATAAAGCTTCCAAAACCTTAACACCAAAAAACTAAATAACCAAATCAATAAATGGGCCAAGGAATTAGACACTTCTCAGCAGATGATATACAATCAATCAACCAATATATGAAAAAATGTTCAACATCTCTAGCAATTAGAGAAATGCAAATCAAAACTACTCTAAGATTTCATCTCACTCCAGTCAGAATGGCAGCTATCAAAAATATGAACAACAAAAAATGCTGGCGAGGATGTGTGGGAAAAGGCACACTCTTACATTGTTGGTGGAACTGCAAATTGGTGAAGCCAATCTGGAAAGTAGTATGGAGATTCTTAGGAAAACTTGGAATGGAACAGACATTTGACCCAGCTATCTCACCCCTTGGTTTATACCCAAGACTTAAAAACAGCTTACTATAGGACACAGCCACATCAATGTTTATAGCAGCACAATTCAGAATAGCTAGATTGTGGAACAAACCCCAATGCTCATCAGCACTTGAATGGATAGGGAAACTTTGGTATATATACACAATGGAACACTACTCAGCACTAAAAATGAATAAAATCATGGCATTTGCAGGTAAATGGATGGAGCTGGAGAAAATAATGCTAAGTGAAGTTAGGCAATCCCAAAAAACCAAAGGTTGAATGATCTCTTTGTTATGAAGATACTGACTTATAAAGGCAAGGGAGGGGGCATGAGATGAATGAAGAAACTTTAAATAGAACAAAGAGGTGGGGAAGGAAGAGGAGGGAGCAAGGGGATGGTAGAATGAGTTAAGCATCATTACCCTAAGTACATATATGAATACACAATAGTTGTGAAATACTTTATGTAAAACCAGTGACTTGAAAAATTGTGCATTTTTTATGTAATGTGAAATGAATTGCACTTTGTGTTGGATTCTGGGCAGGAGGCAGAAGGCCACACCTCCCAGTTACTTTATAAAGACTACATTTCCCAGGGAGCTTTCTGACCACTATGCTATTTAAGCCTACCCCAGACTGAAACCGCTCATTGTTCACGTCTGTCCCTGTTCCCATTCATCCCTTTTTCCCCCCTTCCCTACCCCCCTCCCTTCCCTTCCTTTTCCCTACCCTTCCCCACATGGAACCCCAATAAACCCTTTTATTTCACTAACACGGTGTTCCCGGCTAAGTTAACTTTGTTCAGCATTTTCTAACAAATTTGGTGCATTGGCTGGGAAAAAAAGCATATCTCTAATCAAAGAACAAAGTTTCCCGGGAACACCTTTTCACCCATTCTCCGCCCTTCCGTCCCAGAGCAGCGAGTAACAAAGTTTCCTGGTAACAGCTTTTCATCAGGTCAGTAAGCCTCCCTCCGGTTGCAGGGCTTTTAACCAGCTCACGCGCCTCTCCATTTGTACCCCCCCCCCCAGCGTTTCTGCGCACCTCTCCACTCACCCTCCAGTCCACTTTGACCCCCGTGTGTTCGCGCTTCACTGGCTGCCCACGCCCCTCCGTTTGACCAGCGCAGCCCGCTCCCACGTCTGTGCGTGCGTCCATTCTGGTCTACTCCTGGTCTACGAGTCTGCGCGCATGGTAGGCCTGCGCCCTTCCCCCTCCCCTCGCAGCCTCCGCCGCGGCATTACAATCTATCCGCCCCACATGTTCCTTGCTCAGGAGCTGAGCCCACACTGGTCCCAAATGAGGCTGCCCGCAGCCGCCACAGCAAGTCTGCGCCTGCGCTGCATGCAGCCCCGCGCCCTCACCCACTTCTTCCTTTGTTTCAAAAGTTTGTATGAAGTTTCTCCTCAGAAAGACAGGACTTAAGATGTAAATCCTGGGACGAACCTGCAAACTTAGTGAGAGACAGATTACTCTGAGGCCCGAAAGGAAAAAGAAAAAGAAAAAAAAGAGTAAACTGTCCCTTTCCTAATTACAGGGCTTTTTCCCCTAAGAGGACAAGGATTTCTTAAAACATTAATTTATCCATAATGTTGTGTTTATTAATTTCCTTAATCCGTTCTAAATGTGATATTTTCTCAGCTAAAGTTCATGGGAGCTCAAGCAGCAATGTGTGTAAACACTGTGGAATTTTATTTAAGAAGCAGAGATCAACTTCAGAATTAAAACACCTGACCTAAGATTAAAGAACTCCACCTTACCTAAGATAAGGCTCTGGTCTTACATGCCAGAATGTATGGTCAAAAGAGTGATTCTTGTTCAGAAACAGATATTATAATATATAACTCAGTCAAAACTCAAGATGCGTTCACAAACTAAATGTGGTTTTACTCTTATTAATTTTATTTTGTATTTTCCTTGTAAACTGTCTAAAAGTTGCATGTTAAGGTCTTGCAGAGGTATTGCTTCAATAAAACACCTGAGTTAGTTTAAGCCATCACCTACAGGACAGATAAGGAGCATAGACCCCATCTAAATGACTGTAAGGTTATAAACATTGAAGTTAAAGCCCAGTGTTCTCAATTTAAGATTAGCTTGCTAGATGTTTAAAATCAAGACTTTAAGTTAAATTAAAAGGGTCAAGAAAACCAATATTTGGTTCTTGCCCTAAGAGTCAAGTCTGAATCCAGGAGACAGGGAGCTTCTCTAAAAAGCTTTGCAACTCTGCCACATAACTTCCCGATCAGAGAGGTAGTGAGACCTATGGAAGAGAGAAAGCCAAACAGTGACCTTGCTATGAAGAGGAGGGTCCTGAAAAAGGGAGACATCCCTGCTGCTTCCAAGAGAAGCCACATGGTCAAGCAAGACCTGGATCCATCCTCATGGAAGGCACTAGCAGAATGGAAAAAGCTGCTCTCGAGTTCCCCCAAGAATTACTCCCATGGGAATTCAGCTGACTCTTAGCAATAGATAAAGGCAAAAGTCAGTTTGACTTGCTTCATTTTAAACACCTAGCAAAAGCAGTTAAAACCAAAAATGCAGCCATTCCTGGGCATTTTTTAGAAGTGAAGGTAACTTCAGATATACACTTGTAAACAGTTTAACAACTAAGTAACTGCCAAGTCAAAAGTTTTTAGTCAGTTTAAGGCCTGCAGATCTTCCTAACCTACACAGGTAGACTTAATATTCAGTAGTATGATTATCTAGCCCTAAGTGACAGAGATAAAAGAGTTCTCTACTAGACAGAGGTCATACCAATATAAAGATTTTATAAGATCAGATGACATTAAGTAGCTTAACTACCATCTTATCTGGATAGACATTTGTAACATTAAATGTTGTGTTTACATTCCTGATAACTCTGTGCATGCTAAAGATTTAAATTATCATCCTCATGGTATACATTGAAATGTTCCAGATGCTGCAACATTTATTCAGTACTCATGTTTTTTGTTTCTCTAATAGAAGTTCCCGTCCCTGATGACATTACAACCTTCCCCAGGCTTCAATCTGACCTGACTTCTACAAAAGGAACTCCAAACTACTTCCCCCATCACTTCGCCCACTTTCAGTTCGAAGAAGCCAGATTCGGTCATCGTACTATTCCCTTATAGAAGTAAGGAGTTCCTAAAATTAGAAGGGAAATGAAGCCAGAATCTCATAGACAGTCAGCATATATAGGTAAATCGAGTCAGGTCGAAAGCCAATTTGAGTGAGCCAATTTTGGGAAGTTGGGAAACTGTCCTCTGAGGGATTGAAATGCTGATTCCCTCAAAGCCCTTCTTCCACCCTTAACAACCTGCCCCAACCTGTTGCCAAGGTAACCCATCTCAGGAATTGCCCCTCCCTATAGGGAGCTATCTCAGATCTTTTGCGGAAAAGTTTTCTCAGATCCACCCATTCCCCTTATAATATCACCTTCTTCTCTGCAGCCCCTCCTTTTTCACAGCTCATGAGTACTCTTGCACTCTTTTAAACTTTCTCTCCTCTCGTGGGTATCGTGTTTCCCGTCTAAGGTACAACTTGCTCAGACCCAGGTGGTTTACCTATGAGTTCAGATTTCCCATCATTGGAGGGCCATTACTGTAGACAGAAAGGCTCTCATCAAGGCCCTTCCATGTCCCAAGACAAAGGAAGAGATTCTTTCCTTCCTAGGCCTAGTGGGATATTTCTGTGCCTGGATTCCCAATTTTTCTCTTTATGCAAAGCCCCTATATGAGGCAGCTAAATGGATTGAGGAAAAGTTCCTCCCCGAAGGCATTCAGGCTGAGTTTAAGCATCTGCAGCAGGCACTGTCACAGGCCCCAGCTCTTCATCTCCCAGAACTTCTTCTGCCATTCACCCTTTATGTCCATGAAATAAAGGGTTTGGCTCTCAGTGTTCTAGGCCAATACAAGGGACCCACCTTTGCCTACCTTTCTAAACAGCTTGACCCCACCGTTCGTGGATGGGTTCAGGCTCTGGCTGCTGCTTACCTACTTCTATAGGAATCAAAGAAGCTGACCTTTGGTGCTCATGTCACTATTGCCTCTCCTCACCATTTAAAGATTTACTAACCTATAAGAGCCTTCAAATTCTCCTGCTCTGTCGCATTCTACTCCTCAATCTCTTTACAACCCTGCTCCTCTTTATACCCAGTTTCCCTTCTCCCAGTCTCCTCAAAGCCCCCAGAACATGATTGTATAGAGATGCTTCAGGCTTAAAACTCCTGCAAGCCTCTCTTCTGCCCAAACTAATAGGGATCTCCCATTGTCCTTCACAATAAAGTGGAGACTCTCCCATAGTTCAGGGAAACACGAAGGCTGAAGCAGCACTATCTTCTCCTTCTCTTCTGGCTTCAGTCCAATCTACTACCCAGGCCCCCACATCCCCTTCTGTACAATCAATCTTCTCCTATCTCCATTCTCTTTTCCATCTTATTCCGGGGGCATAAAACTTCTGGAATTGCCTGACTCAGCCTCCACTCATCTTTTCGACCACAACATCATTAGATTTAGTCTCTTAGTGTTCCGGCAACCTTTTACTCTCAGCTGGAAACGGTTACAGAGGTTCCTTTTTGGCCCTTTGGCCTAATTAGGACTTGAGTTTCTCCTTCCCGTCTGGGATGGGACACGAAAATCCCTCGCGCAAGGTGGCTCATAGTCCTCTGATATCTTGAGAAGGACTCTTCTCATGATATCCCACGTCTGCCTGGCTCCGGTGATGACCGAGTCACAGACCTGGATCTCCCTCTAATACTTATTTTGAAAAGGACGCTTTTCAGAATATTGTATTAGTCTTTGGAACTTCTTAATCCATCCCGGCTGACACCTCTCTAAAGTCCCTTAGATAATTGAGAGATTGTTTTCAACTTCTACTAGCGGTCGAAAGAATGGGCAATCCAAGCTTTCTTCCTCCTCTGATCAAACTCAATTCAGTTGTGCTCGTTGCACTAGTCACCCAGAATATATATACTTCCCTTCACATTCCTCAGCATTTTTACATCCCATATCACCCCATGTCTTCAGGGAAGGTAGAGAGGACTAATAGAACTCTTACTTCCCCTTGCCCTCTTTAGGCTCTGAGTCCTCCCAAAGAAACCTTCTTTGCTATCCCCTTTTTGATGTTATGTTTGGGCCACCAGCTCTTCCACCTGGAGTTTCCCCAACTCAAAGGACCCCTATCCAAAGATCTTTCTCTTCCCATCTTGTCCTTCATCAGACATCAGCTATGGAAGTGCCAAGATTTCATTCTGCCTGACCCAGGTAGACTCACTGCTTCATTCCCATTAACACCAGGTTCTTGGGTATATTTCTCCCCTCCCCAGGACACAGGAGCAGTCTCCCTTGTCACAAAGTGGACAGGCCCCTTCCAGGTTGTGCTGTGCACACCCACGGCTGCTAAGCTTTGTGAAACCTCAGGGAATTTGACTTCTTGGATTCATATTTCCAGACTGAAACCAGCTGATCAACCAACTGAAGATCCACAAAAGGATGACAAACAACTACCTCAGTATACTTGCTCTCCCATTCCCACCGATCCCCTAAAAATTCGTTTCTCTCATGTTCCTGATACTGACTCAAAATAATCTTTTCTGTTTTTACTCGTTTTAAATTTTTAACCAGCTTTTTCCTAGGGACTATCAACTGTTTAAAAACCGACAGATGACTTTCCAACCAGAGATAACTTAGACTCTTCATAGCCTGCTCCGAGAGTCCCCTAACCTGCCACCCAATGCTAATTATGATGCGCTTCATACTCTCCATTGGCTTCTTCACTGTAAGTCCCACCTGGTGGAAAACAGGCCTATGGACAATAATCCATCTCACCTTCTTTCCCTTTGTTGCTTCCATAGTAGTGTTACCTGCAAACTTGCGAGGCCTACAATTCCTACATGCTCTTAGAGGATAGCCGGCTGACTCCCTCAATGACTTTCTGCAGAAGCCTGGTTTGACACCCTCACCAATCTATGGCTTCGAGGAAACTTCACCCATCCCATACCTGGACAGATTCATCTTTTACATGCCTACCTCCTGGGAATTTTTCCACCCTCCAGCTGGAACTGCCTGCCCACATCTCCTCCCCTCATAGCACCCCACGTCACCCCACTTCAGCTCTGAAGCAGCCAGATTGAAACACAACGCCCACTTCATAAGAAAACAAAAAGGGGGGAATGTTGGATTCTGGGCAGGAGGCTGCGCCTCCCAGGCAGAAGGCCACACCTCCCAGGTACTTTATAAAAAGACTACATTTCCCAGGGAGCTTTCTTACCACTATGCTATTTAAGCCTCCCCCAGACTGAAACCACTCTCTGTTCGTGCCTGTCCCTGTTCCCATTAATCCCTTTCCCCCCCCTTCCTTACCCGCCTTCCCTTCCCTTCCTTTCTCTACTCTTCCCCACGTGGCACCCCAATAAACCCTTTTATTTCACTAACACGGTGTTCCTGGCTAAGTTAACTTTGTTCAGCATTTTCTAACACTCTGCAAGCATGTATAACAAATTAGGATAAAAATAAATAAATAAATGAAATTTTAAAAAATAGAATAAGTACTATATTTAAAGTTTCTCATATAGAATATCTAGTACATCAATATTTAAATTTTCTAGTTCTATTACAAAGAAAAAACTTGTCAAACTAAGCTCAGTGATGAAGTCAACATACACCAATTATATCATATAAATATGTGCATATTTTGCGTAAACATCTGCATTATAGTAGCCAGGCTAACTACAGAAACAAATGATCCCTCCAAATTTCTCAAGGTAGCAAAATAAAAATTTCTTCTTCATTTATGTGAAGGTCTGTACATTTGTTTTTTTCTTGGGTGGCCCCGATGGGCAACTTTTTGACTCAGGAGTATGCCTCCTTATGTTATATCTGCTATCTTCTAGGGCCTAATAATAATAATAATAATAATGTGTTGAAGATTGCTTTTGGGTTTACTCTGGGAGTGTACATAACACATTCCATAAATCATAAATTTATTTTGTTACACTTACTTGCAAAAACCATAAGGAATGTATTTAGGTATGTCTAGCAAGCAGGAGAAACTCAGATATTGATTAATTTAATCAACCTCCATCACAGAAAGCACATCTTTCTTACTACCTTTTTATAAATATAAATTATCTTTTGTTGAGACCCATATTCAATGTAAAAAATTTTGAATATATTATTTTATTACACAGTAAAGAATTTAAAGTAAATAATTTTAGCTGCAATAATATAATGAGTAAATTTACACTCAATATTTAAATCCATAAGTTCTGTGGTCCATTCTACCTTCCCATGTTTCATAGTAAAATGGAGTGGCACTAAAATACAAGAATACACATTTTGGTCACCAAATAAAGCATATTATCATCTGTATTTTTATGTAATATATTATAACTTAAAATCAGATGATAAAAATAATCAGGGCCAACATAGATAAAGGTGTTTTAAAAGAGTGGAGAACTCAAAATTTGATCCACACTAGTATTCAAATTTGTCTTCATTTTGTTGAAATTAAATCCACATTAAGCAGTGTAGTTTAAAATATATTCTTAATCATTTTGTCAATAAATATCCTTAGTACTAATCCCAAAAGATAAATAGTTTTTGGTCCCTGTTTATCATTTAATGAAACTTTCATTGTTAGTAATATGTTGGCCCATCTTTCATGTTGAGCTATTTTTTTTTTTTTTTTTTTTTTTTTGTGGTACCAGGGATTGAACTCAAGGGCACTCGACCACTGGGCCACATCCCCAGCCCTTTTTTGTGTTTTTATCAGAGACAGGTTCTCCCTGAGTTGCTAAGTGCCTCGCCATTGCTGAGGCTGGCTTTGAACTCATGATCCTCCTGCCTCAGCCTCCCAAAGTGCTGGGATTACAGGCGTGCGCCACGCGCCCAGCCATGTTGAGCTATTTTTACACCTGTATTGTCTTTTCTTCTGTCCATGAAGTCTGTCAAAATACAAATAACTTTTTCTGACCAAAAAGTAGCCTGGCCCCTTTTTGCACAAAACCACCACCAAAACTGTTGACAGCTTCTTGGGGTCTGTACACGTAATGGAAACTTCAGAACCTTGCAGGGCTCACAGTTTTTCTGTTTGTAGCACAGGAATCATTTAACAGTAGGTGACTTTTTGGCAATGTATAATTAAAGGGCCTGTTTTAGCAAAATTGCACCCTGTGTAACACATTAAAAGGTATGTATGTGTGTGTCAGGGAGGGGGGTGTATAACAGGCATTGGTGTTCAATTTAGACCATAGCATAGAATGAACACAGTTGGAAGCTTGATTATTTTGGCTGGGGTTCATAGGGTCATATTAAGAAAAATAAATCAATATGTTTCTACATTTTCAGGTGACAAATGGATCAATAAGCTAATTAAAAGTATCTTTACTTTTTTCTTTGGCTAATTGAGGCTAGAGAAGAAAATAAATGGGTGCACCACAGGAAAAAACCAGAGGTCACCACTTAATTTAGATTTGAGCCTCATCTTTCCAAAGTTATTGATATTTGTTTATAGGATAATAAAAAATGGAGAAATTAAGTGAATCATATTTTAAATATTCTGAACACATGTCCTATGATTCAAATACATGGGATACAAAGGATATGAAAAAGAGGGTAGCTTTCGATCAATAGGACTTTCATGTTGGATCATATTTTTTACAGAATCTTTCTTAACTGCTCTTCTCCATTTGCCACTACTGTGTAAAGGAAATGCTCTAGTTAGAAAACTTGGTTTAAAAAAATAAATTAGAAAGTTGAGAGAAGACAGATATGTTTCATTTCTGATAACTGCACATTCTATTATGCAATAAAAACATAACATGATACATTTGTTTCATGGTCATTGCCTCTACTATTAACTGTTATCTCTTATTCCTGTCTGAACTTCTATCACCATTGATTACCTTTGCCTACTTTTGAAATGGATATAAAAGAAATTGTATGTACACATTTGGGAAAGTGTTTCTGCCTATCCTTTTGTTAGGGACAGTCATCAATTTCATGGCAAGTAACTGCACTTCAATTATTTTCATTGAGTTAAAGCATTTCATCATGTGGAAATCTAAAGTATTTTGATAAACATATTAAGTATCTTGCTAGGTATATTCATTAATTGACAATTGTGACTTTACAAAATATAGATCTGGTTAGCCTCAGTAAATACTGTTGATTTTCCAGAAGGATTGGAGCAAGCCATATTCCTACCACAAGTATATGAAAGTCTTATATCTTCACTGACATTTTCAGTTGTCATTATTTTATGTAATAATCATTCCAGTAAGTATATAGTGTTATTTCATTGTTGTTTCAATTTGGGGGCTTTTGATAAGTGAAGTTGATTATCTTTCCATTTGTTTACACAGCATTTGAATTGCCTTTATTTGAAGTAATTGCTGCAGTCTTTAGCCAATCCTTTCTTTGGGTTATCTATCTTGATACTGTTTTTCTGAAGTACTTTTTTTGTTTGTTTGTTTTCTCAATAGTTGCCATTTGTATGTGGATATACACACATATTTACATGTAATCTCTCAATTATTTGCATTTCAAGCTCTTAATGTTCTTTGAGATTTAGAAATTTAATTAATTAATTTTAATAAGTTTCAATAATTTTGATTGACAGTTTTGCTTTTATAGGGTTAATATTTTGTATTATGTCATAATTGTGCATATATATGTGTGACTGTATATTCTGTTCTGTGGATCACTTTATTTTGTGACAAAATCTCAGTACTTACTCACATTGTAATGAGATAAAGATGGACTATTTGGTGTTGTAAGTTATCCAGCACCACACTTGCTTGATTATTAATGGTCTTTTGCATTTTCATGCATATTAGAAAATCACTGTGTCAATTTTCATAAAACTACTGGGAATTTGTTTTTAATTACATTAAATCTTTAGATCAGTATGCAGAAAATAAGCTTATTTATCTTGACACCTTTGAATCCATTATTATTCTATATTCCTAGTTAGTCTCTAATTTCTTCCAAAAATTTTGTAGGTTTTTTTTTCATCATTTTGTTCATAGATATCTTACAAGACTTTTGTTTTATTTCTGGTCATTTGATGCATTTATTCTGTTGTAACTACAATCATTTAATCTGTTTTCAGTTTGTAGCTGGTGTTTTTGATCTCTTCAATTTGTGTTATACATTTTTTCTCTTTGATGATTTTTGCAAGATATTACTTGATTTTATTAACACTTACAAAAACTCAACTCTATAGTTTGTGAACTGTTCTGCCTCATGTTTTTTTTTATGATTTTTAATTTTTACTCCTGTTTTTCAAATGTTATTTCTATATTCATTATAATTAATTTTTCCCCTTTGGTTCAAATTCTCAAAATACTTTAGAAAGCCAATGTTTTTCTATCATTATTTCTTCTTTATAATTCTATAAATTTTCTACTCCCTACTGTTTCAGTTGTTTTCCACACTTTTATGTATTACGTCGTCGTGATATTTTAGAATATTTTCTAATTTCCAGTGTGATTTTTTTCTTTGGATAATGGCTAATTCATAGTGTAGTCTCTAGGCAGTTGAGAATGTTCTATTTATAATTTTGTATTTGTTTGTAATCTTTTGAATTTCACCTTTTTGTTTTTACAGCTTTCTTGAAGTATAATTCATATACAGTAAATGGCACATATTTAAAATAGACAATTGAAAGTTTTGACATATTTACACCTCTGTAACAATGCACAATAAATATAGTGAATATATCAACAAATTAGCAAGTAAATTGAGTTAATTCATATCATAAAGAGTTGACTCCTCTGTTTCTGGACTGATTTAGAATAAGTCAGTAGAAAAATCGATAGGGGGCTCTATGTTTCTGTGTAAGTATTTTTTGTTTTTCTTTTCTTTTTTGAAAGTCATCCCATTAGCAGGTGATTAATAGATGAAGGATTTATGTGGGGAGTAGACAACTTCTCTCAAAATGTCTGCTTTTTGCCTAGGATCATAAAATTTATTTTATCGTCTTTATTTCTCTCAAAGAAGATTTTTCAATTCCTTTACAGAAGAATTCAATAATTTTAGAATTTGGTAAAAATATGTTTATTTTGTTTTGTTTTCTCTCTGCAGGTAGTATAGAGTAGCTGAGAGAAGAATGTGTATCTTATAAATATGTTTTATTTAACATGTGATTTACAGCTCCACAACTCACTTCTCTCGCCTCTGTCACACCGATGGTCTCCTAAACCCAGTCTCTAGAGATGTACTTGACTTGAAACTGCAGAAGGTCAACTCCTTCCTCCTCTACAGCTCTCTCCCATGTGTGGTCTGGGCTGCATCTTCCCTTATGCTCCCCCACTCAGTAGTCACCCTCTTTTCTATTACCTTTGCTTCTTTCTCTGCATGTTATCATCTCTCATCTGTAGATTTCCCCTTCTATCTCCTTAATTCTAAGATAAAGCCATTTTATTACCTCATTATCTAGGGTCTGAAAGGAAGATTAAACTCTTGCATGTAGTCTACTGTGTTCAACAACAACAAAACAAAACTTGACTTTAGTTAAGAATTCAATAAATCATCATCTAACACTGAACTGATGATGAACGCTGTTTCTTAATTACTCTGTTGTGTTTAAAAAAAAAGATGGTAGAATGAGTTGGATATTATTACCCTAAGTGCATGTATGAAGACAGGAATGCTGTGAATATACTGTGTATACAACCAGAGATATGTAAAAGTGTGCTCTATAAGTATACTATGAAATGTAATGCATTCTGCTCTCATTTCTAACAACTTAGAATCAAAAATAAATAAATTATTTTTTAAAAAAAGAGGCATCTCCTACCTGGATTTTTTTTTTCTCCTGACTATATGTTCAGTGCTACCATGTGTTTTTTTAAAATCTGATGAAATTTCCTCAATACACTCAAACTTACTTTTTTTCTTTGTAGTAGGTGAGTCAGGCTCATAAGTTACTTCCCTCCTTTTAAAGCACCTGAATATCTGAACACTGATCTTTAAAAAACTAGTGAGCTTTACTATTTTTATTTATTTCCTAAGGAATGAATTCATGGTTAATTATCTATTGTCTTAGTTTTCATCACTGTGACCAATATACCTGACCAAAAAAAAAAAAAAAAAAAAAAAAAAAACTAAAGTAAGAAAAATTTTCTTTGTGCTCATGGTTTCAGAGGTCAGTCCATGGTGAGCTGACTCCATGGTTCTGAATCTGAAGTGAGAAAAGAACTTATGGTGGAAGGATATGACAGAGGAAAGCTGTTTCATGATAGCAGGAAGCAGAGAGGGGAGGGGCCAGGAAAGATACAGGTCATGGTCGTACCAAAATGACCTACTTCCTCTAGCCACACACCGCAGGCCTACGGTTAGTCCATTCAAACTATTAATCCATCAATTTGATTAATTCACTTATAAGTTACAGCTCTCATAATCCAATCTTTTCACCTCTGAACATTGATATATTGTTTTTTTTTTTCTCTGCAGGTAGTATAGAGTAGCTGAGAGAAGAATGTGTATTTTATAAACATGTTTTATTTAACATGTGATTTACAGCTTCACAACTCACTTCTCTCACCTCTGTCACACTGGTGGTCTCTAAACCCTGTCTCTAGAGATGTACTTGACTTGTAACTACAGAAGGTCAACTCCTTCTTCCTCCACAGCTCTCTCCTGTGTGGTCTAGGCTGAGATCTTGAGGGGACTTTTTTAGATACAAACAATAACACCTACACAATAATTATATTTTAAGTGAACATTTGTTAAGTAATATATTTTTAGTGGCACAGAAAAGGAAATTTCAGCTTTAAAATCCCATGTGATTTAATTAAATTCTCCAAAGATTACTGATTTATCATATTTCACCCAGATGTAAGCATAGTATAAAAAAAGTTATATGTTGATTTATTTTAGAGCTCCATTCAACTTCTGTCAATGTTGAACATAACTAGATAATGGTTAGCAAAGTATGGGAAGCTAGTAAAGTGAAAGGCATAATTGGTGAGATGTACAGGGTATTAAGCTTGATGTCTACACAGTATGGCTTATAACTCACTTCAGTTGTGTTTCAGAATTTTCTCAGTGTGTTATGAAATAAAATCATGTTTAAAAACTCCAAAATAAGTAAACAAGAATAAATATAGACTGTAAGATAACTTTGACAAAATTTTCAATCCTAGATCAAATATGCTAAAATTGAGATAGTGATCTCTATTTCTTAAGCTTTGGAATAAAAAGAAAGTACATTTGTTTGTTTAGATTCAACTCTTTAACTTGTTTTAGTCAGGCTTTTCACGGCTGTGACTAAAAGACCAAATAAGAACAATTTTAAAGAAGGAAAAGTTTATTTGGGGGCTCTTGATTTCAGAGGTCTCAATTCAGCTGGTTCCATTTCTCGGGCTTGAAGTGAAGCAGAACATCATGATGGAAGAGTATGGTGGAGGAAAGCAGCTCACATGATGATCAGAGAGATCCACTTACCAGATACAAAAAATAAATCCCAAGAAAACACCCCCAATGACCCACTTCCTCCAGCTTCAGCCTAACGGGCCTTCAATTTCCACTTAATTAGTCCCATCAGGGGATTGGTTCACTGATTAGGTTAAGGCTTTCATAACCCTATTATTTTTCCTCTAAACCTTCTTGCATTATCTCACACATGAGCTTTAGGGGGATTCCTGATATCTAAATCATAACAACACTCAATCAAAATACATTTGAAATTGATATAAGAGGCTCCAAACAGGTTTTAATGAGTTGAAATAACAACATGGTACTTGAAAATCAGTTCTAGAGAATATTGGAGTTATTTATTCTACTTACTGTTGTATAATATTCAAATGAAAAAAGCTTTCAAAATTTTATGATTTATCATAATAAGGCTTATAAGGCACTGTCAGAAAAAATAAATTCTTAAAAATATTATTTAAAGTTTACATATGCATAATGATCTAATGAAAATATAATTTGTGAATTATATGTACATATTTAAAATATAATTCTATGTACTGGGATTGAAATTAATCAAATTGTATCATGTGTATGTATAAATATGCCATAATGAAACACACCATCCTGTATAATTAACATGCACCAATAAAAACTAAAAGAAGTAAAAAATAATTCTAATTTTCAATGATTATTTTGATTAAGATAAATTAAGATTATTGGAAAAGTATTTGGTCTCATCATTAGGACACATCTAATTATAAATTATAATAATTATAATACTTAACTTTTGGTAAACTACCATGCAAACTCTGTGCTAAACCCTCTGAATGCAAAATTTTATTTAGTTCTTGTGAACAGGTACTTTAACATGTCCACTTTTCACACAAGAAAGCTGAGTTTTTGATATACTAAAGTGATCTTCTGAGATCACTAAACAAATAAAATGTAGTAGTTGGAAATTTGGTTGTATTTGTCCTCAGAATACAGGATGTACCAATTCAGGTAAGTTTTTATTAAGAAGAATTCAGTTATTTTCTCAGCATTTAACACTTTATTTTACAACCATAATTGTCATCTTTTTCTTTTGAAATCTCTAGGTCTTAGTAATATAGGTTTCCAAATATAGAACCTGACATTGCTTTCAAAGTACAGGGGTGCTTGGACTTAAGAGGCTGCAACTTATTAGATCAAATCCTCAGAAACAAATTTTATATTACATTTTATTTTACCTGTGTGTTAAGAGTTGCATTTGAATCTTGATATGCAAAGTTTTGTTTCCATGTTAAAAGCTTGCTACTGTTAATACTCTGAAAGAGTTGTTTTTCTCTTTGTTCTAATTATGAACTTTTATTTTTTCTTCTGTTAAATATAAAGGCTAAACCTCTTTTAGGAGTAGGCTATATCCAAGTGAGATGTTACAGAATAGCCCTTAATTCTTTTTTTTTTTTAACTTTTTTTTTTTTTGTTGTTGTTGTTGTAGGCAGACACAATACCTTTATTTTATTTATGTGGTGATGAGGATTGAACCCAGGGCCTCACACACACGAGACTAGCGCTCTACCACTGACCCTTAACTCTTGCCATTCTTTTTCCTGTCTCCTTCTACTGGGCTGCCCAGAATCCAAGCAAAATTCTTCTTTCACCAGTAAAGCATATCCATACTACTGTTCATTATCTAGTGTATTGCTTTCAATTTACTCAGTACTGATACATCCCTGCTATTGGTACATAGATGGCTTGTTAATTCAGATCACTGCCTGCCAAAAGCGTACAGAAAACATTTGGGCTACTTATGCTCACTATGCTAGACAGCATATTACAAAGAGTGACTTTGTGTGTTGATTTCCAAGAACATATTAACAGGAAATTCGAGACCTTCAAATGCTATCAGTTTCACCTGAATAAAAATGAAAGGATTGAATTGATTTCATTGACTATACTAATTATCATCTTAAAATTCTTGGGACTTACAGACTTTAAGATATATTTTTCAGTTAAGAAATTACTTTATATGATCATTCTCAACTATTTACTCTATCCTCTATCCACATATCCTCTGTCTTTCACTGATATAATTTCTTGTACCTTACAATTAATACCTCTCACTCATTCTCTCTTTTCAAACACATGTTTGGGAATATGGTAAGGGCTGGAGGAAGATATAAGTGTTGTGAATTACAACTCAATCACTGTTCAAAACTGCTTTGAAAACTAAAAAAGCAGTCTCTGAGACTGGGTTTATAGCCAGGAGTTTATTAGGTAGTGTTTTGGAGGAAAACACCACATGAGAAAGGGGAATTGAACTGGCCTGCAGTAACCAAGAGCTCAATCATGTTTTCAGGGCTTCTGAGCTGTGGCATCATTCAGGTCTGTGGTCTTTGACCCCAGAGAGTATGTACCTATTGAAACCTCCATAAGATCAGTTAGCAAGCTGGTTGCCCTGGGAGGCCCCTTCATTTTGCTGCATAAAATTTCTGGAGAGGCTCAGAGATCTCAGGTGAGGCTTCCATTCTAAGGAGAATCTGAACAGCACATTTCAGTATTCACCACAATCTTTAAAGGGCATATTTGAAAGCAATAAATATGTATATATTTACTTATATATTTTTTGAATAGGGCTTTCACATTTTTTAAAAGTCAAACTTCTCATATCTTTCTCTAAGCTTCAGTGTTCATTATTTACTCTCAAAACACATGGAAGAGTTTTGCTTATTCCTAATATGTATTTATATGCTTTTAGTCAAATAGGAGGCTAGACAAAGAAGGAAAATAGAGCACTGAATAAATAAATAACAAAATATATTCAAAACTCAGTTAAGATGAATTCCAATTTTAAATTTTAATAATCCTTTAAATATAAGATAAAATAGTATAAATTATCTGAAACATTAATCAATGCTTCTCCCAAGTATTTCTTCATCTTCTAACACATATGTAGATGAAAAGGTATATAGACGTAACTTTATAATCAAGACCTATGGCTAAATAACATTATATAATATAGACATTCTCTTTTTCACCATTTAGCTCTCCTTGAATTTTGATTAAGAATTTAGGCAAAATAAATTAACATGTCATAAAAGAAATCTTTAAAAACCTCCATTTTCCCATATGTGAAGGGAAAACAACCCATGCTAGAGACTGCATGTAGTAAAAAGGGGTTTATTAACTGGCCCCTAATGGCCGGTGGAGACCGAAGGGGGCATGTGAGGGAAGGGGAGCGAAGGGAAGGAAAGGGATGCTGGTGAGAGGGGTAAAAGCAAAGATGGGGTGAGGAAGAAAAGGGAACGGAAAAGGGGACCAGTTTCAGCCTGGTGGGGGATTAAGTAGCAACTCTAGTGGTCCGAGAGACCCCTGACTCCATGGGCTGCCTGGGGTCGGAAGGGGTACCTGTGTGCTATGATTGGCTCAGTAAGGCACCTGAAGTGTGGCCAGTTTAAGGCACCTGGGATGTGTGGCTTGTCCAAGGTACCTGGGAAATGTGGCCTGGCCTGTCTGCCTGGAATTGATCTAACAATATGAAATAAGTTTGGAGCCAAAATATTGAATTCTATGATGTATTCAAAAACAATTTTAAGCAAGTTCTACCAGAGCAATAAGAACTTTAAAAAAATATTCAAAAGTACCTGTTAGTAACTGTGATCATTCATTGAGTGTCAAGAACTGTGCTGTGTACTCAAGGTATCATATCATTCAATTCTCACTACAGGTCACAAAAGTAATTCTATTAAACTTACATGTCAGACAAGAAATCAGAGACTTAAGAGAGTTTGATGGAGTTTCCCAATGCTAAAAAAAACATAAAGAAGAAAAATTAAGAAACAACTCTTTATTTGGATGGATTTTCCTTCTAACACCATTCTATGGATTTGAACAAAACTGGTAGTCACTTAGATGGAATTTGAGTACTAAACAGTCAGCCTTCTTCAAACATTTCTCAGAAGCCAGGACAATCTATTCTAGCTAGAGTGAGTGATGGAAATAAACACTTATGTAGTGATGATCATTCCTAAGTATTAGATATATGATTAATATGTACTCCCAGGAAAGGAAAAGAACAATGAAGTTCATGTCAAAAATATCCCAAGTATATTTGGGTGATAATGGTTTAAATAAATATGTATTTTTAAACTGTAGGACTTTAATAGAGTAATATGTATTGTAAAAACATTAGAGACTCTAGAATGAAGGATAACTACTAATAATTATGGCCATTTTTTTAAAAAAATTGGCCAACTTTTAGTACTCATTTCTTTAGGATACATTTCAGATTATTCTGTGATGTTTTGTTAGAGATAAATATCCACCTCAGAAGAATAAGTACACTCAAGTCCTAACTATAAAACAACTGTATTTTCATTATTTATATAAAATGCTTAATCCATTTTGTCTCATCAACCCACATGTGGAACACCTAAAATCTTAAATTAAGCAACATACTTATGCTAACTTTGAATTTCCACTATCTGATTTATAATTTGGGACTTGGAGAGTAAAACAAAAGAAATGTATTTCCTTACTATCCACAGACCAGCATGACAAGAGATATGTCACAATGGTTGGCTTCTCCTGAGGGCCCCCTCTTGACTTGTAGATGACTGCCTTCTTATGTCACCACAAGAGGTCTTTCCTTTGTGCTCATGTATCTTGATACTTGTTCTCTTTTTATAAAGACATCAAACATTATGATTAGGGGCCCATCCCTACAACCTCATTGAACCTTAGTTGTCTCTTTAAAGCTGCCTATCTTCAAGAATAGGCATATTGGGAGGTGGAACAATAATATATGACTTTTGAGGGGGACTCAATTCAGTCTGTAATACCAATCCACTCAGCAACCTCATACTCTTCACTAAAATAATCCGCAGATTTCATCAAGGTGAGATTTTGGAGGGTTATAGGGATTTTAGGGCAGAAGATGGAATTAAAGCACAAGATCAGCAAAATAGAAGTGAGTAGCAATCCCTTAAGATAGGAGAAACAGGAAAGTGGCAATGTAAAATAGAGTCAAAAGAAGGATGTGCAGATAATCTTACATGACTAGACAAAAAAAATGAGAAGGTGGAAGATAAAATTCTTGTTAGTTGAATTTATTACTCTGGCAAAGGGCATTAGAAACAACTTGATACCTATTTAGTGCCTTTCTGAGAAGGGTAGTTTTCCTAAGTTCTTTCCTGCCAGATCAGCTTTTCTAAGGTACCACGCAAATGGAATCTTGCTGAGGATTTTAGATGGGGAATAACAAGCAAATAATTGTACCAATTGTCTCTGTTATGTTTTCAAAATTAGGTGTCCCCTAGAATTGCATGTGTGAATGCAAGAAAATTTAGATGAAATGTTTGGGTTACAAAAGGTTTGAGCTCCAAGGAATGGAGCCAGCTCTCTATGGACAGAGGATTCTGAAACCATGAGCCCCCAAATAACTTTTTCTCCTCTAACTGTTCTTGTCAGGTCTTTTAGTCATAGCAGTGAAAAAGCTGACTAAAACACTTACTTTGAAGAATATCTTAAAGTATGAAATGGGGTGGAGAGAAAGTCTAAAATGAAGGACCACAAAGAAGAAAGCAGATCATATTATTTAAAAGAACTACCACGGTTAAAATCTGATTTCTACACACATTCAGATTCCTTTATACTTTTCTGATATCTCCTGGAGACTTTTTTTTCCATATTACTTTCTATTTTCCTATTTCTGAGAAGAATCATCATCAAATTTACATCAAAAAAATTGTCAGTGAAAGCATATACTAGCCCTTCTCAATAATATATAATCACAAGTAATGGATGTTTGCATATTATATATTCTCCATTATTCCAGCTACTTTTCACACAAAATCATTGCAAAAGATATGCTAGCTAATAGAAGTAAACACACTCTGAAAAAATCAAAGATGTTCTTGTAAGAAAATATCATATTACTATTAGAAGCAGTTTTTCAGTTTAGTTAACTTCATTAAGAGTATTTTCAGTTGACATAAATATTTTTTAATTTAAAAGTCTGGCCAAAATCTCATTACATGTTTCTAAAGATGAAAAGATATGTAAGGTTATTTTGTAGGAAACTCTTTGTGTTAAATCTACAAAGACTATGACTACTGGCTATGAACAGAGATTGAGGAAAATATAATTCACTGAATATCCCTGGGGAACAAATCTACCCTAGTTAATTCTGCATCTCATTACTATTTTTAGTCTGACATTTTGGTTATTAAATACTTCTTTTCAGCATAGAAAAATAATAAATTATTTTATCTTTATATTAAAATAGACTGATCACAAGTATTTGATAAATCACAGTATCTTTTCAAACAGTAACCAATGATATAGTATAGTGAGACAATTTTGTGATAATTTAATGTTGAAATACATAAAGGTGATACTTTTATTATTTTTAGAATCCTATTAAAATTCCTATTTAGTCTTCTTGGGCTTTGATCACCTTCTTATTTTTATGAAATATTACATAGAATGTAGCCTTAATTATTTCCATTTCTTAAAGGCTCACTCAATTTGAAATTTTAAAAATCATAAGTAGATCATAGCACATTTTTAACTAGATTCTTATTTAATTCCAATTTGTCAACTCCAGAGCACTTTAGGGATATTTCTTTGTCATCTGAAGAGCTTCTTACACACTGAGTAGTCATACACGTTTTTAAATCTTTCATACTTCACAATCTCTTCAGCATTTAAAATTCTCTTTAAATACTTTGATGCTTCTTGGTTTTCAATTTTACATCTTAATTTTATGTGAACCAAAATTTTAAATTAAAATATAAAATTGAATTAAAAACTATGATCATTTTGTACTACTTCTGCCTTTTATCCCTCATTCTAAATGATAGTCAACAGCTATCATTAACAAATCTGACTTTTGGAGGATATTCTGTTCATTGCTTTCTTCTCATTTAATCTTATTACATAGCAGATATTCACTTTTAGAGCAAGTAGCTTTTAAAAAATGCTGGAATTCCATATGAGGCTTCCATTTTCAATAAAAAAGGAATCCTTCTCAGTAGAAATGTTCATGCAAACGGAAATTCTATTTATAGATTATGCAGTCACAATTCAGTTAACAATTGCTCAAGAAGTTGCACTTCCACTTTTGAATTTTATTAACAAACATATTGCCTTAACAAGTGATCTTCAGAAATTTATTTTTAAGAAACTTGTGCTTTCAAAAACCATTGTAACAAAAAGATGCAAACACATTAACGAAGATACATTGCTTTTTAATCAAATATTTTTACCTCTCTTGTAATATTTTTATGCTCAGATACCTAACTTGTTCAAATCCTCTGCCATATACACCAGTCCATACCATTCTGACCAAATGCACACAGATAGACAGACATACCGATACACACAACACACACACACACACACACACACACACACACACACGCACACACACACGGACAGAGGCTCATTTATACATGTAGGTAAATGCACACACTTTTTTATAAGTATTTATATTTGACTACAAATTTTATTACCTCTCTACTAACCATTCTGGATATGAAGAATTTATGTTTGCTTTTCATGTATACTTCACCTTCTTCCATATTATATGAAGGGCAAAAACCCACACTGGGACTGCAGTGTAGAAAAAGGGGGTTTATTAACCAGCCTTTATGGCTGGAAGAGACACCAAAGGGACGCATGAAGAGAGGGGAACTGGCAGGAGGAGACAAGCCTGGATGAGGCGAAGAAGGAAAAAAAGGGGAGAAGTTCTGCCTGGTGAGGGTTTAAATAGCAACTTGGGTGGGCCAAAGGACCCCTGACTCCATAGGCTGCCGGGGGTCAAAAGTGAAACTTATACAATTGGGATTGGCTCAGAAAGGGAGAACCTGCCCCATGGTGAATTCCTGCTAGAGGTGGGTACTTCCAGGAAGGCAAAACTCAGACTTACAGGATAACCTGCTACAGCTGGGGCATGGCTAATTTAGAATACCTGGGGGTATGGCCTGTAAGCCTGGTTTTATCTAACAGTATATATCTTTTATAACAAATACATAAAAAAAAAATCTAGAAAAGTGACTTCCAAGTGATGTGCAAGATCTTTACAATAAAAACAACAAAATAAATTCTATTAACATAAAACTCAAAATAAATGGAAGGACATACCATATCAATGAATTGAAGGAGTAAGATTTAAAATGTCAATTTTCTCCAATTTTATATATGCAGGTGGGGGTGTGTAAAATGACATCCAAAGAAAGATTCATTTTATTTTCTTTACTGAAATTGGCAAAATGATTCTAAAATTTGTATGTAAATACAGAGTCAAGAATAGTCACCAAAAAATTTAAAAAGTATCAAAAAATTAAAATGGTATAATGTCAACCCTGTTGTAGACATAATTGCTAAAGTGTAGACTAAGGGTCCAGAAAAGGACTCATGTACATATGACTACAAGTCCTATGATAAAGTGGCAGTGTGAATGGGTAAAGATAGTCTTTTCAATAAAATGTGCTGTGCTGAATCATTTGGACAAGCATATGGGGAAAAAATGTATATACTGACTCTTAAACTTATCACCATATACAAAATAAATTTCAAATGGATTGTAGATCTACATGGGAAAATAAAACAATACAGGTGATATAGAGAAAATAGCACACACATAAGTTCGGAGTAGAATAAGATTTTTTTTAAACAAGACACAGAAAGTGCTCATTATCCAAAGGGACACTTATAAATAGGATTTTATTAAAACTAAAATTTCCCATTTTACAAAATCTTAAGTAAAAGAAAATCATTTCACACAATTTTATAGAGAAGATATTTGCATTATAGATATACAACAAAGAAATTGTATCTAAAATATATTAAGAATATATTATCAAAATATATTATCAATCATTATAAAACATGCATACACCAACATCCATACACACTGATCCACACCTGCAGTGGTAAAACTTGGCACAACCTACTTACAGAGGAGCCAGTATCTGAAGGAAGATGTTAAGTAGCAGTTAGACATGAGCAAGTGAGTCAGAAATTGGAGAAAATACTCAGTACAGAACAAGTCAGTCAACCACCCTGTCTCAGTTGCACCTCAGGGTCTGACAAGATAGCTATTTCAGGAATCTTACCTCATCTCAGTCCTATAAACTATTACTCTTATAACAGGAAGAAAGATAAATTCAGAGGGGTAAAATCAAAGGGCAAGAATATGCTTACTCAAAACAGCCTACTTGCAAAGTCATCTTAAGCAATTTGCTACACAAACAACATAAACTAGAGATTCCCAGACCTAAGAAAGTGAGATGATTAAGACCAGAGTCCACTGGCCATAAATTCTGCAAAACCAGTTTCAGTTAGGACCTGTCATCCAGGCTGAGATATTCAAGGGTTGTCTTTAGTTTGTTAGCTAATATAGTCTGTCAATCCAGACTCTAGAGGTTATGCTTCAATGAGATCTTTTAACAATCTCCCTTCTGTTACATTCCTCAGCAAAGGACCTTTTGTCTGCAGGGGAAATTTAGGCCTGAAATGCCAATAAAAAAAAGAACACAAAGTATCCCAGGGTGATTTGTGTGACACTTACACAGTCCAGATACCAGAACTCAGGAAGATAAGGATAATTCCCCCTAACCATAAAATATGTAAAAGTAGATTTTGATTAGGACAGGTCAGCATGGGCCAAAGTACCTAGAATTGTCTTGAATTCTAGGAACTCAAAAATGTGATATTATCCTGCTGCCAGTCAAAAGTCAAGGGATAGACCTGGGAAAGACTCCCTGGAAACTTCACTGGGACCCCTAATAAAAATAGAAGGAGATGCACACTGTCCTTCTCCTCTCTAAGCAGATCCCATCCCCCATTCTCTTCCTTGAGAATGTTACTTTTTCTCCTTTTCTGTCTCTTCTTATAAACCCATACCTGTCACTCTGAGCAAAGTGTCTGAAATCTTTCTGGCAGGATTGCAAGAATCAGAGTTTGAAAGGGGTTCTCTGCACTGCTTCAGTTTCATGTACTGCCACAGCCCTCTAACACTTCCTACCCCAACAAAAGCTGGGACACAAAGTGAGTTGTTGTTCTCTTCCAGAACATACACACTTCTTATTTCCTCTTCTAATAACAAATTTTACTATAATTTTACTACATCTTGGATCTTGCTTGAAATCCTCTCATGTAAAGACACAGACCCCAGAACACAATGTATTTTCTGGTAAGATCTTATCACAGTATGATTCTCTCTGTAATCAGAAAGGAGCATTGCCACAAATACTAGTGAGTGATAAAAATTATATGGAACAACACAGAGCATTTACTCAGAGTCAATTTATTAGACAAATGCTCATAGCAATATGACATACACTGTAATTATTTGCATGCTTGATAGCAAATTGGCCAATGCCAGGTGTGGCTTTTGTGGTATTCTCCTTGGGGCTTCTCTGACAAACCTTGTGAAAATTGTGCTAGCATTTCCAGATGTCACCAGTCCTACACTGGGGGAAGAGGCTAGGCTGCAATGCATTTGCTCTTCCAGAAATATTCAAAGTCAAATTGGTAGAAATACAACAGATTTTATTCAAACTCAGCTTTGAAGGAATATAGCAGAAACTTGTTTTGCTTCAAAAGTTCCATCTTTCAAACTCCTTGAAGTTGAGCAGAAGTTTTAAAGGAGAAAAGGGAACACAGGGAAGGGCAGGGGGCAATTTTCACTTTTGGCTTCTTTGGTGCCTATTAGAATAGGGGACTGCAGCCCCTCCCTCCAGCCTCTACTTATGAAATGAAAAGCCATTCCCAACTTCAAAGGGAGGAAAAAAATTCAGTCTGTTTCACCAGGAAACTTAGTAAAGTTTAATATGTTCACAGGGAAGAGAAGAAAAGCAGCTCTTAATACAGAAGCTATTGCATCTTCAAAATTCCAATTTCCTTGTTCTTCATATATATGTTTCTATTAAAAAATTATATTCACAGAGATATTTGAAATTGAAATACCTCAATGTGATACAACCCAAAAAGAAGATTGGAATACAACAGAGAAGAGGATAAACAAAGCCTATGAAACATATTCAACAACATTAGTCATCAGAAAATTTCAAATTAATATTACAATGCACTATCATCACATACCCACTAGAAATGCTATAATTTTTAAAAGCCTCACAAAATGAAGTCTTCTCAAGGATGAAAAATAACTGCAATTCTTATGTGTCTCTGATGGGAGCAAAGTGTGGTGTTATCTCTTAGAAAAATCACATGAACAGTACCTATGAATGTTGAATATCCACATTCCTTATATCTCAACAATTCTATTTCTAGGTATATACTCAATAGAATGGGTACTTACCTTTCCCAAAAGACAGGTATCAAAATGACCACCTTAGCATTATTTGTAATAGCCAAAAAATATAATAACCTGAATATTCATTAACAGATGAAAGAATAAACAAATATGTTTTAAGGTATTCATACTATTAAAACATTGAATACTTTTATTTTGTAAGGTTGAAAATATGCAAATTGAATATGTACTTTTGGAAACAAAAAGAGCCCTTACATTTGTATTGAGGACAGTTGCTAGTGATAGAAGAGAGTGTGAGGGTGCCCATGGGCTTCTAGTAATATACTGTTTCTCAATTAAGTGTTGTGTTTAAGAAAATTCATCACACTTTATACTTAGAGTTGGCTCACTTTGCAAACCTCAATAAAAATAAAAATTAAAAAAAATATTTTATACTCAATTTGTACTCTGTAATCTTTCCAAAGTCAAAATTTGGATTTTGAAGAGTACAACTTGCACCTGTTTTCTTTTATAAACCTCTCAATATTTATTTTAAATGATATTACATATATATATATATGATGTACAATATGATATTTTGACATATGTATTGTTATGGTTTGGATCTGGAATGTCTACTACGAAACTCATTTGCTAAAAGCATGATGCTCAATTCAGTAAGGTTCAGAAGTGGTACTTACTTGTACTAAAACTAGATCTTGAACCTGGTTTAATCTTATGTCATGTAAACATGGTTGCTTTTCTCAACCGTATTAAAAAAGACATCTTTACCCTTAACTGTGTAACACAATGCATGATTGTTATGATACATTCTTTAAATTCAGATGCTTCATAATTTCAGTAATACAGAAATAATCTAAACTTTCTAGATTGCTGAATGCTTTACAAATACTAGAGTATGCATTAATTCAGTTAAGAAATAAAAATGGTAAAAAAAAAAAAAATCTATAGCCCCCACAAAAATCAGAGCATGGAGTATATTTAAATATAGTTTCATTAATAATTAGAATAAAAATTAAATAAAGAATATTGGAATTGTTCTTTTTCTCTAATTCATGCTGTGTGCCTACAGGTGCTAATTAAAAAAAAAAAATTGTATTGGGAGCTGGGAGTGTAGCTCAGTGATAGAGAATATGCATACCATTCATGAGGTCCACGGTTCTAGCTCCAGCATGAAAAGAAGGAAGGAAGGAAGGAAGGAAGGAAAGAAAGAAAGAAAGAAAGAAAGAAGAGAGAAATGATAGAGAGAAAGTGGTTGTATATACTTGAGGTTTACAACATGATATTATGGGATATAGAAAGATGTAGGTCAAAGAATACACATTCTAATTGGAATTTACATATAGTGCAATGTTATAGATATATGACAAAAGGTTGCTTAAATTAAAATAGTAGAGAAATGTAGGAATGCACACATATTACTACATATTCTAGGAGATTACCTGAAATATCAATGTCATTTTGTTTGGTGGTTATAATTTCAGCGTATTTGTTAAAGATAGTAAATCTGGTAAGAGTAGGAACACTGACAATTTCATTGACATAAGGAAATTTCTTTATAATAGATTTTTATGACATTAATGCAAGTTTTGTGGAGTACTTGCTTTTGAAAGCATTTTCCAAGGTTTTCTTTGCCTGTAACATACAATTAATTAAGAATGCAAGACAATGCACTGCCCTTGTGTATTCAACATGTGCTGTAGATGGCTCCTGGCTGACTTTGCTGAACAAGTTTTATAAAGTTGTTCCAGTGTATTTTCTTTGCCAAAAGAAAAAATAAATAAATAAATAATGCTCCTGCAGTGTTATTTTAAGGACATCATTTTAAAGTTAGTCCCATTCCTAATGGAAAAACCTTTAACAATGCAACAGTAGCCTTATTGAGATAAGGCTAAAAATATCAAGTGCAAAGTACCAAGATGAATCCAACTCTGTGAAGCATTTAATAACATGAAAAATGTAAAATGTATTTTTGGAAATAGCTTTATAAAATTTACCCTGTGGGGAAATGACCAGATGGCAAGAAGATGAAGGGATATAATTAAGGATGTCATATACTATTATCCCATGTAGGGTTAGATGCTATTTGCATAATTCAAGGATTTTCTAACTCAAACCAAACATCAAAAATTTAAATTAATACAATGTCGTGACAAAGGTAGGGAGGTAAAGCATTTCTTTCCTTTTTTATACTATTATAAGGACATCATTCTGAACTCTCTTCTCTAATAGTAAATGTAGGGATTTCTCTATATATTGCATTGGTGGGTGCACTGTCTTTGGCCCATGAAGAGAAGACAAAGCCAGGCAAGTCAATCAGCAGTTCAAAATATGCCCAAACCCTGCAAAAAGTTGTACTAATATCTGTCTTTAATTTTTATGTTGAATATAGATGAATTATTATAAACCAACTATGAATATATATATATATATATATATGAAAAAATGCTTGCAGTAAACTGCTATAATAAATTAAGAATAATCTGGTTGTGGTGGTGCCTTTATAAAACCAGCAGCTTGGGAGGCTGAAGCAGGAGGACAGCAAATTTGATGCCAGTCTCAGCAATTTAGCAAGGTCCTAAGCAACTTAGGGAAAGACTTGTCTCAAAATAAAAAATAGAAAGGGCTCAGAATGATTACTCAATGGTAAAAGCACCCCTAGGTTTGATCCCCAGTATATAAATGAATAAATAAACAAAGAATAAGCAGAACTAGGATTCAGATGTTGTGAAGATATATTCTCTTCAGGCTTAAAAAAAATCACCATATTAGGTAGCAATTACAATAAATTTCCCAGATGTAAGTCACCCAACTCAGTTCAAAATATAGAAAATTCCCATCTTTCCAGTTGGTGAGCTTACCTCACCCTTGCCCTAGGCTAATACTGATATATTGCCATAAATTCATTTGCTTGTTCAAGAATTTTATATAAAGAAAACCACACAGTGTCCACCTTGTAGCTAGCTTCTTTCACTCCACATAATGTTAATGACAATGCAGTGGCATGGATATGTTTGAACTACAGGCTACAGATACTGCCTTGTCATAAAAGTCTAAAGTCAACTATCTACATTTTAGCAAACTAGAAACCCAAAGTGAGCAGAAGGAAATATATATTTTTAAACCCCCAAATTAATGAGACAGGAAAAAAAATAGTAACATTATTGAAACTAAAAACTTTGAAAGGTCTGGGAGTGATAAGTGGGGCTAGTCTTACCTGAATCCCTTGGCTTCCAGACCCATGAACTTTTCTCATTGGGAAGGCAGAGGCAAGTAGAAGCCTGCAGTTTACTGCATGTAATATGACTTAAAGGATGTCACCGCATCACTACAGAGTATTGTCCTGGAGTAAGTGTTTCAATTGTGCCTTCTGTAGGCCATTCCAATGCTTCATTAAAACAAATGTCTAACTTTTCTCTTTAAAAAAAAGCATAATGCTAATGAGATATCTGATTTGTTCATTTTTATTTATGAGTTGATCTCTACTGTATGTGTATAACACATTTTAAAAAATCCATTTCTTGTTAAGGAATATTTATGTTGTGTTCAGGTTATTTTAAATTGTGTTTTAGTAAAACTTCATGAGCATTCATACAGAAAGAAGTGTTTCTGCAGACACATGTTTATGTTTTCTTGGATAAATACCTAGAAATAAAAAGACAGTGTCTTCTACCTAGCATTTGTTTATGATAAATGAGAATATATAGCCACACACAAAAATATAACCATGCTAATTTGCATAGCAGCTCACTTGATTTAGGGATTTTTTTCTGGAATTTTCTTTGAATTAGAGGATGTCATTGAATATTAATGGATGGGGCAGGTGTTCTCTTTCCTCATGTAGAAAACTGACAATTCCATAGTGGAATATCCCATGAACATGTTTATCATGGTGAGAGAAGTGAGAGTAATATGGTAGAGGGAGGATTTACTCCTGCTTTGGGGGTTTTCAAGTGTTAACTTAGGTTCTGAGACACACAAATCTGAAGGGCCTATGGAGTGGGGCTGGGGGAAGAAACCAAGCCCTTTAGGTCTATTCTGATGTGGAGGCTGGCTAGGCATAATCAGCCTCAACTTTTCCTAGAGTGGCAGTGACAGTGATAGAGTCAGGTCAGGTGTTAGTCTGAAGAAGTGGAAGCAAAGGAATCTGCTGATCATCAAATGACAAATATGCTCAACAATCATGTAACAAGGGTCGGCAAATATCAAGGAGTGATGGAAAAAAGAAATCTGTTTGGAACATTGCACTTAGAGAAAGCCACACAGACAACTGGAGAAACAATTCTTTTTCTAGATTTCTGGTGAGTTAGCCTTGGAGGCTCGAAATTTAATAATGTTAAAATAAAAAATATATATATTCTCATTTTGTTGTCACCAATTAAGAGCTGCTATAGCAATTAGTTTGTTCTTGTTGATTCAAGTACTTCATGTATTCAGGACCCATAATACAAGACCTTACCAATATTAATCTAAAACTAATCAACTCAGGACATATTCTTATTGCATAATCCTATTAGATCTGTTCAGCTTGGAAACTTCTGAGAATATTAATAGTGAATATCTGTTGAAATATTTTTACAATGCAGTCACATATAGTTATATGAGGCTATAACCACGAGTTTCAAATTTTATTTTTTCCATCTATTATTCCATTGTACTAATAAAAATACAGAGATGGCCTATGTGTCACTGGGACTAATGTTTCATCTGGAAATTCTATCTTTCCTTGTCTTAGGGGATCTTACTGTGTTTCTTAATTAAGAATTCCTGTTAGAATATTGCTTATTATTTTAGTAGAACTGAAGTCAAATATTGCAGACAGACATTACAGTTATAAATTTTGAGTAGGACTTAACCATACTATCACACCCACAAGGTAACTGAGAAAAAGAAATCCATTCCAGTCCTATCTGAACTGGCACACTAAATTACAGAGGGAGAATGTAAAAAATAACATGGTTCCATCCTTTTTCTTTAAGCAGGTATAATTTAATTTTAATTTTGGCTCTTCCTCTGTCATATAAAGATCACCACGCCTTAGAATAGTAGTGTCTCCACCATAATTATAACTGGTACATTTGAAATCACAAAACCGTAACAAAGAGCATCCTTTTAAATGTCTCTGTAGAGTATAGGTTATCGCTGGCCATGCAGGCTTACCTCCTACTCTTAACACTAAGCCATGGATACCTAAAAATGCTCCTTTAATATCTGGCTGCCATAATTGCTTTATAGACAAAGGTATTTTTGAGGTTTGAGAACTGGCCAGAAATCTGTATTCAAACCAAAGTACTTTCTTTCTAATTGCTACTTGCCAGAGGCAATTGTCTGTATCTCTTTATCAATGTCTACTTCAGTGCTGCATTTGAAATATGCTAAAACCTTTCTCTTTTATTTAGACATGTGTCTCTTCCATTGTTGTTATATAAATTACTTGAATGTTGGTCTTCCACAGAGTATAAAAAATGTTTTTTATGATATGGTCATCTTTGCCTTTTTACTAGACATCACAAAATGTTCTACACTTAATATGAATTATTCAATACTTTGCATTTGATTTTACATCACTCTTTCTATTGAAAGTAGATGTCACGTCAAACCTAATAATGCAATTCATTAATGATATTTGTTCTTTATTCTCATTTCAATTTTAGAAGGAGATTTGAATTTTCTGATAATATATTGAAGTGAAAGGGAAAAAAAGATGCAGAGTTCTAGATGTTACATTTGGATCACTGAGAACAATAATGAAAACAAAACAAAAATCAGTATTGGTGAGATCTTTGGAGACAAAGAGAATATGAGAAATATATGACACTCCCAAACTTTTTCCCTGAACATCAGTGTGGTTTTTGCATAGCTTTCTTTCTAAAAGAAAGAAAATTAGCTAAAATGTTTTTAGGTCATTTCAGATATCCTTAGTATTATGATTATCTTGACAAGAATTGATAAGGCCAGACATTTTACTTACAATTATGTCATCTCAAAAATTAAGTCATTATGAACTTTAATATACTTTTGAAAACCTGGAGAAAACAAAATGCCTGTCAAAATCAAAGTCCTGTGGGAAGATTCTTATGGTCTCATTCGACTTATTTTCTTTGTTTCATTTTCAGCATCATGGAAATGGATTCTTTTCCCTCATAGCCAGCAATACTTGACATGTAGGTGCACGTTCCCTCCCATGCCTTCACTGAGTGACAGATGCAGTTTCAGTGCTCTGGCCTGCTCTGGCCAGCCCACGGCCTTTAATGCCTTCAGTCCAAACATGGCTTTTTGGCTGCTCCCTATACTGCGCATACTGTTTTCCTTCCTTCCATTACCTTTCTTCATTTCTCTGTCTTTCCTCTTTTTGTTCTCTTATAAATTCTGAGGTAATTCTACCATAGCATGTTTTACACTGTAAGATAACTGTTCTTTTGAAAAAGCTGAAAGAAACTTTGATATATAGTTGGATATTATTTGAATATTAATCCCCCATTCCTTTCATATTCCCGACACACAACAGAAAACCAGAAATCACTTGTTGAATAAATGGAATTATATCCAAAAGGCTAGTAGTTCAATTTTATGTTATTATACCAAGCCTGGATCAATCTGAAGAACACTCTAGTGTTCCTGTGATGTTGCTAAGCTATGAGATATTAATTTAATACTAAATTGGAACAAGGTGATATGCTCTCATCTGTAAATGTGAAACATTGCTTAGCAACCTCATGAAGGAAAGGGAGAAGTGGTGAGATTTCACACTTTTACCATGGCATTATACCATCTCGAATTTGTCACATTTGACAAATTTGTCACACTCGATGCTGTCCCCTTTCTCTGATAACACATTAGAAAAGCTTAGTGAATCCTTAGTGAAGTTAGCCAATCCCCAAAAGCCAAATGCCAAATGTTTTCTCTGATATAAGGAGGCTGAGTCATAGTGGGGTTGGGATGGGGAGCATAGGAGGATTAGAGGAACACTAGAATGGTCAATTGGGAGGGAGGGGAAGGGAGGAGGCAAAAGGGTGAAGAAAAAAAAATGGTAGAATGAGATGGATACCATTACCCTAAGTGCATGTATAAAGTCACGAATGATGTGAATATACTTTGTATACAACCAGTGATATGTAAAAATGTGCTCTACAAGTATAATATGAAATGTAATACATTCTGCTGTCATTTCTAACAACTTAGAATAAAAAGTAAATTTGAAAAAAAAAAAAAAAAAAAAAATACCTGTTCCTTTAGAACCCAGGTGGAATGCCTGGACTTCCAAATTGGTAGAAATTCAAATGTGAATCAGTATACTATCTAAAAATCTATATTTTAGACAATATATTCCAAATATAAAGTTTAAAAATATTAGAATATTTAGGTAGTAGAGAGGAAATAATGTCAACTGTAATAAAGATCCTTAAACTTGGCATCTTTTACCTTGCAAACCAATAGACCTTTGTATGTAACTGAAATATCACTTGAAAATATTTTGGCATAATTTGAATTATGAAACAAAAAAAATCATGATTTCCAGAATTAAATATAACAAAACTTTTGTAATTCAATGCACATTTATTCATAGAATATTTACAGAAAAACAAAGACACATCTTTGGCTATGGTTGAGAAATACTGAACTTAGGTTATAGCTGGGAAATGTATAAGTAAAAAAATAATTAGTGTACAATTTAAAACAGTTAAACATATATATTAATTAAGTATACATATGTAAAACAAATATCTTCAAAAGGGAGACTTTAATAGGAAATTTGAAAATACTTTCATTTCCCCCAAAATCAACTTATTTACATTTGTTTTACACTAAACACAGATTTATTTTGCTTACATAGCAATAGGAAAATCAGAACAAATAAAATATTTAAATAAGTCAATATGTTCTGCTCCTGTTGAAATATTTGGAAAAACACCTGTTGTTTATAGAGAAGGTATGATTAAAATCAATTACAAAATAATTAAATTAAATTAACTCAAGATCATTATCACTTCTTTCAAACAGAAAGATGAGTCGCTTTCAGAATGAAAGAGAAAATGGTAATAAAATAATTGCCTTATGTCAAGTTTAGGAGGGCCAGCTGAATAGACATTTCAGAATGTTGTGTGTTGTACAAGTTAGCCCTAATCTGAAATACAAAATGAAGATAAATCCCAGTGGTAGTAAAAAGCATTCAGTGCTGTGACCCTCTCATTTCTCTCTGCTGTGGGTGTAAATTAAGGAGATACTGTCAAGGGGTGATGGGAATGAAGAAAATACAATCAGACTGGCATAGAGAGAAAAAGGTGGAGCCAGGCGAGACACTACTCTCTGATGGAGAATTGGTGATCTGGAGCTAGTTCATTACATTTATCATATAGGTTTTGTCATCAAAAGGATATTTGTGAGAATGTTTCAGAAAAGCAGACAGACTTGAAGGTTACTGTGAAACTTGTGAGACATTGAAGTCATCTTGTTATGCCCAAAATTCTCTATTCTTGGGAGTTGGTGCCTGAACTCAAGGTCCCAACTGATAACTCTGAGCCTTTGCACAGAGTTTCCTTGGGCCAGTGTCAACATAGCAACTGGACCATCTTGACCTGCACTTTTGCACAGGCAGTTCCCAGTACAAACACAGCCACAAGAGAGTCAGAAAGACCACAAATGATTCAAATCACTGCTCTCCACAATTCAGGATATAGGCATGACATGTTATAGGAAAAAAATCTTAGGCCTACATCAAAGGCAGAATCCAAAAATGAAGGTAGGAAGGAAAGGCAAAGCACAAGGGAAATTGGCTACACCAAAATAGACATATGTCAGCCCCAAGACATGAAGAAAAGAGGGAGATGAAAACGATACCAGAAATCCTGGAGACTAGAAAAGTTATATACCACTGGGCCATCCTTTTCAACTCTGCACACAGCATAACAATGTTGTCTGCAATAGATTCTGCAAGGAAACAAAAAAGGATGGAAAATATTTGGGTTTATGCTCTGGTATTACTACAGTAAGAATCAGTGGAAAATATGCATTTCTATAGGTTTAAACCACCAAGGCACTCCTGGAAACTGGTAACTGGTCAAGGGGGTGATGGGAATGAAGAAAATACAATCAGACAGGCATAGAGAGAAAAAGGTTGAATTTTCATTCAATGAAATTTTAAGGATAGAAATTCTGGCCAAAGAATCAAAAATAAAATTTATTTTCATCTTTAAAGAAATAATCAAATTGTTATCATATGAAGTAAATTCACTATGAATATATTTTTCACACGAAATGCTACCATGAACAAATATGCATAATTTTCCCTGTCAACTATTGAAACCTAACATAAAATCAAGTAGTTATTTCCTTGTTTTTGTGGTTTTACTTCTTTCTATTTCATTTATTTCTGGGTAATTAACTTCTGTGCAACTGTAACCCTCATTTTGTATATGAATTTTGTGGAAAAATAAATCAGGTTCTGAGTTTCTTGTTTCCAGAAGCACCATTTCAGTTCCTGAACTTTCGGTCCATTACTTCTCCATGACTACTCTAACCAAGGTTACCTATAACATCCAGGTCGCTAAAGGCAAAGGACATAATATGCTCTTTGAAGAACCTGAACTTTTTAAAGCACAAGACCTGAGGTCCACTTTTCCTATTCATATTTTTGGCCATAGGGGGAATTCCTACCTTAAATTTTCTCCTACATATTTTTTACCTGCTTTCTAATCTCTTTAATATTCTTGTCCATTGGCATGCCATAATGAGCATCTTCTCTCTTCACATACTCTGGTTGGCTTTCTATGGACCAAATTTTCTGATTATTTAAAATGTTACTGATTAAATCTGGCATTTATTTCAGAATGGAAGTCAGCTATCAATACCTATGCTTTGCATTTATAAGTCATTGCAATCCATATATGAGAAAATCATAATTTAAATGTGTGGAAAATGGACTGCTCATTATATAAAAACAATGTGTAACACATTAAAAATAATAAACACAGATTTATAAATATAAATAAAACAATGTGCAACACATTAAAAATAATAAACACAGATTTCCATCTCAGGCCTTAAATAAATACTGGATTTAACATTTAAAATGCTATTAGTGAGTCATTTAAAGAACATACTTGGTTTAAATTAGCAATTTAAAAGCTCTGACACAAATACAATGCCATCCTTTACAATATTCAAACATATTCGTAATTTTAAAAGTGTTGATATTCATCATTTAAATGACATTTTCAATAGAATCATGTCCATTTTATTTTTGTAAGACAGGTTTGAATAGCTAATTGTTACTTTTAAACACTTGAAGAAATAAGTAATTACAACATTTATAGATAAAATATGTAATAAATGCCTTAATGTCACAGGTCAATAATAATCAAAACTTTAGAAAATATGAATGCCCTACAAATAAAATTATTTAATAAATAACTATGCTCAATTTATATCTAAATACATAATAGGAAATAAAATACTTTTCCAGAAGTAGAATATTTTCAAACACTTTTAACCTTTAAATCCTTTCTAGAAACAATCTTAATAAGACCAATTAAGAAAACAAAAGTTGAATTGCTTTTGTTCAATCTTTATTTAAGAGTTAGAGAACCCTAAATGTGAAATAATATACAAAGTATATCTGCGGAAACAATGAGCTCTGTAGAGTCAGTTCTGTTTTGAAAATGATCACTTAATATCCAAAATTAATCATATTCTAATATTATTCTAACAGACCACTATTTATTTTTATGTATTGCACTAATTGCTTCAATGCAGTCAGTACCTCTTCTCTTAATATATATTTTAATTCATTCACATTAAATAATGTTTTGCTTTTCACTGAGTGGAACTATACCACTTTAAGTAATGAGCATTAGTAATTTTAATATTCTGTAATATTTATGTGTTAGTTGTGTTTTGTAGTGTAAAACTGTAAATGGGAATAATGCATACTAAATACAGTATGAGGTTATATTTTAATAATATAATTGGGAAAGAAATCATCCCTCAAGGGTAAATTTATAATTGAGACAAAATGATGAACATCCTGGGGGTTCATCAAAAATCAAATAATCTTTTCACAGATGCTGATCCTACTGGCATCAACATTTTTGATATGAAACTTTATTACTTTTTTGATCTAAATTCTATCTGCCTTTCTGTCTCACCATCTATTCTGACTTGAGTTTTTTTATACTTTACTTTTAAAATTGGAAAATAAAAATAGACTTCTAATGTCAGAGAAAATTAAGTGAAGCTAGATAATGCATTTATTTTGTTGTAGAATATGAAGTTCAAATACAAATGAAGACATTTGATCATATCTTCTTACTGAACATTTACCTACAAATCTCAATGGTGTTAAATATTAACATGTTGGAGATGTGTATTATTAACATTGCCATTATTTCAAGAATCTTATGAAGAATGTTCTGAAATGAAAATATGTAAATGTTTCCAATTTGCTTTATAAAAATGTCTATTCTTGTGAATCATTTCCTCATTCACACTGTAAGAAATTTCTGGTAATATGACTAATGAGTATTAATTATAAGTACATTGAGATATCAAGCATAACAATAACTGACACCATAACCCAAAAATTTTTTCAAATTTTTTTTTAAGTTTGCTATAATTTTCTTTTTCTTATAGAAATTACATGTTAAACATATTAATATAGTTTTGTTTTTCCACTAAATATGAATAGTGACTCTCTCTCCCTTATTGCATATCTGTTTCTTTATTACACTAACATCTTCAGCAATATTTTATTGTGCAAATGTTTTCAATTATTTGCTTGGATAATTTCTTATTCATAGCATTAGAGAACTGAAGAGAGTGCATATTTTAAAGTTTTCATGTATTTTGTTCTGTTGAAAGCTTGTTACCTTTCTCAGAGCCATCAGCCATGGATAAGAACACATGGTACCATACCAAATTTCAGAATGTGCATTGTCAGATTTTAATATTATTTAAGTAGTCTATTTGCTTCATTAATATGCAATAAGTTGCTGGGTAAAGACTATTTTTTCTGATTTTATTGATATATCTGATTCAATGACTTTTCCTTACATTCATTATTTTCCCAATAGTCTGGTAATAAGCCTTATATATTATTGTATGTAGTTATTTCATGAAGTCAGAATTTTATCTAGAAACTTTTGCGTCTATCATGATTCTTGATATTAGTCTGTAGATTTTGAAAATTGATGTGTTTACTTGTCCAGGATTTTGGGCTGTGCTTGTATTAGACAAAAACCAAAATAGCTTCTGTAAAAAGACAACCACAGAATATCCAGAACTTAGTTTCTGGAGCTAATGAAAGTCAACATGCAAATATTTCTTGTTTAAAGGCTCTACTGGGTGGTTACTTCTAAACTCATGAATCTAGGCTTCTTTTATTCTATGAAGTTATTTCTCTTCAAAACTTGGCCTTCGTGTTTGATATATCAGGGGACAGAGCAGCTTGGGTAATTGTATAAGGAAGTTTTGGCAAGTCTGAGAAAACTTAGACTTGTCCTACCATCCTTGACTGAGCCGGGAACATGACCCCAGCATAACTTTAAGAGACTGGTAGAATCAAAGTTTTCTATGGGTAAAGGAAAGGAAACAGGATGAATCAGCATCTAAATAATTTCTAGTTCTTTTATTAACCTTGTTTCATATATTGAATTGGGAAAATATTTAGCTGAAGAGTTTGCATACCGTGATAATTATCTACTACTAGCTATGAAATATTTCAATTCATTGAATTTTCACTGGATCTAAAACTTATTAGTAAACATTTTTTCCTGTGTCTATTCATTTTTCTCCAGTCTCCTATGGAAATTTTGAAAGTTCTTATCTTCTATAAAATTGTCATTTCTATTAAGAATGAAGCATTTTTCACATAGGAATTGATTTTTAAATGTTAAAAATTAACTGTATATTGTTATTTCCTCTTCTTTTTAACTTTTAAGGTTAGATAGTGCTTTTCCCACTGGCTTTCTATACTTATATTAAAATTAGATTAAGATTGATTATTCTACTTTCAATTTTTCAAATTCTTTAATTGTACCTTATATTTATATATAACTTTTTTTGTTCACATGAATAATTTGAATGAATTAATTGATATCAAAATCGGAGTAATTCTAGATATAGGAGCTTAGAAATATCAAGACCAACCATATGAGTTTGTAGATAAGCATATTGAGACTCAAGTAATCTCAGCATGTACTCAGATCATGAGGGTAATAGTTGAGAAAGGCTGTTAACAGCTCCCATCCTTTGCAATTTGAAACTTTAAAATGTTAACATTTGCTTCAACATCTAAAATATTGATGATTCTGTTTCAATATAAATTATCTTAAAAATAACTCATTATCATCCCTAACTACTTCATGGAATTTGTAACATCCTACACTTAGAGTTTAACATTTTAATTTTACATATGATAGTGCAAACTTGTGTTTGAATCATGAATTGAAATTGTGGGGTCCTAACAGCAGCTTGCTTCTATTTTATTAATTTTGCTTTCTGCCTCATCAGTGAGGTTTTTTTCTCCTTTCCCATGGGAGTAGCAATCTTCCTTCTACTTGTGGCCAAATTTAAAGCATTTTCTGGCTCTTAGCGTAAACCCACACATGGCTATAAAATACATGTTTAAATGATTGTACTTTTTAATATATACTTTACCTGTCAGATGATAAAAACACCTGTAGTATACCTATTTTATAATCACAAAAACATTTCCAGAGGCTGAGTCTAATTTATTTCCTGATGGTGTTTAAGCATTTTAATCAATGAATTAATGAAGTATTCTAGTATGTTAATAAATTGGTTTACTGGAATTTGATGAATATGTGACCAGGAGTTTTTAAGTCACTGACAATTCATTGTTAATACACTATGGCAGTAGTTTTACTTTTCTTTTTTTGATGGTACCAGGGTTCAAGTCTAGGACCTCACATATACTAGGCGAATGCTCTACCATTGAACTATATCCCCAGTCCTATGACAGTAGTTTTAAATAGGCTAGATATAGCCTTAGACAATAAATCCCTCAATAATTTTTTTCTAAATATATTATATTCATTTGCATTTTCAAAATTATTATAATTACTTCAGTATGTGAAAAGTGAAGATCAAGTAATTATTTTATTTTACAATTCCACTTTCAAGTTTTTATAATATCTATCATCTCAAAGGAAATTCATTAATGCAATGTCAGTAGTTGAATGATGGTATTTATTTATGAATGATATGGGAATTATTATATACATATTAAAGAGAAAAACCCAATGTCTTCTAGCATCATTTAAATGATATTAATGATTGGAATACAGATGTATGTTCTAAAGTAGAAGAAAGGTATTACTCAATTGATAAATAGTTTTTGATTTATGCAGAAATAAAGTTAATGCTTCAAATGACTATCTATAAATACAAATAACTATAAATTCTTCCCGAAAATAGCATTTATGCAACTACAAAATATATCAAATTTAATATAAAATGATACAACTAAGGAGGGTAAAATTCAAATTTACACATTAATTCATATGACAAGTGTTGTTTTGATAAACCTGAACTGCTATGCCCAATAATTACAAAACTGACTGCTTTTGCAGATGTGCTTTGGAGTCGTCTTGCACATCAGCATGGTCTGTGTAAAACTTCAATTTCCTTCTACTTTTCACTTATTTCAACTATCCAGGTGTCATGGACCCCAATTATAGGAATAAAGCAGAAAGAGTCACAATTTCAACATGTACAAAGGGAATATTTTGCTACTGAAAGGAAAATGGATGGGGGTGATGGCAGTAATATCATAGTGAAATTTCGTTTTACTTTGATTTTCAACAATTGAATAGAATTGCCTATGCTGGCACATGTGGTTAGTCTAATGAGTCCTTTCATGAATAAGTGTTCCTTGTATTGAGGGCAAACACAAAATGTTAAAACAATTGGCAAACTGAGAAATTTTGTGTTTAATCTCTGTGATAAAACTTCAAATCAGTGCATTAAAATAACTAAAAATTAGGTTTAATATAAAAGTGGTTATTGGCTCTGGATTCGAATGAGTGTGGAAATATGTTCAATCTTTTATCTGAGAAAAGTGTAAAAAATAGGTACTTTAATTATCCAAGTAGCTATTTGAAATGAAGATTGCAGGAGACCTCAAAACAAAGGAGAAATGAGTCAGAGCTCAATGGGTTTTTCTAGATATAGAAAATTACTCCAAAAACAGGGTTCTATAAGGCTATCTATAGCATGGATTTTTTTCCATAAATCCCAAGAGAATCTAAGTGGTAAGAGCTGGCTGGCAGAGGCTAGACATCCAATTGACTTTTTTTTTCCCTCTGTGATTTTTGTCATTAGTTCAAAGTTTATAAAAAGAGAAACTCAGTAGATAAAGAAATAGAAATTCATATTTTTTACCTTGAATCTTATTACTTTAATATGGTTTAAGTTGCAAATGTACTAAAAAATAAATTTATATATTTGCCTATATAAATATATACTTAGATGCTATCTAAATATGTGATTACATTTATTTATGAACATATTTATTATTTTTCCAAATTTTATCACAGGAAGATTTCAAAAATTAATGTTAAAGGAGCTTAGTTATCAAGGAACACAAATTAGCTTTGTTATTGTTCAACAACAATTATTTAGTTTGTAGCCTTCTTTATTATATGTAACTCTAATCTATAATGAGAAAGCATTTCCATATTACTTTTTTTTTTATATTTTCCTCAAGCCCCTGTTCATTTTCATGTTGTAGGTGCATGAAAATACATGCCACATGGAAACAGAGAGTGCACAGAGCTCTGAATCAGAAGCTGGTGGTCTGGACTTTAATTCAGTTTTAACTCCAAGATGCTGACCTTTCAGATTCTTCATCTCTTCTACTTTACTGGGCTAATGTAAGAATTTATGAAAAATATAAATCTTCTTTTGTGAGCTGTGGCTAGTATCAAAACATAACATGTCCTTTGGGGCTCATATTACTTAGAAGTATTTTTTCAATGGTGTACAGGACAACTCTTATCTTAAAAAGCTTAGATATGAAGGTGATTAATAAAAATCAATGTCAACCAAACTTAAGCACATTAATTATTTTAAAGAAAGTAGAATTACTAATTTCAGAAATTCTAGAAACTGTATCTCAATAACTCACTACTCCAGAATTCTTAAGAATTAATTTCTCTGGTAAAGTCCTCTGTTTTTGTGTCTTAAAAACCCCACTTCAGACAGTAGTTTTACTTTTCACTGACTCCTTGTATTTGAGTGACTTTAGGATGGCAGTTCTTTTTAGTGTTTTTTCCTCCCTGAGGGAATTTTTGTTGAGTATTAATTGCTGCTAGATGATTATCTGGTCAGCAGATTGTCTAATTAAGAGCTGAACAATATTAAATGCCCATCTATCTTAATTTTCCCAGACATTAAAAGAAAACATATTTTACTTATTATATATTAAAAATGCTTCCATCAGTCATAGGGCAAAACTGCATTTTGAGGTACAGACCATAATGACTTACCTCTTTAAAACCTCAGTTTTAAGAGCTATTAATATCTACCTCCCAGCATTATTTCAAGGATTAAAGATAACTATGTGAAACATCTTTGCCAAAGTTTAGGTGCTATAGCAGAACAAACATTCACAAAATATAAAGATTAAATCTGACATTTATGTGTTAAAGAAATTCAGTGCATGGAAAATTTAAGCCAAAACAACAAACCAAAATTTTCAATGTATAAAATTTTCTTTTTGTAGATAGATCATATTGTAAGAAAGATAAGTATTTTAGGTTTAGTTTTTTTAATCTTTGTTTTGCAATTGCAGATGTGAGAACTCACTGAGGTTAAGTTAAGCATCACAGGTCACAGGATAAGTGCAGGGGCTAGCACCATGTCATGGTTCTTTTTTTTCCCATGATGTGGTTCTTAATCTCATATCAGAATTTCTTTCTATTCCTCAAGAGATTTTAGATAATTTTTTTTGTATAGAATAACATTTAAATAAACCAAAATAAGATTGGGGTTTGTAATAAAAACAATTTTACTCTACTTTCTTTTTTTTCAGATGCAAAATGTTCCATATTTACAGAAATAATAAAATTAAAGCATTACTGAAAATCACAGAGTGAAGAATACCTGCAATATGCTATAAAATATATACATACAATAAAAAAAGAAAATTAGGAGAAATTCATGGCTCCACAATCTCTGAAAGTGACCCATATTTCTGATACCCTTTTAATATGATGGGATATACAGTAACGGGGAAACCATGGAGGAGTAAGAATGCCCCAAAGACCCCAGTCTCATCATGCAGGACAGAGGAAAATACAGAACTGAGAGAGAGAGAGAGAGAACACGTGCTGTCACCTGGAGCACAGAAAGGTTAAAATGACTTTCCAAGTCCACAAAGTTAGTAATTGGAGATGGCAGGATTTGAACCTAGACAGGTTGGTTGCTGAATCAGAGGATTTCTTCTTATGTACTTCTGTTTTCTGAACAGAGTACCTCTTTGTTTTAAGTGACCTAGAACAGTGTTTACCATTTTTATGCCACCACCTGTGCACAATATGACACATTGTACATTTTGCCTAGGCATAATTACCCCCTGGCTGAAGACAGATCATTTATCTTCTCTTGAATCGCTACCTTAGTTATCAACATCTTTGCACTGACTTTTTTCCTACTGCAAACTGTGAATTCAAGCCTCATCTATTAAAAACAGCAGAAAAACAAAACAAAACAAAAAAAAACAATCAAGCAAGCAAATCCCTTCCTATTATGTTTTCAATCCATGCACAACTGTTTTTTTTTTTTCCCTCTTATTCTCTAAATCACAATTCCTGCCAATTCTATTGTGAAGAATTTCTAAGTCCAGTCTTTGTGACTAGCTACACTGCCACTGCCTACAACATTACTTGTTTAATTATTTATGCATAGTGCATCTTTTGTTTTTTAAATTGTCAATGGACCTTTAATTAATTAATTAATTAACTTATTTATTTATATGTGGTGCTGAGGATCAAATCCAGCATCTCACACTTGCTAGGCAAGTACTCTACCACTGAGCCACAACCCCAGCCCTGTATTGTGTATCTTAAAGCACAATCATGTACTTTCTTGACACTTCCTTGTTTCATCCTTATACCCACCAAAAGCAACCATTACTTCCAGAAGAATTAGGTTTTATAACAAAGATGTAAAGAAAGCAAAACTTCAGCACTTGAATTCCAAATTAGTTTCCTGATACTGATAGATATGAAATTTAAATTTTGGGAAAGAAACATTTTTAAAGACTGATATTAAAAAAAAATCCAATACCTTGAAGAGCCCCACAAAAGTTTATTTAACAGACTGAATAAATTGGTTTTTATATTAAAAAGAAGTAGAGAAAGTTGCAGGTGATATTTTCTTGAGGAAAGAATTGAGATTGTTTTAATTTCTTTGATTGTTCACTACCACAATGAAGTGGCCTACTTTGTCTCTTCTGATTAATTTTGTGTTGCAGTTGACTTAATCAGATGTAGACTAAGCCAGTCCTGCTTATTTTCAGGCTTCATTGCATGGTATATGAATTTTCATTCTTTCTTTTTCAGCTAGTGGCTGTCTTTGCCTCTAAGATGAATCTCTTGTAAAAATAACATAAAGTTGGTTTCGTTTTTTAATTCATTCTACCAACTTATGTCATTTAATTGTAGAGTTGAGGCCATCTATAGTCTATGTTATTGTAGAAAGTAATTTATTAATTCCTGCTATTTTTATTTATTTATGATGTTTAATTTGGTCCTATTTTGCATTTGCTTAGCTATCCTTCTAAGGAGATTTGTCTATTTGTGAGTTTATTTTTTATTTCTTCTCTGTGTTGTATTTCCTTAAGTGTTTTCTGTAGTGCTGACTTAGCAGTCATGGCTTCTATCCTTTTCTGCTTATCTTGGAAGGTTTTTATTTCTCCTTTGATTCTGATGGGTGTTTGTGCTTGATAAAGCAATCTTGGTTGGCAATTATTTTCTTTCAGGGCTTGGTGCAAATCATTCCAAGCCATCCTGGACATTAGAGTCTGTGTTGAGATATTAAAAGTAATTCTGATGGGGGCTTAATTCTAAATGTCATCTGACTCTTTTTTTTCTCTCTTAAGGCTTTTAAAATTCTATCCTTGATGTATATGTTAGGCATTTTACTTATAATGTACCATAAATAAATTCCTTTTTGATCTTGTGTATTTGAGGTTCTGAATACATCCTATATGTGGATGTTCATCTTATTCTCATGGTTCAATTTTTTTTTTTTCTGTAATTATGTCATTATCTCCCTGGAGAGGTAATCCATGCCATTAGCCTACATATCACAACCCTCTTCAATTTCCAAATTCTTAAATTTGGTCTCTTAAGGTTATCCCAGAGTGTATGTATATTTTGGTCATGGTTATTTATTTTCTTTTTTACACTGTCTGCATGTTTAAAACTAGTCACCTTGTCTTGCACTCTGAGATTCTATATTCAGCATGGCCTACTCTTTACAGACACTCTCAATTGAAACTTTTATTTGATTTATTGTGTCTTTCATTTCAGAGATTTGTGCTTGGTTCTTTTTTAACATCTCTACCTCATTATAGAATTTCTCATTCATATCCTGTACTGGGTTATCTTATTTCATTCAGGTGTTTCCCTGTGATCTCTTGGAATTCATTGATCATTTTATAATGATTCTTTGGAATTCTTTATCTGACATTTCATTCACTTAAATATCTTTGGATTCAATTGCTGGTGTATTATGAACTTTAGGAGGTATCATGTAACTTTGGTTTTTCATATTATTTGTATTCCTGTATTGAGTCTTATGCATCTGTTGGAATGGATTTCTCTTCCTCTGTTATGTTTGGCCTTTTTATGGCAAAGACTTCTCTTGACATTGTATTCTAGAGTGATCTAGATTGAGACCCTCTAGAAGTGTGATATCCACAGTCTTTCTGTATATATATATATATATATATATATATATATATATATATATATATATAATTTTTTTTGCTACATACAGAAGTGGATGTCTGTGAGTGGTCGGAACCTGAAGATATTCCTTTGGCCTGGTTGTTTGTTTGTTTGTTTGTTTGTTTTTTGTCTTTAACACTCTTTGTAATAACATATTTCCAAAGTTTGAATATGGTTAGTTTTTATATGGAACAAGTTGCCCTATATCTTGGCTGGATTTAGTTCAACAGCAGTCTCTACCCTGTTAACTTTTAGTGATCCTGTAGAGTCCCAGCACCTCACAGAAAGGGAGGAAAAAACAATAGTAACAACTGAAGCAAATAACATGCAACATTAGAATCAATATCTGGCGTCTACTATGACATCTACAATGCTAACACAAAAAGGGGAAGGTTGCTCAGCAATTATCAACAGCAAAAACAAGTAGTCCTGAAATAGATTTGGCATTAAACAGCAGTGTTAACTATGCCAGTCACAGTATACTAAAACTACAACAATATGAATGGTGGTCATAGGAGTTACATAAAAAAAATAGTTCTAAAAGATTATAAAAATACACTTCATTAACAGAAAAGAAATGTGACAGGAAGGTAAAAGATAGTATAGAATGTTTCAAATGTGAACTTATAGAATGCAGAAGAGATGTAGCCAGTGATGACTACAAAGAAGGAGGGAAGAAATAGAAAGAAAAATAAAAAGAATAAAAAAGAGAAAAAAGATGCTAAGAGAACTTAGCTCTTAGTGGGAGAAGAAAGAAGAGAAAAGAGAAACAAGAGAAAGAAACAAAATAGAGCGAAATAAAAACAAAATAAACTAACAAAAACCCTGTAATCCTCAACATATAAGACATGGAAACATAACTACTAAGAAAGTGCTAAAAATGAGAAAAAAATATATATGGAGAGAGAGAGAGAGAGAGAAAGAGAGAGAGAGGAAGGGAGAGAGAGAGAGAAAGAGAGACAGACATAGAGTTGTGGATATATATAGATAGATAGATACGTATATATGTGGATATGTATGTGTGTATGTGTGTGTGTGTGTGTGTGTGTGTGTGTGTGTGTGTGTGTGTGTGTGTGTATCCACAACTCAATCAGCACAGCAAGACACCAGGAACCCAAAAAGAACAGAGATACTTAATGAATGAATTTTCTCACCAAGGTGATCAAAACCATCAATAAGGATGGATGGTTGCTATGCCTATCTTTCTTTCTATTTCTTCTTGGGCTATGTACTGAGAAAGAGAAAGTAAGAGAGAGATAGAGAGAGAAAGTGAACTTGAAAGTGCAAGGCCTGGAGGTAGTTAACCTCTTCTTTTTGTGTTGCCCACCAAACTGCCAGCTGGAGTGTCCAAAACCAGAAACTTCTTAAAATAGCTCTCAGCTTCTCATCTTACAAGGTAGGACAGAATGGAAAGTACCCACAATTAAAGTTTTGCCTGAACAGACCAGATCAATGATCTCCCAGGGAGAGGATGGTACAGGATTCTAAGAGGAGAATTCTGCTGGCTGGGGCTCAGGCCTTAGGGACTTTGTGAGGTGGTATTTTTTCTGGAGAGATTAGATCAACACATCCTTAGTACCAGGCAGATAGGGATCTCTGCTGGAAGTCTGGATCTCAGGGACCTCCTAAGAATTCTACTTGCAGAGCATGGGAACCAATCTCACACATTCCTGTCCACAAATGCAACCTTCTCAGGCTTAGTTCCTGAGTATATTCACACTCACCTATTCAGTTTTCCCGCCCCTCTTCAGCTAATCATGTGAGCCATCAGACTCAAAGGGAAAATGAGTTGTACTCCCCTCTACATTTCTGACTTGAATCCCCCTGGATACAATTTTCTCTGGGCCTCTTTACTCATGTTGTGCTAGGTACACTCTGTGCCACACAATAGACACTTAGTAGGAAAGTATGGCAATGTTTGCTGTGATCTTCTGGGTTTCTGCAGCAGAAAACTGCAGCCAAGTCCTCTTCAAGATGGCTTCTGCTTCCCAGTTGGGAAGCTCAGAGCTCTTTTCAGACACCAGTCTGGTGTGCAGCCTCTGGATCAGCTAATTTCTGGCTGTTTTTCTGACCTGCAGAGTTTTCAAGGCCAAATTTGCCTCTTATATTTTTGTAGGTAACATCACTCTCCTCTGTGTTGAACCAGTGCCACTGTTCCTGTTGCAACTGGCATGGCTTCAGTGGCCTCTTTCTTGTTCTTTATTCAATCCACCCAAGTTTCTGAATCTTTAAGAGACTCTGAGTGTCCTATATTGCATTTCAGTGAATTCCCTCTTTCACTGATGTGGCTAAGAAGCAGTACTACCACTTTTTGAATCTTAAGTCATGGAACAACTGGAAATACAGTCTTTGTTTAATCTGCCATCTTAAATCTCCTAACATAAACTTCTTTAAGAAAAAAAAAAAAGTGAAATTCAGCATCAGGCAATTTTATTTAAAATCAGAATATTTATTGTTAAATGCCTTTTCTGGTTATTAATTTGATATTTATTTTTGTCCATGTTGTTCTTTCTGTAAAAGATTTTTTAATCTGAAAACTTAAATCAAAATTAAACAACCATATAATTTTTCTTCTAAATTTATAAGGTTGTTGTGTTCCCATTTATTCTTTTAGGATTTTAAATTGCTAACATGCTTCAACTTAAAACTTTGAGGTATATTTGTGAGTGAATCTCTACTGGGAGTTTCAAATATATATATTCCACTTTTAGCATCATTATAATTTATATTTTATAATGGTTCAGAGAATCAGGCTGTTCTCAATAAAAATGGTAATTTCAGGCAAATATTTGCATACAGTTTTTCATACTATACAAGCTGTGAGAGCAGAAAACAGAACATTCATATAAAAAGTGGTGAGTAGGAAGGAAGTTTAAAAGATAATCAATAACCTCCAAACTTATTTTCAGCATGCAGATAATGAATTTAATGGTCTATAGTATTGCTGGTTTGGCATGTTGACTTCTTTCTCTTACTCATTTATTATTAATCAATTCAACAAATATTTTCTTAGTGAATACCAAGCAAAGCACTGTTAAAAGTTCAAAATGCACTATTATGCAAAAATAGTTTTTTCGTGGCTTTGATGGCATTAAGGTCTCAGGGACACTGGTTAAATTTGAAAGATTTGGTCTTTATAATCAAGAATCAGACAGAGCTGTGATTGATAGGTACAAACCATTAAGAATCATTTAATTAATAGTTGTGAAAATGACAATGAAGAAGAAATATGTAGACACACACACATCACAATGATTCCTCTTCTAGAGTGGGCTTCTTTTAGAAAATGATATTTGAATCAAGATCTGAAGGATGACTAGGGATTGTTAATTGGAATCATGAGGTAGCCAGCCTTAAAGATGAAATAGCTTAGTGAAAGGCATCAGGCAGGGAATAAAGGCGTTATGTTGCTTGAAATTATAATAGGTTGTTGAAAAACACAAGGTCAGACTCTGTGGAGTTATATGGGACATGCGAAGAATTTTTATTTTTGTCAATTTCATTTAGAAGACACTGAAGAGTTTAAGGAAGAAAAATATATGATGTACTTTAAAAATTGTGTTTGTATTCATGAATGATCATTCTGACTACACTGTGAAAAAGAATTGGGCTGTTGAAAATATGATAGGATTCATAAACAGCATCTGAGTGAGATACTTAGGAAATAGGTAAGAGATGGTATGTTAGAATTAAATTGTAACACAAAATTTGTGGACTCAAAGTTATAAAAAAAGACTACAGTGCATTGTTGATTGACACAACATACTAAGACCTGAACTCTGAAATTATTTGTACTTTTCACATTCTGGAACAGAATATAAACCAAGGTTTAACTTTTTCTAAGCTTTTAGTTCTCACCTGCTGGATATATTCGCATTTTCTGGGGAAGTTATTGAAATAGTTCCTCAAAATCAGGTCAATGTTAGACTTGTTCAAGTCATAACTTTATGACACTACTGAATTTGGTCTTCTGAAAATTAACTTACCTCAAATATCTCTTTTTCTGTCTAGTTGTTTTTTTTTTTTTTTTCATTTTTATCCACATTAATGGACTCTTAATTTTTTATGAGCTAATTTAATAAAAATATAGAACTTACCATGTCAGGAGAGTATTTTCCTACACATATGTAGAAAACAATGGACACCATAGTTGGTTTTTAATCATGAACCTAGTTTATTCTCCTAATAAACATAATAGAAGTAAATTAAGAATTCAGAATTGCTCCCCCAAAATACAATAGATTACCATGTCATGGGCATAGAGAATTACAAAGAATGATTATCCTTACAATCCAATCTTGGTGACCTGTTCTTCCAATGATCTTGCACAATCTGCCCTTCCTGGTGATTCTTGAACATACAAAACTTGTTCTTGACTTAGAACCTCTGAACCAACTGTTTCCTCTGCCACAATGCACTTTTGCCAGATCCTGTCTTGCTTCTTTGTCTTGTTATATTCTAATTTCCAATTAAGAGAGTGCACCACCAAGCATCTGATAATATCTTTACTATATAATATCACTCTGTAACTACTCATTTACTTTTTCATCTACAGCATTCATCAGAACCTGATATTTTTGAAAATTTTCATGTTTTACTTGCTTACTGTAAAATGGTGAATAATTCAGCCCCCAACTCAAGACATCTATGTCCTAATCCCTGAAATCTCTTACTCTTACCTTACCAGGGAAAGGAATTTTGCAATGGTGATTAGGTTAATAATTTTAATTTGAAGTTATCTTAGATTATTCATGAGGACATTTTGTAGTCACAAGGGTTCCTATAAGACAGAGGTGGGAAGACCAGTGGTGGTAGTAGCAGATGTGACAATGGAAGCAAAAGGTGGGAATGATGTGTGGAGGGCTCCTAAGCTCACTTTTTCTGCTTCAAAATCAAGGTCCTACCTTGATCTTAGACTTCTGATCTCAAAACTTACACAACTATAAATGTGTGTTAAGTCAATAAATTTGTAGTAACTAGTTATAATAGGAAATTAACACACTTATTTCTACCTCCTCACCAAGAATATAGACTTGAAGAAATTAAGGATTTTTTTTTACCTCCAGCTGAATGTTCAAAGTGGGTAACTAATAACCATTTCCAAGATTATATCAATAATTAAAATCATAAATACATTGGATCTAGTATACATCAAATACAAACATGCCCATATATACACATATATATCAGGGATAGATAGATAGGCAGACATTACTCTTGGTTAATTAAATATATGTCTAATATATATTTTAAAAACTGTTAAGCCTATTATAGTCCTCACAAGGTCACAAGAATGAGTCAAGGTAAGGAATGTTAATTTAGTATAATAACTTTATCCTAGTCCATTGGATGAAACTGTGTCAATCAAGTTGATGAACCTCTACACCAACATCTATTGCTCCATGTAAGGTTGAAATAAAGGCAAAATGGCCAATTTGAACATGAAAGCATGTTTTGCTTCTTGAAACAAAATAGGAAAAGAAAAGAAAAGCCCTTAGTAACTTAGCTAGTGTTGCAGCAATAAGTGACTCAGCAATTGTCAGTGTCTGACTTTTAGGGAGAAACAGTGAATAATCATAACTTGGTGATGAGCAGGCAAACATATTATCTCACCATGATTGCATGATGAGCAGGATTACAATTGTAGCCAGCCAGGAGCTCAACCAACTACTGTGGACTGCCCTGGCCTGCCACCTACGATGGTATCCTGGCAACCCTGAATGTTTCATTCAAGCCAGAAGGCTTGTAATAGTCCTACTTTGGATTAAAGAGTGAGATTGTGATGTGGGATTTGTTTGGAATTGAAATAAAAAGGCCATTATCAAATGTAATTCAGATGCTTATACCACTAAGTGGTTTTATCTTGCTAGTTACACACTGCCGTTCCCTTTGTGCACTTGTTATATAAAGAGGATAATCTTCAGCTTCTCCCCTTGCCAAATGAATTCCTTACCTACACTGATGATGAGATTTCTTAGTCCTCCAATGTATTCATCTATTAAAATAGAATAGCAAATGCTGGAAATTTACATAGAAGCCGATCAGCAGTGTTCATTTTTAGAATAGCTAGGATTCCAAAAAGAGATGCTGGGGAGTTGCAATCTGCCATTTTTGTGTTTGAAAGAAAGGCCCACTCATTCAGCAAGTAGAAATGAGAAATCATGGAACAATCATGTGCTTTAAATTTCATCAATATAAAAAATTTATGTGTTCTTTGATTTATGGAAAATTACACTCATGAGCAATTAAAATCCTTTTGTTGTTTATTTAGTTATAATATTTTAAGCAAAGTTTGTACAGATAAAACTCATGCTGGTCATGGTAGCACATGCCTGTAATCCTAGAGGCTTGGGAGGCTGAGGCAGGAGGATCACAAGTTCAAAGCCAGCCTCAGCAAAAACGAGGCACTAGGCAACTCAGTGAGACCCTTTCTTTCTTTAAATAAGATACAAAAAAGGGCTGAAGATGTGACTCAGTGGTTGAGTGGAATTGAGATCAATCCCCCAGGTACCAAAAAAAAAAAAAAAATCATTACATTTAGTTTAAAGATCTAGGAGATATCAAGCTATAATTTATACAGACAACATTGCCAAGAAATCTGAAAATCATAGTATGGTTAATAAGCATTTTGGGAAATATGACAATCAGATCTTGAGACTGATTTAACACTTGGGTTGATTTAGGATATTTCCAACTTTAATCAAGGTTACTTCTAAAAATGAAGCTTCTTTCTACTTGGAAACTATCATATAACAACCAAATTACTTATAATTATAGTAACCGTTTTTATGTTTAGTTCTATTTCTCTCTTTAGATTTAAATATTGGATTTAAATTTTTACATAGTAAACACTTTTCCAAATTAAATTTAAATACACACTTAAGATTAGAATTCTTTTTAACTTTTTCCTTTCTGACTTTTTAGGAAGTGCTATTTGTTTACAGTCAATTGAATTTGAACATTTTCATAAACTTATTTAAGCTGGGAATGATGACACAGGACTACAGGTCCCCAGTGCTGTAAATAAATAAATAAAAATATTTAAATGCGTTGAATATAATTTCTACTTAATAGCTTAAAAAACGGAGATAGCAAGTTTGCTAGACATGGTGTGTAAAGACTTTTGAAATCCACTTATAAAGGCAGGAAGGATACTACCAAGGGTTTTCTAAATCAAAATTTTCAGAACTTTGCAATGGACCAAAAGCTCAAAACAATCTGGAGAAATTTTAAGTAAGAATGAATAAATAAATCATGATTAGAGCAACAAGGTTTGCTGTATTTTATGAGTTATTTTCATCCCCTCTCTGCAATATCATAGTAGCTTAAAAACAGTTCCTTAATCATGATGAAAACCCCAAGTCTATCAGCCACTATAGGTGGTAGAACAGAATTGGAGCCCCAGGATAGTGCCATTCCCAAATAGTGGCCTTTAATTTACCTAATAGTTTCCTAAAAATTCTCACTTGTGAGACACACTAGTTTAACTTGACTCATGTGCATCCAATATATCCTCTTCTGGGGATGACTGTTGAAAACAATTATCCACAATAACTTAACATTACAAGTTTATAAGTTAGTGATATGAATTGTGGCAAATAAGAAGCTGATAAAAACAGTTAAAAGGAAAACTTGGAGAATGAGAAAACTATATAGGGCTTAGCAAAATTCTGACATATTCTTTGCATTTGGGGAGCCACTAACATGCAGAACACTATATATAAAACATTGCTGTGCAAATGCTCACAAAAAAACACAAAGCTATAGGAGAATTTCAGCTTTCATTTCTGGTCAACCTGAAGGGTCAACATAAATGAGGAAGGCAGACTTATGCATTTATAGCAAGTAGTAAATGTGTTTACCTAGGCATGACAAGCTTACATCAGCATGCAAATAGAGACCATAGGCAAGAATTATTTGATGAAAAATAATAATTAAGCAAAGACTGTAGTAATAGAAGAACATCTTTTCTAATTATTAGTTGATTAACATGCTAGAGACAAAAATTGGTCATTTATAATGGTGAAGGGGTCAATTCATTGAGCGTATATAATAATTATAAAGATCTAATTAGTTGACAACTGAACTCAAAAGTACATGAAGTAAAAATGAATGGATATAAAAAGAGAAATAGTTCAATAATAACAGTTGTTTATTTCAATACCACGCCATCAATAATAAATGGAAAAGAAAAAAACCCAAACATAGAATCAACAAGGAAATAGATTATACAACTTCAATAATACTACAACACAAAACATACAAAGAAATCATTTAAAACTCCTGGAAGGGAACAGGTATGAATTTTCAGAACCTGAATTCGTTTCTTAAATACAATATCCAAGTTAAGAAAAAAATAATTGAATTGATTAAAAAAAAACAGATCAAATGCACTTCATCAAAATTAAACTTTTGAACAACAAAAGAGACTATTAAGAGTGTACAGACAACCAACATAATATTAGAAAACATTTGTGAAATATTGATCTAATAAGAGAGCTGTATCTATAATAGGTAAAGAATTTATTGATGAAAAGGAAAATTACTTAATCAAAATTGGGCAAAATATCAGGGATGTTTCATCAAAAAGATAACAAGTAACCAATAAGTACATGAAAATGTTCTCAAAAATAGTCAAAACTATAATGAGATACCAAATTCCCATCCCCTGGGGATGGCTATAACAGAAATCATAAACAATAACAAATGTTGGGAAAGATGTGGAATAGTTGGAACCTTACTAGCTTCCACATGAAGATTTAACATCCTACAATGCTGTGGAATAGTTTTGGTTGTTTCTTAATGAAATAAACATAGAAATACCATATGACTCAAACAATTTCATTATTGTGAATATATACAAGTTCATTGAGAACATAAATTCACATCTAAATTAATGAATATTCTAATGTTCATTGCATCATTATTTATAATAGCTATAAAGTGGGAACAACCCAAATGTCTGTAAAATACCAAATGGCAAAACAAAATGTAGTGTATCCATACAACATATTAAAAGGTACTACCTATTAATACATGCTACAACATGGAAGAACATTTGAAATTTTATGCTCTTCGAAAGAAACCATACACAAGACAGCATGTATTATGACATTTGATTTATGAAATGTCCAGGACAGGCAAATGCACGGGGACATATATTTGATTAGTAGTTTTCATTACTGTGGGGATGAAGAGAAAGGGGATTTGTACTGAGTACTAATAAGTACAGTACCTCTTTTGAATTATTAAGAATGTTCTAGAATGTGAGGCTTTTACAACTTTGTGAATATACTAAAACTACTCAATTTTATACTTGGAAGGATGACTTTCATAGTATGTAAATTTTGTCAATTTTGTTTTAAAGAAACCGAGACTGTAATTATAACCTTAAAATAGCTCACATTTTTCCAGCAGTAAAATTTACTTTCAAAATTGAATAGGGAGAAAAAGTAGAACTTAAGCTCAAAATTATACCTATTAGTACAAAGAAGATAAACCCAATGCAACATAATCAAGGTTCTATTTGTCTTTACAGCTGCTACATTAAGAATAGATAACGTTTTGGCACCAGATAAAATTGAACAAGTCATATAATATCTCTTCTTCTTAATTTCCTCATTTGTAAAATGGGAAACTGTTTTACTTGACAGGGTTTATTTGTTTTTAGATATGGAAAAATGCACTTAACATGTGATATAGAATAAACTCAAATATTAGTTATTATTGTTATCATCATTGCTTCAGTTTGAGTACCTAAATATTTTTAAAACTTTGCTTGACTACTTCCTTGCTGGATTAGAAACCTTGGTTTAATTGATTTTAGACACTTATGTTGTATTAGTCCTATAACACAATATTGTAATACTTACAGTTGAAGGGAAATATGTCATGTTTTCAATTCCATTCTCACAAAATTAAAAAGAATAAAAATGAAAGGCAATAAAATGTGGTCTACTTCATATTTTAATAGAGACTTCAAATTAATAAATGGAAGTGGTTTGGGATTCAGAGTACTCTTCTGAAGTACCCATTTAAAGTTTAATAACACTGCTGCATTTCTCCAGTGAATTTATGGAACTACAAATTCATGACATGTATTTGGTGTTTCCCATTAGCAGTGGGCATTCCAAAATCAAAAATAGATGTTGTAAGCTTATTCTAATTGACAATATCTGCATTGTACTTTCAATCTTTTCTAACTAGGGACATATTTTTCTCAAAAAACAGTGACACTTTCTCCAAAACAAATTAGTGAATAAATAGCTTAAAGATGACAATAATGATTTTCTTCTGATTAAGTAGCCTTATCAATATGCAGGGTCTTCAGTTGGAGATCATGGAACAGCAAAAGGTCCAGGTAGAGAGTATAGACAACTAATGGATAATAAGTACAGTATTTCTTTTTGAATTATAAAAATGTTCTGGAACATTGCATGAAAAATAAATCTATAAATTTTCATGAAAAAAATGGGGGCTTGGACATTTTTTAAAAATTCAGTTCATACATATAGCCAAAAAACCAAAAATTCTGGCACAATTGTTTCTTTCTCACCTTAATGGTACATGTTTCCTATGTCTATATTATACTTTTATGAACATACTTGTCTATAGATCAGAAGTTGGCAACAAACATTTGTGGAAATTTTTCTTTCTGCATAGGTTGACTATATTTCAATTTTTGTAGACAACTGGATTCAGTAATCATTTAACTGACATGTGTAAAAGGTACTGATATTGACCTTTAAATTTTCCATTTGGTAATTCACATGTTATTATTTATAAATACTATTGGTTTATTTGTGATGAGTTTTAAGCAGCTATACTCATAATAGACTCATAATATATAACAAAATATTTACAATTTTTTTAAAATTATGACTCTTCAAATTTCCACACCGACAAAAGTAGTCTAATGTACTTTCCCAGAGGAATTGTTTTAAAGAAAGCTGTTATTGGAAAGTTAAGTTTATTAATAGCAACCATTTTTATTTCAAATTCAGCTACACCAACTGTACTTTTACAAGATTCACTCATTGCAACTTAGGCAGTCCGATAGTTGGAAAACTCCATGAAGAACAGAAGTGATTAAATTCCTCAAGCATCCCATTCTAACAGTGACTCCTGAGTCAAATTTCCCTCAAGGATGTCCATTGTTAATTAGACTCTAGAAGGAAATGGAACTCATACTATTACAAAAAGGCATAGACAGAAATTTGTGCTAAATGCAGATAAATTTATTATGGACAGATGCAAATATAACAAATCCTAATCATTTGAAGTTTAGGCCTATTTAATTATAGAACAGAGATGATTAAATAAATGTTCTCCTCTCTCTCTCTCTCTCTCTCACACACACACACACACACACACACACACACACACACACTGCAGGAGCCCTGTTTGGGGAGATAGCTAAGATTGTGGTTGACTACGGGCCATGGACATTTTTGGGCATTGCCGCCTTCCGTAGTCTCACGGGACTTGGCCTGGGATCTCGCGGGACTTGGCCCAGGATCTCGAGAGACTTGAGCCGTGACTCAGCAGATTGGGCGAGCGCCATTCCTGCTCGGGCACGTGAGATGAGACCTGAGAGAGAACGGACGGGTTAACGCTATTGTGTATATATATTGTAGTTTTTTTGTAAGAGTACGTGCCTTGGTTTCTTGTGAGAGTGTGTATGTGGTGTTAGAAATTACAAGAGACAAGCCGGGCACGGTGGCGCACGCCTGTAATCCCAGCACTTTGGGAGGCTGAGGCAGGAGGATCGCAAGTTCAAAGCCAGTCTCAGCAATGGTGAGGCACTTAGCTACTCAGTGAGACCCTGTCTCTAATAAAATACAAAAAAGGGCTGGGGATGTGGCCCAGTGGTCAAGTGCCCCTGAGTTCAATCCCCACCACCAAAAAAAAAAAAAAAAAAAAAAAAAAAATTACAAGAGACAGAAAGAGAAAGATAAAAGAATTCTTTCATTGCCATCCTGTCTCTGGGCTCCTTCCCGCGGCGCCGCCGTTCCGGGCTGCAATCCCTTTCCGGCGACAACAGTTGGTGGCCTGTATGGGGAATTCAGCACAGCAGGTAAGAACTGAGAAACCTCGCAGGAGTCTCTAGTCACAGCGTTTAAAATGGGTTCGAAAATAACTAAGACCCAAGTGTACAAGGCTCTTGATGAATTCTTTGATATAGTTGAGTCTGTCGTAGTGAGGAGGATTTAGAAAACAGCGAAGGCGATCATGAAAGCGTAGCTTCCGCTGAGTCAACTAAGACCAGTAATGAGAGTGTTAGAATCGTCCCAAAAATGACAAAGATCCGAGCTGCTAAAGCTATTCAAGATTTATTAGAGATAGTTCAAGGATACATGGTCTCAATTGAACCTGGGACCTGGGACTCAGGATGTTACTGAGTCAGTTAGGACCAATGAGAGTAGTAGTAGTGAGGAGGAAATAAGTAAAAGTGGTTTTGAAAAAATGAACAAAAGGATATTAAGAAAGACCAAGATAAGGGATCGTCAAGTGGAGGAACTTGTGTCCTCTACTCCCCCAAGGGTGGAATCGATTACAGAAAATATGAAGGGTATCACTAGGTGTTTTCATACCCTAGAAATAGAAATAAAAAGTCTTTCTGAGTGCTTATGCGCTCTCGAGGGTAACTCACAGATACATTGGGAACTGCCAGTATTTGAAAATGGAAATGGACAGAGGGGCCACGAGCCAGTAGATTTCAAAACAATAAAAAATCTCAAAGAGGCAGTAATGACATATGGGCCCCAAGCTCCTTTCACGTTGAGTATACTGGAGTCCCTTAACACCTTTAGCTTAACTCCAGCAGACTGGAAACGTCTATGTAAAGCAACATTAAATAGGGGACAATACTTGGTTTGGCGATCACAATGTCAAGAACTTTGTATAGAAACAGCTAAAAGAAATGTAGCTGCAGGGTTTGGAGACTATAATACAGAAAGGCTCACAGGAGAAGGGCAATTCGCAGACGTACAGGACCAAAATATTATACCCCAGGAGTATATGCTCAGATAAATGCAGCTGCCTTAAAGGCATGGAAAACTGTACAAGGACCTGGGGATCTACAAGGTAGCTTGTCCAAAGTAATTCAAGGACCTAATGAACCATATGCTGAATTTGCTGATCGACTTTTGAGAACTTCAGGTAGAGTTTTTGGAGACGTTGATCAAGTTATGCCATTAGTTGTCCAATTAGTGTATGAAAATGCTAATAAATATTGCCAAGAAGCCATCAGGCCATGGAAAAATAAAAAGGATCTTTCCATATATATACAACTATGTAAAGATATAAATGATGCCTTTGTCACAGGGAATGTGATTGCAGCAGCTGTGAGAGATGCTGCCCCTCAAAATTTCACAAGGGCTCAACATAGACATTATAATCAATCAGGATATTCTAAGCAAAATTATCATAATCAATCAGGCTATTCTAGGCAAAATCCCAAAAGAGAAATAAGACCAAATTCATACCGTGCTCCAGGTTGCTGCCCCAGGTGTAAGAAAGGAAATTATTGGGCCAATAAATGCTACTCAAAATTTGACATCCATGGAAATCCTTTGTTCAGGAATTCAAAAAACGGGGCACGGGGCCCAATGCCCCAAGGCCCACAAATGTACGAGGCATTGGAGGAGGAGTATCCTCAAGCATCCACTCAGATGCTTCCCCGACACAATCCCTACTACCCATCCACTCCCTCGCCAGAGGAACAGGAGGAAATGCAGGATTAGACCTCTGTTCCACTGCCCGAATAGTGTTAACACCTGAAATGGGGGTTCAACTGATTCCCACAGGAGTCAGGGGACCTCTTCCCTCAGGGCCTGTAGGACTTATTATCAGGCGAAGTCCTGAAAGCTTATTAGGTTTGCAAGTGACCCCAGGTGTAATAAACTCAGACTACAAAGGGGAAATAAAAATAATGCTTAGCTCACCCCAAAGTATAAGTTCTATTAATCAGGGAGATAGAATTGCTCAGCTGCTCCTCCTTCCAAATTTACATAATTCATTTAAAATAAATATGCCTCTAAATAGGAACAATAGAGGATTTTGTTCCACTGATTCGAAACCCATGGTTTGCTGGGTTCGAGACTGTACAAGGAGGCCTATATGTAAAATAAGAATCCAAGGAATAGAAATGGAGGGTCTTATAGATACTGGAGCTGATTCTTCCATCGTTAATTTACGTCAATGGCCCAAACACTGGCCTCTGCAAAAAGCTTCAACCAGTTTAAAAGGCTTGGGATATAATAACCTCCCAGAAAAAAGTGCGGTAATTTTAAAATGGGAGGATGATGAAGGACATAAAGGAACATTTCATCCTTATGTTTTACCTAATCTACCGGTTACTTTATGGGGAAGAGATATTTTACAACAAATGGGAGTACACCTTGCAACGAAACCTGCAGGTGTTAAATGTAAAAATCTACAGGGTAATCTTAACCCTAAAAGAAATCATTATCAAAAAGTACAGGGTAAGCTTAACCCTAAAAGAAATCATTTTCATATAGGAAAAAGACATTTTTCTTTGGGACCACTGAGAAAATAATTTTGAAAATACCATGGCTTTCTGATAAGCCAGTGTGGGTCCCTCAGTGGCCCCTATCTAAAGAGAAATTACAAGCGGCCCACCTATTAGTTCAGGAACAATTAGAAGCAGGACATATAGAACCTTCCACCTCTCCCTGGAATTCCCCCATATTTGTGATCAAGAAAAAATCAGGAAAATGGCGATTATTACATGATCTTAGACAAATTAATAAAACCATGCAAGTCATGGGCCCTACTCAACCTGGACTTCCTAGTCCTGTAGCTATTCCAAAAAATTTCCATCTTATTAGTCTTGATATAAAGGATTGCTTCTTTTCTATTCCCCTCATCCTCTGGATGCCCCCAGGTTTGCTTTTTCAGTTCCTTCTATTAACAATAATGGCCCTGATCAGAGATATCAATGGAAGGTTTTACCACAGGGAATGGCTAATAGCCCCACCATATGCCAAATATATGTGGACAAGGCTATCCAACCCATTAAAAATAACTATCCAAACCTCATGTGTCTACATTACATGGATGATATTTTACTGGCCTACCCTAATCAAAAAATCTTATTTAATATATTCAGTGACGTGGTAGAAAATTTAAAAAAATATGGACTATATATAGCAGAAGAAAAAGTTCAAACCAGATCTCCCATATTATATTTAGGATTTAAAATCATGGATACTTTTGTTAGACCCCCCAAAATTTTAATAAATAAAGAACATTTAACCACCCTCAATGATTTCCAAAAACTACTGGGAGACATTAATTGGCTTCGCCCTACACTAAACCTTACTACTGGCCAATTAAAACCTTTATTTGATATCCTTCGAGGGGACCCTGATCCATCCTCACCGCGAACATTGGCTCCTGATGCTAGAAAAGCTTTAAAGTTAGTAAAAAAAGCCATCGAAGGAGCTCATTGTGACAGATTTGATTTAACTCAACCACTGATATTGATTATTATTTCTTCACAATATACACCAACAGGAGTATTTTGGCAACAAGGGCCTTTATTATGGATACATTTGCCTGTCTCTCCTAAAAGCATAATTGAGTCTTATACCTCCATGGTGGCTAAACTTATTCTTCAAGGACCTAAAACTTCTACTAAAATATTTGGCATTCACCCTGCTACTATTATTACTCCCTATTCATCGTCACAGATTGAATATTTATGCTTCAACGATAATGACTGGGCTATATAGCTAGATGCTCTACCTCTGCAAATTTTGATAATCACCTTCCTAAGTCTCCTATATTATCTTTTTGTATTAATCATCCTATTATATTTCCACAGGTAATAAAAAATCAACCTATTCCTAAGGCATTTAACGTATTTACAGATGGGTCCTCAAATGGTACTGCTTCAGTAGTCACTACAAAAGAAAATATGACTTACATAACTGCACACAAATCAGCTCAACTAGTGGAATTGGAAGCTGTGGTAAGAGCTCTGGAAAATTTTAGAGACTAGCCCATAAACATTTTTTCAGATAGCCACTATACTGTACAAGCCGTCCCAAAATTAGAGTTAGCAGCACCAATAGCACCTCATACTCCAGCCTTTAAATTGTTTTATCAAATACAAAAACTTTTGTAGGCAAGAAAAGAACCTCTATTCGTAGGCCATATTAGAGCACATACTAATTTTCCTGGTCCCCTCCATGAAGGTAATCAAAAGGCTGATGAACTTACAAAAACAATATTTATACTTTCAGCGCTACAACAAGCTACTTTATTTCATTCCCAGTTTCACGTCAACAGCACCACTTGCAACGTAGGTTTAAAATCACAAAAGAACAAACCAGAACAATTGTAAAAGATTGTAAATCTTGTATGACACATTTGCCCAATCCTCATATTGGTGTTAACCCTAGAGGATTAATGCCCAATCATTTGTGGCAGATGGATGTTACTCATGAGCCAAGTTTTGGAAAATTGAGATTTATTCATGTAACCATAGATACATGCTCAGGCATGATTTTTGCTTCCTTACATTCTGGAGAAAAAGTTAAAGATGTCACATCTCATTGTTTACAAGCTTTTGCTGCATTGGGCATCCCCAAAATGCTTAAAACAGATAATGGCCCTGCATATACGTCCTCATCTTTCAAACAGTTTTGCGCAAAATTAAACATATCCCATAAAACAGGCATCCCATACAATCCTCAGGGTCAGGGCATTATTGAAAGAGCAAACCGCACACTAAAAGTTATGTTGTTAAAACAGAAAGAAGGAAACTGGAAAAATCCTAAGGACAGATTGGCAGTTGCCCTGTTTACTTTAAATTTTTTAACTTTAGACTCTGATGGTTATTCTGCTGGAGACAGACATTGGAACCCACATCAACAACATAAACCTTTGGTTTACTGGAAGGATGTTCTTTCAGGTACATGGAAGGGTCCAGATCCAATATTAATTTGGGGGAGAGGATATGTTTGTGTTTTCCCAAAGCATGAATCCTCTCCATTATGGATACCATCTAGATTAATAAAGCAGGTACCAAATCAAAAAGCTCAAGATGAAGTTGTTGAGAAATCAAGATTAATAAAAAAGGTACAAAATCAAGAGGACCAAGATGAAGATATGGAATGATTCCCTTAAAAGAGTCCTTCAAAATATGTCACAACTTAAGTGTCATTCCTCCAGGCCGGGACGAAGAGATCTCTCTTTAGTGTGCACACAATTGTATTTTTTTTTTCTTTTTATATATGTGTTTATGTCTGTGTATTTGTCTAAATTTCATGTTAATGTGACATCACAAATATATGTTTGTATGTGCGTCTGTCCAGTGTGACATCAAAAATAACAAAGCGCTTATGAATATATATATATATATATGTGTATATATATATATATGGATCCAAATAACTCTAATTCATTTAAGTTTAAGAGTATTCAATTTGTGTAAATAATTTAATAAGTGAAGTTACCTTCAATTTTGTTTTATAGGTGTCCCAGGGACTTCTCTTTAGCGAAAAATATGACTAGTGCTGTATAACCTGATATTTTGGTGTTTTGACATAAGGTTGCTTATTTGTTATTAACTTCATTTGTTTAATAAATGATTAATTTCAATTATTTCAACAGGTAAAGGACTGCTGTGTATGCAGACACTCGAGAGTTCCAGCTAACAAGTTATTTCTCCAAAATGCTTTTAGTTTTTCTTTAATCTATTTTTAATGTAGTAAATACCCTCAGTCTTTCTTTGTTTTGTTCTAAATATGATATTTTGCCAGCTTATGTTTGTGGGAGCTCAGGCTGCAATGTGTGTGAGCAGAAATCAACTTTAATTTTCTAATCTAATAATTCTATTTTTTAGTTTGACAACTCGCCTCTTGACTCAGTGCTGGAATAGTACTACCTTTCCTTTAATAATTGACACTTGAGTCTCTAGGTAGCAGGCCCTGAAGATTTGCTGGTGGCATTTTCTAGACATAAAAAGACGGCTGCTGCTACAGCTGCAGGGATTGCGGTTGCTGCAAGCATCCCTGCTGCTCAAATGTCAAACAACCTCACCAGCAGTGTGGCCTCTGCTCTGCATGCATGGGGCCTCCTAGATCTACATGTTATAACAAGTGGACATTTTGATCTTTCATTGTTTGGGACTTCATGGGACGGTACCTTGCGGGTATTTGTTTAGAGAACTCACTGTGTTACTTGATGGAACTTAGGGCAGCTGATTTGTTTAAAGAATTTGATATGCTATGCAATTTGGCTCGTCACCAAAAGGCTTGTCGCCTTAAAGCCGCAGCATCTCCTCACAATTGGACAGCTGTTAGTCATCTTACACAGTTGATCCTAAAGGGCTCCATTGGATGGCTGGTTAGCCAATGACGGGTAAGATCCCCAGAGGGGGACAACCTAAGACAGGCACAGTCGCACGGGACAGTCTCATGTGGCCGACATATCAACCTAAGACAGGAGTCAAGGGCACAGCCTTGATTATCCGATGACGGGTAAGAATGTTGGTTGCACATAGAAGTCCTAGAGCATCCCCTCTTTTAAAACAAAAGGGGGGAAATGCAGGAGCCCTGTTTGGGGAGATAGCTAAGATTGCGGTTGACTATGGGCCATGGACATTTTGGGGCATTGCCGCCTTCTGTAGTCTCACGGGACTTGGCCTGGGATCTTGCGGGACTTGGCCCAAGATCTCGAGAGACTTGAGCCGTGACTCAGCAGATTGGGTGAGCGCCATTCCTGCTAGGGCTCGTGAGATGAGACCTGAGAGAGAACGGATGGGTTAACGCTATTGTGTACATATATTGTAGTTTTTTGTAAGAGTACGTGCCTTGGTTTCTATGAGAGTGTGTATGTGGTGTTAGAAATTACAAGAGACAGAAAGAGAAAGATAAAAGAATTCTTTCATTGCCATCCTGTCTCCGGGCTCCTTCCCGTGGCGCCGCCATTCCGGGTTGCAATCCCTTTCCGGCAACGACAACACACACCGTCTTCATAGATAACTAACTTTTATAGCAATATTCAAATAGCAATTTCTGGTCCTGGTGAAGTGGCAGACAACTCATATCCAAATTTAGGTACAGTAGTATTATACAGTTGCATTTTTGTTTTTTGATTTTGTCCTTTTATAAAACATGAAAAGCTTGTTCAACTTCCTCCTTTAACTTACCACATTTTATTTCAGAAAAATAATTTCATCCATCAGCAACCAGAGTGGCCATATTTGTGTGCTTCTTGTAGAACATGCTTCAGTCCTACAACCAAAGAACCAATTAAATGACACCTGGGTTGGTCCCACACATTTCATTGCTTATCCTCTACTTACTCTTCAGCAATATGTATTTTCTAGAAATTACTGCATGCACCTTCATGCTCCTAGACTTTCTTTTAAACCAGTTACTTTTGCTTTTCATTTCTTCTTTAAAGTGGTATCCACTTGCAACTAACTAGTTCCTGACTTTTTAATTAATTCACTGTAAATAATTGCTTTGCTTCTTTGAATTAAAATATATTGTTAAAGTTGTTTGCAACATGTACAATTTCTATCAAAAATTTATCTTTTATAAATAATTGTGTAAAAAGAACACCCTTGTGACATTTCTATGAATACTGCTAGAATCTACAAAATATTATTAAAATAAAGATATGTGCTCTGAGTGTATGCCATGAATTGAAAAGAAAAATGTCAGTATATCTTAGAAAACATGGCCTACCACTCTTTGGCACTCAACCTCAGCCTTAGGTATTCACAAATTAAGCTTTTTGATGTAATTTACATGTCTTTGATTTTGTTACCCAGATTATGCAGCTAAGGTATATTTTGTTTCTTTGGACAAGGAGATGAAATTCTTCTTTTCATTAACTGACTTATCTAACACACAGTTATTGATCACATATTGTATGCCAATCACTATACTTGACTAAGGGCAAATATTTGAATAAGATCCATGCTCTAAACTTTTGAAGTTCAAAGTCTTTTGGAGGTGGATTGAAATGTGAACATATAACTTTTATATAGACAATTTTTAAAGTGCTACCTTTGAAGGAAGCCCAAGGGTGAGAAGCTTACATAAAAGTATGTATTTTTTAGTATAAATGTTATATGTCAGATATTTCTTGTTTTGGGGGGTCCATAACCTCTCTTTTTTGGGGGTCAGGTATCAGGGATTAAACTCGGGGACAAACACTGAGCCACATCCTCAGCCTTATTTTGTAGTGTCTCACTGAGTTGCTTAGAGCCTCATTATGCTGAGGCTGGCTTTGAACTCACGATCCTTCTATCTCAGTCTCCTGAGCTACTGGGATTACGGTTATGAGCCACCATGGACAAGTTACAACCTCTTGTTGAGTAGAAAAATACAGGTTAGAAGATCACAGGTAAAGAGGAAAGGAGGAAAGCAGTGAGGCTACTATTTAATGGGAAAAGTATTTTGGTTTGGAAGATGAAGAAGTTGTGGAGATTAGTGTGGTGATGGTTGTATAACAATGCAATTCTTTTTAATGTCACTAACTGTGTACTTACAAATGATTAAAGTGGATGATTTGATACTGTGCAAAAATTTGACCAAAATAAAAATATAAAATTATAATTTATTTTAAAAAAGTGAAACAGAACATACTGTTCTGCAATATTGTAAGAATAACTTTCCTACAAAGTTTTCAAAGTTTTATACTTCTGATAGGCTAAGCACTAGAGGCAAGAAATTAAATAGCCGGAAGCCACAGATTTCATCATTAAATGTAATATAATTAAATAATGATTTTCACAAAATTATACATTCTGAAAATACAATGTTATGATTATATCTTTCAAGTTGTTGAGTCCTCAAACACAAAACTGATTTTCATATGAAAGAGTATTTAAACCTCAGGGGAAATGAAAGATTTCTTTAAGCCTAAATAAATGAGAAAGCCATATAAAGCATAGGGTTTGTCAGTTTTAACAATTGCAAAGTTTAATGTTAGTGATTTTGATCCAACAATTAGAAAGTATAGATGTAAATATTATGGCAAATATAAGATGTAAAGTAACAACATGAAAATAGTTATTGCTTTTGTTGGTCACTAAATTTTTACCATTTTTTAAAAATTTTTAGAATTATAGTACAGCATTTTAATTCTGAAAAGTCCATGGCTACTCAAAGAGTTCCTTCTATATGGAAGTCATTAACCATAAAAAGAAAAACATTCTTTTAATATGCCTTTCTATTTAACATTTTTGTTGTTGTTGTTTTTTGTTTTGTTACCAAGGCAGTTTTAACATCTAGGCAAGTCTTTAGCAGTCTTATTTTGAAATCAGAACCTACAACATAGTAGAATAAGAAAAATTCAACATTTCTTTTAAATATATTTTACTAAAAATATATAAAAGAACATGGCCATTTGTTGTTTTAATCCATTCAAGTTCTGGCTGACTGTGATTTCTTGGTAATCATGCATACTTGAAAAACTACAATCCTAGGGCTAAAGAAGAGTACCCAAGAAAGAATAAACTTGACTCCTGCCCAAAGCTAGAGATCAGACCTCAATGAAAAGGCACCATCTCAGCTCATCACATCATTGCCAAGGTCAGAGTTGGTGTAAGGTCCCTGGGAAAGCAGGAAACAATCCTTGAGGGAATGGGCAAGCTGCTGCCAGAGCATAGGGGCAATGGGGCCATGCCCCCACAAAGAAAGTGATCACCAGGCTGGCTGGGGCTGTAAGTTTTTCTCTGAGGGGCCTTATATTCCCAGGTCCTTAATTGGGGCAAATCACAACCCGAAGTCCCCACAACTGAAAGTAAGAGCACCTCTTCTTACACTGCTTCTGAGTACGTTTTCCTGAAAAAGGTTTGTATTATGGTCACTGAATATATTAATGTCCATTAAGGAAGATCAGATATTGAACACAGAATTTGGAGTTAAGAAGTAACACAATGACAACTGGCACAGTTTTTTTCTGTAGGTATTTTAGAATCAATCCTATTGATCTGTCAGATCAAAAAATTCAAATGTCTCAGGTTCAGGATTGATAACAACCATGTAAATCATGGTTATTATAAATCATCATTTCTCAAACTTTACCTTGCATTGGAATCACCTGGAAGAAGTGTTTTTCAAAAACAAATGAATCTGGCTGTGTATTTATCTAAAAAGGAATATGAATCCCCAATAGAGGCTTTACTACTTCCTTTATTACCTACTGCAACACTTATTTATCTTTGCTTTTACATATTTTGGTGCAAAAGAAACACATTATGAAAGAAAAGAAAATGGCAATGTTCTTATAAAGCTGCTCTCTTCAATTTCTGTTGATTTCCTTTTACTCATTTATTAAATGACGTTGATGATCCTGGCATTATGCTAGGTAATGGGGACAAAATGATAGAAAAATAGCAACATTTTCTTCCCTTAATAGTTTATTATTGTGGCAAAAGAATTCATCATGGAGGGAGAAATTTGTTTTTAGATTGCTTCGCTTCTGCATCTTTGCTGTCAGGAAAAAATAATATCAGGAAATGAATATGCCAAATGGCTAATTTTTTTTTCTATTTAGAAGGGGAAGAGATAGATAAATAGAGAAATATAGAAGAGAGATAATAATTATGAAAAGAAAGGTAATTCTAATGTACAACCTAATTCACAAATGAACAAAGTATTTGAATAGATATTTCTCCAAAGAAGCTGTGCAAATGGCCGATTAGCACATGGAGAGATGCTCTGCTGCACTAATAATTAGGGAAACGCAAATCAAAGTACAATGAGAAACCACTTCACATATTTTAGAATTGCTATTTACAACACACAGAAAATAACAAGTGTATGCAAGGTTGTGGAGAAACTAGAACACTTACATACTTTTGAGGAGAAAGTCAAATGGTGAAACCACTAATGGAAAACATTATGGCAATTCCTCAAAAAATTAAAATGCCATTACCTTATGATCCCACTATGTTCTTTATTTGCAAGTGCTAAAACATGAGAACCACCCAAGTGTCCACTAGTGAATGAATGGATAAATGAAATGTGGTGTGTGTGTATGTGTTCATACATAGAAGCATCTATGTAAATTTAATAAATTAAAAAAAAGGAACTTTCCCTAACTTTGAGCTGTTAGGAAGGGATGAAGCCAGGATTTGATCATGGGGCTGTCTGAGTCCAGCACCTGCCTTTCTTGTGTCTCATTATACTGCAATAAATAAGTTAATACTATTAGTGTACTCTTCAGAAGAACTAGACAGATTTTTTAGATTCTCCCAACTGAATTGCTTTGTGGTTTAATAGTTCTTTCAGGGAAAAGAAAAAAAAAAAAAGGAGAATAAATATAGTGAAGATTAGGCAAGTTAAGGAGGTTTGTTCCAAAGAAAAAGCCCCTATTTTTAAAAAAGTTTTCAATAATCAAAAGGTTCAGATATTAGGTATAGCTCCAAATGATGGGCAAAAGTCATGATGCATAACTCCTAGAATCATCCTGCTTACCTACTGAATCAAAATGCGACATTCCTGCCTTCCTAGAAGGATTGTGCAATTAATATATATAGTTGAGGCATCTGCTAGTGCTAGGTACAGGTGCCTGTTAGCCACTAAGGTAGAGTGGTGGTGGACAAAACAGACCAGATTCCTACTTTCCTGAGGCTTTCAGTTTAGAACATGTTGTATTAGAGATAGAGTTAATACTAGTGTTATGGGCATTGGATTCTGGAGGTCCTTATCATGGAGAGAGGGACCTATAAATGTAGAAGGTTCTTTGTAGCTCCCCGCCCCCCTCAGCCCCCAAGAATTTGAACAATTTTTAGAATGCTTCAAAGCCTTTGCTTCTTTATCTACTAATCTACTAATAAATATTGTTTATTGTTATTATTTTTTAGATATCCAAATACCTTGAATATGGTATATGTAGTTGTAGCTCAAGTGTAAATCATGGTTATTATAAATCATTATTTATGAAACTTTACCTTGCTTTGATATCACCTGGAAGAAGTGTTTTTCAAAAACAAAACAAACAAAAAGCAGATTACAGAATCTCACCTGATTCAGAAGAAGTCCTGAGAATTTTCATTTTAACAGTTCCATCTCATGCTAATGCTGATCAAGAGAACACACTGTATACTACCGATCTAATAATAATTGCATTCCTTTGTTAAAGATCAATTTAACCATGAATGCAGTGATTCTGGCCAAGAGGAGGGGTGATATGATGGAAGACTCTTAGGAACAATTTTGTTACTGTTAAGTTTTACACCCAAGAACACAAACATATTGTTTTGCTTGTCTTTGTAACCACCTTATTGTAACCACATGAACCAGAGCCTGAGTGACATGCCAGTAAGCTGAGGATGGTAGAGTAGAAAGATTACACTAATTTTAGATATGCTCTACAATTGGACATATTGTTGAAAATGTCCTTATTGTTTAAAAAAAATAAAGAGAGAAAAGGAGAAACAATCTCAGTGTAATATTTTAAGACCAATTGAGACCAAGAGACAGATTTAGCAATTGCCACAGAAGAGATAGTTTGAGATGTTTTTGAGAGGAATTAAATAATTTTAGGACACTTTACTATATATGAATACTTTAATTCTGAAAGTTTTTAAAGTTTTTATTTTTTATTTAATTTAATTTGTTATACATGCTTGCAGAGTGCAATTCCTTTCATATTACATATAAAGAGCACAGTTTTCCAAGTCACTGGTTTTACACAAAGTATTTTCACACCATTTGAGTTTTTATACATGCACTTAGTGTATTTATGTCAAACTCATTCTGCCATTATTCCTATCCCCTTGCCCCATCCCCTCCCCCCCTTTGTTCTATTTAACATTTCCCCATTCCTCTTATCCCCCCTCCCTTGCCATTATAATTTAGTATCATCATAGCAAAGGAATCAATCGACCTTTGGTTTTTTGGGATTGGCTGACTTCACTTAGCATTATTTTCTCAAGCTCCATCCATTTACCTGCAAATGCCATGATTTTATTCTCTTTTAGTGCTGAGTAGTGTTCCATTGTGTGTATATACCAAAGTTTCCCTATCCATTCATCTGTTTATGGGCATTGGGGTTGTTTCCACAATCTAGCTATTGTGAACTGTACTGCTATAAACATTGATGTGGCTTTGTCCCTGTAGTATGCTTTTCTTAAGTCCTTTGGGTATAGACCGAGGAGTTGGATAGCTGGGTCAAATGGTGGTTCCATTCCAAGTTTTCCTAGGAATCTCCATACTGCTGTCCAGATTGGCTGCACCAATTTGCAGCCTCACCAGCAATGTATGAGTGTGCCCTTTTCCCCACAACCTCACTAGCATTTTGTTGTTTGTGTTTTTGATAGCTGCCATTCTGACTGGCATGAGGTAAAATCTTAGAGTAGTTTTGATTTGCATTTCTCTAATTGCTAGAGATGTTGAACATTTTTTCATATATTTGTTGATTGATTATATATCATCTTCTGAGAAGTGTCTGTTCAGTTGCTTAGCCCATTTATTGATTGGGTTGTTTGTTTTTGTGGTGTAAATGTTTTTGAGAGCTTTATATATATCCTTATACAATTTCAATACAATTCCAATCAAAATCCCAATATCATTCTTCTTAGAAGTAGAAAAAGAAATCAAGAAATTCATCTGGAAAAATAAGAGACCCAGAATAGCCAAAGCAATTCTTAACAAGAAGAGTGAAGCTGGTAGCATTACTATTCCAAACCTTTAATTGTATTACAAAGCAATAGTAACTAAAACAGCATGGTATTGGAACCAAAATAGACCAGTAGACTAATGGTACAGAATAGAAGACACAGAGACTAATGCACACATCTACAGTTATATTAGATAAAGGTGCCAAAAACATACATTGGAGAAAAGACAGCCTCTTCAACAAATGGTGTTGGGAAAACTGGAAATCCTTATGTAATAAAATAAAATTAAACCTCTCTCTCTCTCTCTCTCCATGCACAAAACTCAACTCAAAGTGGATCAAAGACCTAGGAATTAAACCAGAGACCTTGCACCTAATAGAAGAAAAAATAGGCCCAAATCTCCATCATGGTGGATTAGGCCCCAACTTCCTCAATAATACCCTTATACTGCAAGAATTAAAACCAAGAATTAATAAATGGGATGAATTCAAACTAAAAAGCTTCTTCTCAGGAAAAGAAACAATCAGTGAGGTGAACAGAGAACCTACAGAATGGAAGCAAATTTTTGCCAAAGTTTTCATTTTTAAAAATCTTTCTGTGTCAATCTAGAAAGGTAGAGTAATTAAATTCACTCAAGTATAACCTAGCATAAGGACAAAAAGTCATGCAAATAAATTTATAAGAAGAATGATTATTATTATTATGAAGAAATATGTGGGATACTATGAAGCAACATGAAGACTTCACCTAGTTTGAATAATCAGAAAAATATTTCCTGGGAGTCTTCATTCAGCCAGATGAATTTGGAATTAAATTTGGCAAAGGCATGGTAGATCAGCTGGTTAGGGAAGAGAATTTTGTGTATAGAGAAGAGGTAGATGAAGAAAAAAAATATCTTTTCTGAATAGAAATTTTTAACTTGTATATTTTTATCCTCAATTAGCTTGCCCTCTCACATTATAAAAAATAATATTCATACAGATAATTGTGCACCTCCTATACAGATACTATAATAGAGCAGGGTCTCAGATCTACAGGTTTACTATTTTTATAGTTAATCCTCCTTTTGCATATTTTTGTAATTTATTTTCATTTAAGTCATTATTGTTTAAATGTAAAATATTTAAAATTGAATTTCACCCATAGCTAATTAAGTTTAAAATGCACTAATAATCTACTTATCTCACACCATGTACATATTGTCGGAATATTATAACGGGTTGGGGTCTTTAGCCCCCCTGTACCCGGGATGGACCTCTCTTGTTCAGCAAAAGAGGCCAGAGAGGCCTACCCCAATGATGAGACTAGATTGGGAAAGTAAAGGCCACTGATATTCCCTCCCCTGCCTTTAGAAGGCCCAGGAACATACCAGGGAGCCCAGTCACCGATCAGTGCAGGAACTCAGTTTATTGAGGAAGTTGGATGGTCTTATAGAAGACATGGGCCAATCAGCAGAAAGATCATAGGGACACATAAGGAGCATGGGCGGATGCCATTGGCGGAGCCATTGGCCTATCCTTGTGGTGGTTTCAGTTCTCACAGCCATGCCCCCTGCTTAGCCTAGGTCCTGTAACAGGGCATGGTAATGTGGCAAGCAGTCAGAAAGCGAGAGCTTTTCCATCCCCTTGGCAGACAGTGTAAGGTCCCGACACATATTACTTCTAATTCCTGAAATTCATTGTGTTTTTCTATATTACCTCCCAATGGAGAATAAATTTGATTTATGTTATTTATTTATATTTTTTTAAAAATATTTATTTATTTGCTTTAGTTGTACACAATGTGTTTTTTTAATTATTATTATTATTTTTACGTGGTGCTGAGGATCAAACCCGGGCCGTGCACGTGCTAGGTGAGCACTCTGCCACTGAGCCACAACCCCAACCCCTATGTTATTTATTTTAATTTCAAAAATAAGATCACTATATTCTCACAAGTTATTATTTTGTCATTTATCTGTTTTATTTTCTTCAGGCAATTATTACCAGAATATGGTTCATCACTGAAGGTAAAATTTTGGCTCCATAAACATATAACGAAGATGGAAGGAAAAAGGAAGGAAGAAAGAAAGATAGATAATGGGAGGCAAGCAGACAAGAAGGAAGGAAAGAAGGAAAGAGGGATGGATGAATCACAAAAACAAAGAATCAAGAAACAAAAAATAGCCAGGTGCAGTGGCACATGCCTGTTAATTCCAGCAGCTCTGAAGGCTAAGACAGGAGAATCACTAGTTCAAAACTAGCCTCAGCAACTTAGGGAGGCACTAAGCAACTCAGTGAGACCCTGACTTTAAATAAAATACAAAATAGGGCTGGGATGTGGCTCTGTGGTTGAGGGCCCCTGAGTTCAAGAAAGAAAAAAAAAAAAAGATTAGCAAATGTGGATGTTGCATCAAAGATGTTGGTATCATTATCCTGACTAAAAGAAAAGGCAACAATTTTGCACACATGAAAATAGAAATTTTCCTTTAGTCCTTGTGCCTATATATAAATACATAATTACATTTTAAAATCTTACCTTTACATTTAAATAAGCAATTAGTTCTTTAAAGTATTTTGGCAGACATTTAAAAACATGAAAAATGTATTAAATTTATAAAAACGGCACATGGGTGAATATATTGTGTTCACATGATTGTAAGACAGAAGAAAATGTCTCTTTTCTGTTAAAGGTAAACAGTAAAGCTTTTGAAATAAGGGGATTGGTAGATGTATTTGTCCACTCCCGTTTGTATTTCTTCAAAGAAGCAGAGTATAGCTTAGTGCTTAATCAGATGCCAGAGGAAAAGCATTATACTAAGAGTTTCATACAAGATAAAAATGGATAATTTTAGCTTTTGTTAGACAGTGATTTTTATTGCATTGACATGTTCCATTTATTTTTACGGTCTAAAAGTGGCCCCAACTCTAATTTAAAGCAAATCCCATTAAGTAACTATGAGACAATTTTACGAAAAGTAATGAGAAACAAAATTATACAAGGCTCTTAAACACCAATTATAATACATTCTTGAATAACAACCTTGAAGATCATTAGAAATAAAAATTTTAGATATATTCCTTTGTATTTATCTGTATAACTTTAAGGTCAAGTAATATGACATAAACAGTTGAACTCTAGTTTATTTTTTTCTAAGCTAATCATGAATGTAAATATACAGAGGTTCTTACCTTAGTAAATAGAAATGGAAGAGGTGAAATATTCAGAGAGTTTCTGGATCCTTTGTGTTTACACTGCATGTTTATTTTAAAACTGTCTAGCATATTTGCATATTATCTTATTTTTCTTCTATTGAGAATGTATTACAAAATGAAGTGCTAATATCAATTTATCTTAGAAAATGCAATGTAAATGCAGGTTTTAAAATTTATTTATTTATTTTAATTTGTTATATATGACAGGAGAGTGCATTTCAATTCATAGTACACATATAGAGCACAATTTTTATGTCTCTAGTTGTATACAAATTAGAGTCATATCATTCATGTCTTCATACATGTATTTGGGATAATGATGTCCATCTCATTCCACCATCTTACCTACTCCCCTGCTTCCTCCTAAATACAATTTCATTCTTTCACATTTTAATTATAAAATATGAGTGAGTAGGGAATGTGGGGATAGGAAAGATAGTAGAATGAAACAGACATTATTACTGTATGTGTATATCTGACTGCATGACCATTATGATTCTACAACATGTACACACAGAATAATGAGAAATTATATCCCATCTATGTATGATATATCAAAGTGCATAAATGAATTCTATTGTCATGTATAACTAAAACAAATAAAAAATTAATGAGTTTATGATATTCTATAAAAACTCCCAACACCCCAAATAATTCATCAAAAAGTCTTCCTACTTTAGAATATAATTAAACATACACAAAATTTGCCATTGTATTTATCAACATCGCTTAGCATTTTACTATGTCTGAAAAGTAACCTTCAACATTCTGATTCCTATAATTTTAGAAAATTTTAACATAGTTTGAAAATATTTCATATGATAAAGAATGATTTCTGGAAAATAAAGCCTATGTTTCCCTCCCTTCCTTCCTTCCTTCCTTCCTTCCTTCCTTCCTTCCTTCCTTCCTTCCTTCTTTCTTTCTTTCTTTCTTTCTTTCTTTCTTTCTTTTTCTTTCTTTCTTTCCTTCCTTCCTTTTTTGCTTTTGTACCAAGAATTTAATTCAGAGTGAATTTAACTACTGAGTCACATCCCAGCCCTTTTTAAAATATTTTATTTTGAAACAAGATTTCATTGGGTTCTTTAGAACCTCACTAAGTTGCTGAAGCTGGCTTTGAACTTGTAATCCTCCTACCTCAGCCTTCCAAACCTCTGGGATTATAAGTGTGCACCACCGTGATCATTTGAATTACTATAATCTTGAAGAATAATAAATTAGAGCATTTATTTTGTTTTAGCAAAATTCCTGTTACTGTTAACAAGCTATGAGTCAAGACTAACTATTGTAATAGACTATTTTCCAAAAGAATTAAACTTTGTATCTAATATTACTGTGAAAGAAAGTCAGATTACATAGACCTTGGATTTTTATCTCTATTTCTAGGACATCAATTTTAATTAAATGTATAAAGATACAAACATTTTGGGCACGTTAGAAATTTTCCTTCAAATGTATTTCTAACCCATATGTCATATGTAGCTCAGTTTTCTTTGTTTTTGCCCTCTTTTTGGAAGTTAAATTTATAAAAGCAATGATTTTTTATTTATGAAAATGGATAACTATACTCTAACTCATTATCCAGATACAAAATAAGTAAATTATGATTGTCTTTGTGTAGCATAACTGGCAGTCATATATTATACCCCAAAATAAATTTAACATTTATGTATCATGAATTTTGATAGACACTAAGGCTACCTTCTAACACTCATTTAGTTTCTTAAGTCAGAAATAATAGTAATGAAGCAAAAGGGGAAAAAATAACTGTATTCAAACATATTTAAATACTTTTACTCTCCAGATCTACTCTTTCAGTCTACAATATTTTTATAAATAAAATCAAGCCAAAGTTCCCCTAAGATTATTCACATTTGAATATTGTGTTAGCTGTATATCACATGGAACTCACAACTTTGTAAAGGTGGTGCGTATTCTCTCAGTGGAAAGACTAAAAGGAACATCTAAGGCAATAATTCTTATCAGAGGCAATTTACAGATCACAGGGGATATTGGGCAATATATAGAAATATTTTGGTCCCAACTGTGGTTGCTTCTGGTAGTTAATGAGGCAAAATCCTCCTAAACACCCCAAACTGCCCAGACACTCCCTATAGCAAAAAATTTTCTGGCTCAAAGTAAATATCAAATTTTACTAACCTTGATCTAAATGTCTTGATATAGAGTTCATTTAGTCAATGTAAATATACTTATTGTTGAATCTGACTTACGTTTTTTCCTATAAGTCCCTACGAGTTTTCATTCAGATACAGTAAAATTTTCAAAGTCACCAAATGGGTAAACTAAATTGGTGATTTCTGGTAAAAATATATAAATAATAATTGAATTTTCCTAAAATAGATCATAAAGATTGGCAGGGAACATATCTGAAAAGAACAAACTCTCATCTCTAAAGAAATAAGTGGGATTTCTTAACTGTATTAGGAAAGAACAGTAATAGCATCCCCCAGACCTGGACTGAATGACACATTTAGTATAGCTTGAAACCAACTGAAGGAAGATATCAGACATTAACAGAAATTCCCTGTCATGATACCAGAGAGAGTAATTGGTGGCATGTTGTGGAAATTTTGGAAAACCAAAGCCATGTGTCCTGTTTGGGGTGTCCTGTTGGAGAGCCAGAATCGGAGTTTGCAGCAAATTGTTGTTCTAGACTGTCCATTGTCCCACCATACCTCCCTCTCACATAGCTTCTACCTTCCTGTTTTGCAGAGATTAGAAAGCAATGAAACATGTTGGGAGTGTGATTTAAATTTTATCATCAGATGTGTTTATGTGAGATCTTCATTAAAATAAGGGGGAGAAAGAGAGGTAGAGAGAGGAAAGAAGGGGAAGAAGGAGGAGGGAGGAGAGGGAAGTGGAGTGGGAAAGAGAGAAGAGCTGGGGAAAGGACAAGGAGAGGAAAGAACAGTATAAGAGGCAAATCATCCACTTCTCCAGCAATTGAGTGTGTAGAGATTCCAAAGCCAGCATTTCTGGTGGTTACTTCTTGATGCTTTGATTTCAGAGTTTAATTAAACTGATGGGGACCCGTGGATGCCAGTTGGTGCACCAGATCAGTCAACCTCAATTTTGGGTTTTGTGAGGTGGTAGAGTATATAAAAATTAATGTATTGTTGTTACCATGTTTTTATGAAAAGTAGACAAAATATGGATACAACCTAAATGCTCAAGAGTAGGTACTTTAATAAACAAATAAATATGCATACATAGAATTTATTTATGTTCACTCTTTGGAATAATTTAGATCTGTACTCATTGTCAATGAAAGATGAGTATTCAGATATTCAGACATTCATTCAGTTAAAAAATATTCATTAAACACATACTGTGCACTTGACAATATTAATGGCAAAATAAAAATATCTCCACTCATCACATAAATTACTGTTTATTAAACCATAACATACCCTTAAATGAAAAAAGTTATAAAACTATGAATAGCAAGGATCTAGCTTTAAAAACATGGATTTTCATATTCATGGAAAAACATCTGGGAGGTTTTTATTAAATATTAATAGTGGATATTTTTGTACTATGTGGGGAAAATTACTACTTTATAGCAATATACTGCTTGATTTTTGTGTGATGTCTTGCATCATATTTTTATTGCTTTTATAAGTGGCAGAATAAATGAGTCCCATGTTTAAAATGAAATAATTTAGGTATTGTGACATATAAATCTTTCACCTCAAGTCTAACTTGATTGATACTTTAATGAGGATTCTCATTTTATATTTAATGCAAGCAAAATCAACTTCCTTATATGTATGTCATGTTTTACATATGTGTTACTGATGAAATGAATATGTTGTCTTCTTAAGTTGCAAAGGAATCAAAAAGAATCATCCATACACAACCACAAGCATGTCATGAAAATTCCATTTCTTCCAAATGATTAATTTGTTGAGCATTGACAATATGCAAAAATTGGTACCAATTAAATAGTCCTTACCATACCCTAATATATTAGACCCTAAATTTCTCATCACTTTACACATCCATATTGTCCAGAGAATATCAACACTTCCCCCAGCACATATAGTTACAACATGATAGAGATAAATTTCAAAGCTTAATAGATCTATTAATCCATGTTTAAAATACCCTTCTATTTATCTATTATTTTTATTTAACTTGGTCCTTCCAAATTATCTTCTGAAAAATTGTCCTTAAAAACAAAATAATACTAATAAGATTCTTAACAATGCTGTCAATATTAATTATCTTAATAAGATTTACATTTAGAACTTGGTTTGTCTGTTCACAGTATGGTGAAGATGCATAAACTCACTTCAGACATTTTTGTGTGTATTGAGTTTCATGCCTGAATTTAGTGGATTTGATGCATGATTATCTATAGCTGGCTGGGAAATCCTTCTGCTTGCCATTAACAAAGTCATGTTTCATGTATAATTATTTCCTCTCTTCATAGAAAAACATTCTTGTTTTGGAGCTTCTATTTTAGCACTTTCATAGTAAAAAATAATAATAAACAAAGAGGTACCTGGTAATAATATCTGAAGACTATTATACAACTTTAGCAATATCTCATGATGTATTTCTCCATTTGTGAAAAAAGAATAAATTTGTCTGTCTTTCCTCCATAACTTCTAAGTAGGCTTCTTGCTTCTAATTGCTGTGTAGTTCTTGTCCTTTGAAGGAAAGTTAATGATTGAAAGTTGCCATCCTATTAGCCAAGTGATTGATGTTAGATAATTATATTGTGAAAGACAGCAGTTACAAATAAGGGCCTTCCTATTCTTACCAGCTTAGCACTCCTTCAAAATCATGCAATAGAATGTTACATCCCAAATGTTGGTATTCACACTTTGTTTTATAACCAAAACACCATATAAGAGAACAAAGGTGGCAGGAAGATATGAAGAGTGTTAGTGTTAAATATGGATGTGGTCATATTTTCCCAGAATTTAGAATAATACTAAATAAATATCAATTGGCTCTAAAGCAAAGGCAAGCAGTAAGCTTCAAGCATAAGATACAGAGAAGAGGAATCATTATGAATGCCAAAATTAAGAAGAAAATGTTCATCAATACAAGTAAAGGAAGAAAGAGTTCTCTGATCTCTGGAACCATTCTTCAAAGTAGAAAAGTGCCATCTAATAGAAGTGAGAGAAAACAAATGGAATGAGCTGTATCTCTGTGTCAAATATTTTGCACACACTTGGAATAAAGGAATATGAGAGACGATGTTATATGAGCTAAACTTTATGGATGCATAGGGTTTTGCCAAACTAAGGAGGAAAAATGGATAATTCCAGAAAGAGGAACTCAAGTAAAATATGTAGAAGTGATGTAACCATATAACAAATTCTCAGAATACTTTGTATTCTAGTGAAGCTAACATGAAGAGCATTTGGCAGTAACAGGCAAGAGATATGATATAAAATTTAAATGATCAGACACTTTAAAAAGATAATCTAGGCAGTGATTTGGAGCAAGGAATAAGAACAAAGGATCAAGGAACATTTGAGGCAATGCAGGAATTTAAGTGACAGATGTGTGTGTGCAGTGTGCCCAGGAAGGTGAGTAGGGAGCATGTGTAAAAAGCAAAGGTATGGAGGTAAATCAGCATCTAAGTTCCACAACCTATGGAGAGAGTTATGAAGACAAGCAAACTCAGCTTTGAAAAGGGTATGTTGTGCTGAGAACTTTCATCACACATCTCTATGAGATAGCATCATCCCTAACTTGTAGATAAGATGACAGAAACCCAGGCATTGAGAAGTTTAGTTCACACAGAAAAATCAAATTCATAAACAATAGATATCATCTTACTTTGCTACCTTTTTCTAAAAAACTAGAATATCTTAAATAAATTTAATATAGCCATAAAATTTCTAGATTTTTGTTCTCCATTCTAATTTATATCTATAATCATTAATTATCCCTCTTACCTATTTATCTTTTATATATTTATATCTTTAGCATAAACCTAAAAATTAAATTATGACCTTAGCTTTTGCATAGAATTTATTCAAAGTAGCAGTTTTATTATTTTATATCTGATATACAAAGAGACATCTAATCTGTTCCATTTTCCAACCCAGTTCCATTGGCTCTCTCTGACTCCCTGCCTCTTTGGACACCAATGTTGAAAACTTCTGAAATGCCCTAACAAACATTCTACATATCCTGGTTCCAACATAAACTATTGCTACTCCCCAAATTACCAAAACTACACCTCTCCTTCTCTCCTCAGGTTGTGTAGAATGATTCTTAAGCAACAAAGGACAGTTTTACCCAAACTATTAAAAGTTCATAACATCTCATTTTGATTATATCCTTGTTATGGCTTGAAACTGTTGATATTTTTCAATCTATCTAAAAGATTCTTAGCCTTGAATATATAAAATAGTATCTAAGTTATTAAATTGCTATTATCAATGTCAAGAATAAGTAATGTTTGGTATTTGTTAAGTGTCAAAGAATGTTCTAAATGCTTTGTATACATTATGCTATTTAACCACACAGTGAGTACATTATTACTATTCTTACCATGAGCTGGAGCCACAGAGATTAAGAAACTAAACAAACAGAACTTAAATTCATACATACCTGAAACTAAAATTGTTATATTACACTATAATTATCTTATAGCCAAGGATCCCATAAAAAGCCCTTACCCCAGTGCATAGTGAAAAATAGGCAATAACTTTGTTTTAACCAGATGTTATAGTTGCTTACATAAGAGATAAATATGTAAAAATCAATAAAAAGATATAGAAGAAAAAATGCAAGAAATTTTAAAAATTATATTATTATTGAAGGATGCATGTATAATTATGCTTTTTTTTAAAAAAAAATAAAAGCCCATGGTTATAATTATTTACATTTCCCTTTCTTCACCCAAGAAGACCTAGAAATGATACAATATATGTTGCATGTTTTTAAAGGATTACCTCATAAGTAGGGTGAAAACACAGAAACTTTGTAAGCAGCAGATTGTATATTTTATCAAAACCTAGAAAATAAGGTTGTTATGTGGTATGATTAATTCATAAGAAAGAGCAGAGGAAACTATAAAAAAAGCTGTGTCACAGAAGATGGTAGAGGTACACTCCAATGAGAATGAATAACCAGAAGTAAGGCATCTGCAAGGACCTATGGAACTTTGAAGATCTTCATTCTGAGAAGCCTTGCAGTATGAATAGTCTTTCCTCTTACATTTTCAAAACAGAGTGAACTATCTGCCCAGAGAGACCCTACTGCAACAAATCAAGCTAACTGTTTGTAGGAATAAAGTAAACTCCAGGCTCCCTTAAGGACTACTGAGAGGGAACCAACAACAAAAAAAAGGAGATAAACATCTGATTCAGGTACCCATACTGAAGTAGTGACTAGGGGACAAGGCAGGCTCTGGTTATTAGATATTAGGGAAGCTCCAATAACCCTTGAGCTCAGGACAAAAGGGGAGTTGTCAGACTGGACTAGAAACTACCTGTGCACTTTCCTTTCTTCCTAATTACTCAGTTTTTAGTTCTAAGAAAAGCATAAATTCAATGATAAAGAAACATCAAGAAGAAAATATTATTGGGAAGAAACAACATTGGATCAATAGACATTTGACAAAATCAGTTTTCATGTAAAAATAGGATTTCCTTCAATAAGACCACATGAATTTAATTGAGTTTAAGGAAATTACACCATATACTCAGTAAAAACGAGCAAACCACACAGCCACACAGAAAAATTCCTTTTTTTTTTTTTTTTTTTTTTTTTTTTTTGTGTGTGTGTGTGTGGTGGTGGTGAGGGGATTGAACTCTGGGGCACTTGACCACTTAGCCACATCCCCAACAATATATTTTTTTTATTTGAGTTTGCTTAGTGCCTCGCTTTTGCTGAGGCTGGCTTTGAACTCGCCATCCTCCTGCTTCACTCCCAGGATCCATTGGGATTACAGGTATGCGCCACCATGCACCAACACGCCAGGCCAGAAAAATTACTTTCCTAAAAAAAATTTTATAATATATTTACCAAGTAAACCAAAATTAACATGGCTGAATATTGGCTTAGTAAATTGGAAGGTCTGAGAGTTTTACCTGAATGCTAAGTCAAGGGCAAAGTGACAGAATGCATGAGAAGAAAATAAAGAAAAATGAAAAGATGTATTCACATTCCCCAAGATTCATCTACAAAGTTTATCAAGGAGAAATTTATCAAAAGAAGGGCACAGAAAGAAAGCGCAGAGTAAGATAAAAACATGGCTTAATAAATCTCCCTGAATTGCAGAAAGATAATTTTCAGGTTGAAAGGGTTCATAAGTCTCTAATAAAAAAAATTTAAAAAGGAAAAAAAAAGTTTATCATATTTTAATGAGACAAATTTAGAATATTTTTGTCAAGTTTCAAACTTTAAAAAGAAAAAAGAAAAAAAGCAACAAAAATTCTTGATGTAATATTTTTATCAGTGCTAAAAGACAATGACAACATGCAAGAAAATTATTTTAAACCTATCATTCTAATCCAAAAACACTATCATTACAGTATAAACTCCAAAATATCCTTTCTAAATTCCTGATATAATTCATAGATGACAAATTGATAAAAACAGAAGCCAATTCAAAAGAAATTGTGATATACTAAACATTGTTGGGAGAAATAAGGCAAAACATAATTGTATCTAAGCAAATAATTTTAAAAATAAGTATTAAATCATTATTTTATATTCCATATAAAATAATATTAAATATAAAACAATCTTGGGGCTCGTCATGAAGAATGAACAACGTTTAAAAGAGGAATTTTAACAATCTAAAAGATAAATGAAAATAGACTTGATGACACAATTCTTTAAATGGAAATGAGAAATATTTTATGTTAATAAAAGTTTAAATACATTCAGGAAATCAGACAATAATAAAGACTATTTGCATTTTTTTGGTTGGGGCGGACTACCAGGAACTGAACCCAGAGGCATTTGACCACTGAGCCACATCCCAAGTCCTATTTTGTATTTTATTTAGAAACAGGTTTTCACTGAGTTGCTTAGCACCTGGCTTTTGCTGAGGCTGGCTTTGAACTCACCATCCTTCTGCCTCAGCCTCCCAAGCCTTTGGGACTACAGGCATGGGCTCTTCGTTTGCATTTTAAAATAAAATAATGAAATGAATAAAGAACATTTTGAGAAGTACAAGAGAAAATGTAGGGCTGAGGCTGTGTTGCTGCCTGCAGCAACGGCCTGCAGCAAGGATACTGCGGGAAAGAATTTGGAAGCAGACTGGAAATGAATAGGCTCTTTATTCTTGCTTCTTCTAACTTCTTTCTCCAGCTCCAACAACCTATCCAACTCCAACCACCCCCTCTAGCCAACCTCACCCAGTTAAATACTTTTTGCCTTAACAAGTATACACGTGTCAACAGCTCAAACTTACAGGTGTGTCACATAGTTTTCACGGGCATAGAAAGATTCTTAGATAAATGCATGAATATCAGGTGAAAATACTGAAACACCTCTTATGGCTCTCTTATAGCTAGCTGCCATCTTAGCTATCTCCTTATTAGGGCTCTTACATTTCCCCCCTTTTATTTTAAAAGAGGGATAGCTCTAGGGTGTCTACATGTGCAACCAACATTCTTACCCGTCATTGGATAATCAAGGCTGTGCCCTTGACTCCTGTCTTAGGTTGATATGTCGGCCACATGAGACTTTCCCGTGGATGGGTGACAACCCTCACCACATCAGGATCAACTGTGCCTGTCTTAGGTTGTCCCCCTCTGGGGATCTTACCAGTCATTGACTACCAGCTTTCCAATTGAGCTAACCAAACATGAGGAGATGCTTCGGTTCTAAGGCGGCAAGCTTTGCGCTGACTAGCCAAGTTCCATAGTGTATCAAGTTTTTTAAACAAAACAGCTGCCCTAAGTTCCATTAAATAACGCACTGAGTTCTCTAGACAAATACCCGCAAGGCATTGTCCCATGCAATGTCCCAAACATAGAAATATTTATCAAAATGTCCATTTGCAAACATGTTGATCTAGGAGGCCTCGTGCATGCAGAGCAGAAGCCACACTGCTGGTGAAGTTGTTTGATGCTTGAGCATCAGGGATGCTTGTAGTGATTGCAATCCCTGCAGCTGTAGCAGCAGCCGTCTTTTTTATGTCTAGACAATGCCACCGGCAAATCTTCAGGGCCCGCTACCTAGAAACTCAAGCATCAATCATTAGAGGAAAGGCAGTGCCATTCCAGCACTGAGTCAAGAAGCGAGTTGTCAAACTAAAAAATAGAATTATTAGATCCGGTAAATTGAAGTTGATTTCTGCTCACACACATTGCTGCTTGAGCTCCCACAAACATAAGCTGGCAAAATATCACATTCAGAATGGATTAAAGAAAGACTGAGGGTATTTAGCTGACAAAATATTATATCTAAGATAAAGAAAAGCAAAGAGCATTTTAGAAAAATAATTTGTTAGCTGGAACCCCTGAGCCTCTGCATACAGAGCAACCTTCCATGAATATACCTGTTGAAACAATTTAAATTAATCAGCTATTTAACAAATAAAGTTAATTACAAATAAACAATCCCATGTCAAATACCAAAATATCAGGTTATATAGTATTAGTCATATTTTTTGCTGAAGAGAAGTCCTAGAGACACCTATAAATTAAGATTGAAGGTTCCTTCACTTTTTAATTGTTCACCCAAATTAAATACTCTTAACTTAAATGAATTAAAGTTATTTGGATCCATATATATATACATATATATGTATGTATATTATATAATTAATTTTCATGAGCACTTGGTTTTTGTTATTTGTGACGTCACATTGGACAGACACACAAACATAAAGACATATATTTGTGATGTCACATTTATATGAAATCTAGACAAGCACACAGACATAAAGACATATATAAAAAAAAGAAAAAATACAGTTGTGTGCACACTAAAGAGAGATCTTCTCAGTGAGACTTAAGTTGTGAATTTATTGAAGGACAGTTTTAAGGGAATATTTCCACAACAACTTCATCTTGGCCCTTTTGATTTGGTACCTGTTTTATTAATCTTGATGGTGTCCATACTGGGGAGGATTCGTGCTGTGGAAAAACACAAACAGATCCTCTCCCCCAAATTAATACTGGATCTGGGCCCTTCCATGTGCCTGAAGGAACATCCTTCCAGTAAACCAAAGGTTTATGTTGTTGGTGTGGATTCCAGTGTCTGTCTCCAGCCGAATATCCTTTAGAATTCAAAGTTAAAAAATTTAAAGTAAAAAGGGCAATGGCCAATCTGTCCCTAGGATTTGTCCAATTTCCTTCTTTTTGTTTCAAAAGCATAATTTTGAGTGTGGGATTAGCTCATTCAATTATACCTTGGCCTTGAGGATTATATGGAATACCTGTCTTATGGAGTATACTGAATTTTGCGCAAAACTGTTTGAAAGATGAGGACATATATGCAGGGCCATTGTCTGTTTTAAGCATTTTAGGAATGCCCAATGCAGCAAAAGCTTGTAGACAATGAGATGTAACATCTTTAACTTTTTCTCCAGTATGTAAGGAAGCAAAAATCATGCCTGAGCATGTATCTATGGTCACATGAATAAATCGCAATTTTTCAAAACTTGGCTCATGAGTGACATCCATCTGCCACAAATGATTGGACATTAATTCTCTTGGGTTAACCCCATAATGTGGATTGGGCAAATGTGTCACACAAGATTGACAAGCCTTCACAATTGTTCGCGCTTGATCTTTAGTTATTTTGAACCTTTGTTGTAAAGTAGTACTATTATCATGAAATTGAGACTGGAACCAGGTAGCTTGTTGGACTGCTGAAAATATAAAGATAGTTTGAGTGAGGGCATCAGCCTTTTGATTACCTTCATGGAGAGGACCAGGCAAATTAGTATGAGCTCTGATATGTCCAATAAACAAAGGTTCTTTATGTTCCCATAGAAGGTTTTGAATTTGAAAAAGCAATTTAAAGGCTGGAGTATGAGGTGCTATTGGACCTGCTAGCTCCAATTTAGGGACAGCATGTATAACATAGTGGCTGTCTGAAAAAATATTTATGGGCTGTTCTTTAAAACTTTCAAGAGCTATAATAATAGCTTTAAGTTCAACTAATTGAACTGATTTATGGGCAGTAATATGAATCATATTTTCTTTTTGAGTGACTATTGCAGCAGTACCGTTAGAGGACCCATCTGTAAATACATTTAATGCCTTAGGAATAGGTTGATTTTTTATTACCTGTGGAAATATAATGGGATGATTGATACAAAAAGATAGTATAGGAGACTTAGGAAGATGGTTATCAAAATTTGCAGAAGTATAGCATCTAACTATAGCCCAATCATTATCATTGAAGCACAAATATTCAACCTGTGGTGATGAATAGGGAGTAATAATAGTAGCGGGGTGAATGCCAAATATTTTAGTAGAAGTCTTAAGCCCTTGAAGAATAAGTTTAGCCACCATGGAGGTATAAGACTCAATTGTACTTTTATGAGAGACGGGCAAGTGTATCCATAATAAAGGCCCCTGTTGCCAAAATACTCCTGTGGGTGTATATTGTGAAGAAATAATGATCAATATCAGCGGTTGAGCAAAATCAATTCTATCACAATGGGATCCTTCAATGGCCTTTTCTACCAACTTTAAAGCTTCCCTAGCATCAGGAGTCAATGTTTGCGGTGAAGATGGATCAGGGTTCCCGCGAAGGATTTCAAATAAGTGTTTTAATTGGCCAGTGGTGAGGCTTAGTGTAGGGCGAAGCCAATTAATGTCTCCCAGCAATTTTTGGAAATCATTAAGAGTGGCCAAATGTTCCTTATTTATTAAAATTTTTTGAGGCCTAATAAAAGTATCCATAATTTCAAATCCTAGATACAATATTGGAGATCTAGTTTGAACCTTTTCTTCAGCAATGTTTAGTCCATATCGTTTCAAGTTTTCTGATATATCACTAAATATGGTGAATAAGACTTCTTGATTAGGATGAGCAAACAAAACATCATCCATATAATGGAGGCACATAGATTTGGGTATTTGTTCTTGATAGGCTGAATAAGCCATTCCCTGGGGTAAAACTTTCCACTGATATCTTTGATCAGGGCCATTATTATTAATAGAAGGAACTGAAAAAGCAAACCTGGGGGCATCCAAAGGATGTAGAGGAATAGAAAAAAAACAATCCTTTATATCAAGAGTTATAAGATGGAAATTTTTAGGAATAGCTACAGGATTAGGAAGTCCAGGTTGGGTAGGGCCCATAATTTGCATGGTTTTATTGATTTCTCTAAGATCATGTAACAATCGCCATTTTCCTGATTTTTTTCCTGATCACAAATATGGGGGAATTCCAGGGAGAGGTGGAAGGTTCTATATGTCCTGCTTCTAGTTGTTCTTGAACTAGTAGGTAGGCCGCTTGTAATTTCTCTCTAGATAGGGGCCACTGAGGGACCCAAACTGGCTTATCAGAAAGCCATGGTATTTTCAAAATTGTTTTCTCAGTGGCCCCTAAAAAAAATATCCTTTACCTTTTCAGTGATGATTTCCTTTTGTAACACCTGCAGGCTTGGTTGTGAAATGTACTCCTATTTATTGTAAAACATCTCTTCCCCATAAGGTAACTGGCAAGCTGGACAAAACATAAGGCTGAAATGTTCCTTGATGCCCTTCATCATCCTCCCATTTTAAAACTGTTGCACTTGGTTCTGGGCTATTAGACTAACACAAGCCTCTCAAACTATTTGTAGCCTTCTGCAGAGGCCAGTGTTTGGACCATTATTTTACATTGATAATGGAAGAGTCAGCCCCAGTGTCAATCAATCCCTCCATTTCTATACCTTGAATTTTTATTTTGCACATAGGCCTCCATGAACAATCCTGAACACAGTAAGCCATAGGTTCCGAGCCAGTTGAACTAAATCCTCTATTGTTCCTATTTTAAGGCATACTCTTAAATGAGTCATGTAAACTGGGAAGGAGAAGCAGCTGAGCAATTCTATCTCTGGTTAACAGAGCAAATGCCTCGAGGTGAAATAAGCGTAATCTTAATTTCTCCTAGGTAATCTATTACACCTGGAGTCACTTGAAAACCTGATAAGCTTTTAGAGCTTCGCTCAAGGATAAGTCCTACAGTTCCTGAGGGAAGAGGTCCCCTGACTCCCGTGGGAATCAGTTGAACCCCCATTTCAGGTGTTAGCACTATCTGAACAGTGAAACAGAGATCTAATCCTACACTTCCTCTTGTTCCTCTAACGAGGGAGTCAATGGGTAAGAGGGATTGTGTCGAGGAATCATCTGGATGGATGTTTGAGGATACTCTTCCTCTAATGCCTCGTACATTTGTGGGCCCCGGGGCACTGGGCCCAGTGCCCCATATTTTGAATTCCTAGACAAAATGTTTCCATAAATATCGAATTTAGGTCTGCACTTATTAGCTCAATGGTTTCCTTTTTTACACCTGGGGCAGCGGCCTGGGGCACGATATGAGCTTGGTCTTATTTCTCTTTGGAGATATTGTCTAGAATAACTTGATTGATTATAATAATTTTTAGGTTGAGCCCTTTTTGTGAAATTTTGAGGGGAAGCACCTCTCATTGCTGCTTCAATCACATTTCCTGTGACAAAGGTGTCATTTATATCTTTGCATAATCTTATATATACTGAAAGGTCCCTTTTAGATTTCCAAGGTCTAATAACGTCTTGACAATATTTGTTTGCAAGGTTGTGGCTCAGCAGCAGAGTGCTCGCCTAGCACATGCATGGCCTGGGTTCAAGCCTCAGCACCACATAAAAATAAAGGCATTGTGTACAACTACAATAAATAAATAAATATTTTTTGAAAAAAGAAAATGTAAAATTTCGTATTCGTCATGATAGACTTAATTTAGTTTCTTTCCAATAATGACATATCAAGCATTCAATAAACAAGGAAAACAGCACATGATTAATAAACACCCTCAAAGAAACATTATTTTCAAACTTCACATATTAGGCAACACAAGAAATCCCAATTAGTTTTGGTAACTTAAGAATCCTGCATACCATATTACTTAACCAAAACAGAATAATCCACAATATAGTCCTAAAAATATATGCACAAATAAATTCACTTGGATTTTTAAAAATTAAAATATTTAAGATAAGTTAGAACTAAAAGGCAATTGTACTTTTTTCTTGGCATAGCCATGAAATACAGTCAAAATAGCTCTAAGGTAAAATGATGGAAATAGGTCAAAATTAATATAATTTAAAACAAAAGTGTAGATTTGATCAGGTAATTTAAAAACAACTTTACCTACCAAAAATAATTAAAGACACAAGGCTAGGTAAAAGAAGCCAGGTACAGAGAGATATATACTGCATAATCTCACTCATATGAGGAATCTAAAAAAGTCAAAGTTATAGAATAGGGAGAACTGTAGCCACCAGAGCCTAGCAGGGAGCTGGCAGGTAGACTGTTGTACATAATCTTCAAATAAAAATTTAAAAAATTTGAGGAATTTAAGATATTGCAAGCTTTTAAAACTTATTTGCAGACACTATTAGAAATTACATTTAGCTGAAATCAATTAATTAATAAACTTTTTTCAGTTAGACTCAAACAGCAAGATTAAAAGCACTAGATTTATTCTATTACTCAGTATTTGCAGAATGTCTGTTATGTACATACTAACATGCTAAGCTCATTTTATGCCAAAATCCTTGATTGACTTTCATGTGGTTGAAATCACAAACTGAAACAAACACTTCACTGATTTTAACATGCATTAGTAAATATCTGGATTGCAGTGCTTGTGATCTCTTAATAAGCTGTTAATGTAGCAGTCAGACATTTTGACTGTCTTCTGAGACAAGAGAGAAAACAAATAAATGATGGGAAACTTCTGCTTAATAGTGTTTTTATTACCCTCCATCCAGTGTGTTGAAATATATATTTTCTTGAGAAAAATATTCTTCAGAAAACATTCCCCTTTATGTCATATTGGTCATATGGTTTCAAAACATGTTTTTATAACTAGATTAAAATGTTTCAAAATTGTTAGCCTGTTGGATAGCATCATATCAGAAAATATATAGCATGTACAGCAGTATATTTATGAAAGTTCTTACTATATTAGAAATTTTGAATCAAGTTAGATAACTCAGAAGAAGATTCTGAGAAATACATGAGCAACAGATTTGAGAAAAGTTTAGTGGATGTTATTGAGAACAAGATAAAGTTCAGTTGTTCGACCCTCCTCTGTGTATCTCTGAAGGACAGGGAAACTTATAAAAAAACTTCAAGAAAAAAAAATTCCATTGAGAATGTAGCTGTCCTATCCCCATCATGTCCTTTTCATCTAGAATAGGTCATAATGCATACAATTGTTGACATTTATTTGTGAAAATAAAAATATTTGCACAAATTAATTAATAAATTAAAAAAAACAGTAACAGAAAAAAACATAATTTTCTTTTGAACAATATATGTTATCTATATAAAGGATAAATATACACATATATAAAATGAAATAATTATTTGGAAAAGGTCATCACAATTTTATGTATTAATTAGGGTATTAAATATTGTGACATAAAATTCAATAAACTATAAATCACCTCTGCCTATAAGATGTAAAAGCTTAAAGCAAGTTAAAATTAAAAAGAAATGTAATATTAGCTAAATATTAAAATTAGTGCTTCTGTTAGATTCACAGGGGAAACATGAAACTGTGGAGAAACCTGAAGGATAAGTAGGAGTTATCCAGGATAAGAGAAATGGGGAAGGTGTAGAATGTAAACAGGACAGGTTACAGAACTATCTCTTGGAAAGTATTCTCAAATATGCAGGGATTGCTGGACTTCTCTTTTCTTAATATCTCAACTAAAAAGTCATCAGATAAGTTTGCAATTTTGATCTCCATAATCTGAATGAAAAATAACACAATCTTTAAAAAGCTGTGACATTGCCCTAATTTGGACACTTCACATTCTCAGTTGATTGCAGTGGCTGCTATCTTCTTCTCCCACTGCAATACAGATCTTTTTTCAGGGCATCTTTGTCAGTGCAAATTACTCTTTCTTTAGAAGGCCATGCAGACCACTTAATATCTGTCCTTAAGAAGGTGTCATTGCTCCAACATTAACATTCTTACTGTGACAAACACAATGGGCCAGGCCATTACTTGACGGTATCCAAAATTTTGTGTTTTGTTTGTTTTTCAGTAAAGGGGATTGAACCCACACCCTCTGGCACTTTGGGCAATGTTCTACCACTAAGCTTCATATCCAGCCCTTCTTTATCTGACCTTTCAGTGTTTTTGTTTGTTTATTTGTTTGTTTGTTTTTAACTAAGCTTTTCATTAAACCTGCATTATAATTACAGTGGAAAGAGAATCTACTAGTATGTCACTATACTGGTAATGCTTTTTCAATTTTATATTCTTTCCCGGATTTTCCATCATTTACTCATTTGTTCAATGTGAATTTAGTGACTGTCTACACTAGGCCAGGTACTATATTTGATATTGAAGATATCAAATGCTGGCCAAGGTGGCACAAGCTTGTAATCCTAGTGGCTTGGGAGTCTGAGACAGGAGGATCACAAGTTCAAAGGCAGCCTTAGCAACAGTGAGGCACTAAACAACTCAGTGAGACACTGTCTGTAAATAAAATACAAAATATGGCTAGGGATGTGACTCATTGGTTGAGTACCCCTAAGTTCAATCCCCAGTACCACAAAAAAAAAGGATAGCAAATATCACTATTGGCCAAAGACATAGAACAAACAGGGTCAAATGAGAAATAGAAGTAAACTAAAATCTATAATGCAATATAGTATTTCCACATTTTTTCATCCTTTCAAACTTTGTAAATTTCCAATGCAATGAAAATTCTCTTGAAATATTGCATTGAACAGAAATCCTCTTTCCCTTTTTCTGCTATAATACTTTGTTAGTATCTCCAATAGGATACCTATTCAATTCTTTTTTTACATTATATTAATTTGTTTATTCAGTGAACAGTTCACTGTCTAGTGTGTGCTAGATGTTTCCTGTATGCCCCCTACTGGCTTATAAATTCTTTAAGGGTAAAATTCTATGTCCTATCTGTATGTAATCGGAGGCTAGAATAAGTGTAATACTGTTTTCTGATTTTATAAATACATAACACAAGTACAGCATTAGAAGAGGATGACATAAGAATAATAGTCAACAAAGTTATATAAGTACAAATACTAGGTTAAATTTCCTGTTACAAATATCATGTTCAGAAAAACAGCTGACATTCACATGCAACTCTCTGACTGAAACTGTACCTAATATATTGTGTCTAATTTTGGGTTTTACAACTTAGGAGCCAGGTGGAAAAATGAAGTATGTGCAAAAGCACATAAGATCCTGAAGCTTTGTAACAGGTTATGGGAAAAAAGTTGGAAAACTAGAAAAATGGAAAATGTTTATCTGTAGAGAAAGAAGCTTGATGGGGAGAGGGAAGGAAGAGGATTACATCTTTAAATTTTACATATTCATCTGGACAGCAATTCTATTAACGGAAAATATGTAATGGAGAAGTAAAGTCAGATTTTGATTTTTTAGAAAATAGGTTGACTCTACCTGCTGAAGAAGAGTTCTTTGTGAACATTCCTACAGAGGTTGGATAAACATTGAACTGGAATTCCACAATTGCAATGTTGTTGGAGAAGCAAGATATTGGACTGTCTGTTTTGTTTCTAGGACTCCTTTTCAAGTTAGAAGCCTATAATAATTAACATATCAAGCTATACTCTAATTTTCTATTGTTCTTTTCATTCTTTTCAACAATCTCATTGTTTTCACTAGGAAGAACATGGGAGCAAATGTATATTTAATGTTTGTGCTAACTAATCTTTTATAATGTATATTTCTGAAGCATAGATTTTCAGAGGTAAAAATATTTTCTAGTACCATTCATAAAATTAACAAGTAATTATACTTTTATGAGTACTTATCATCAATTGTATCAATGACTAAAATTGTAAAATCAGTCATAGTTGAAAGTCCAATTTGATTTCACATATAATTTCTTTCTTAACATAAGTACAAGTCTAATTGTAGATATTGGGTACTTAATTAAATAACAAATCTGTGTATGACCTCAAATGCTGCATTTATTTGATGATCTCTTTGCTATTATTTCCACTCTTCATGATGATATTTATCATATTTATATGTCAAGACTTACAGTCTTTTTAAAACAAGCCTAGCAATATTTTAAATACTCCATATATTTTTTATTTTTGTGATACAAGACATTAACATATTTGGTGGAGAGAATGAAGAAAAAGTCCTGAAGAGCAAATAAAAATCAGAGGTAATGAGAGAAAAAGCATAATAAAGACATCTGCAAGAGAAGAGTTAATGATACATGTTTCAAAACTCCACAGGAGGAGAAACCCACTGAGTGATTATGATAATTGCTGTGAGCCAGGTACCAGTCTTGAGCCCCCATTTTTTCTCTCTATAGTGAGGCTATTGGTAAATTAACTGAAAGGTCTCTTTGAACTCTAAACAAGGATTTTATAAAATTTCCTATGTATTCATCATCAAATAAAAAGCATCTCAAATGCTTTGAGAAATACACAGAGTTTCCTGTAATGAAAGGAAAGATACAGCTGCTGTGGCTTTGAGAATATACATCAGCTCTCAATTATGCTGTTTGGGGATTATCCATTACTTTTATTTATCTCTGGTCTTTCCCTTGCCCACTTTTCAGTCATTTCACTGCTTATTAAGTCCAGAGGGCTTGTAAGGCATAAACCATGTGGGAAATTGAAATCAGCAAATGTTGCTTTATTCAGTTCTTCTAAAAACATAAGACTATGAAATAGATTCAAATGAAGCTTTAGAATGAACCATGGACCAAAGGGTTCTCCTCCTCATTACTGCAGATAATTAAGATTTTGCCCTTAAAACTGCAGAACATTTTAGTGAGACTTTCCTTGACACCTAATAATATCCATTAACATTTTGAAATATAGCAATAATTATAATTATTATCAATGCATTTAATCATTAGAATTGTGTGTAGTATTAGTATTAGTCCCTAAAGAAAGCCATGCATTAAAGATTGATTATATTTGAATCTTTTAGATTGGAACAAGGTAATCATGCAAAGAATTCATTGTAAGAAAACCCAATTTCATCTGAATGTTATATTATATTGAAGAGAGACAAGTTACCTGAATAAATTTGCTGATATAATAGTGACTGATGTATGTAGTTAGTGATGAGTCCAATTAATATGCAAGTATATTTCAGGAGTATAGTAACAAACCCAACAAAGAAATAAAATATGTTAATCTTATGTTCATAAGTTTGTATGTACAAGAAGCTATAATATAATTTTTATTATATTTTGCTTTTTAAGTAAAATTTGGATTGGTGAAACATTTTATGTTGATATGATTCAAATGATCTTTAATATTTAATAGCACTTAAGGAATAATAAGTACTATTATTATTAATAATTAAGGAATAATTAAGTGCAATAAGAATAATGATTTTTTTCAGTTTTTTATTTTAATTTGTTATATATGACAGTAGAATGCATTACTTCATATTACACATATAGAGCACAATTTTTCATATCTCTGGTTTTACACAAAGTAGAGTCACACCATTCGTGTCTTCATACATGTTCTTAGGGTAATGATGTCCAATAAGAATAATGATGTTTTAAAACGAGAATTCATAATAAAAGTTTTTAATGATCTTTGTATGATACCAGTAGCATCTAAAATATGTGTATATGTGACAGACAGTTCTAAACTTCTACTTCCTACAATGATCACATAATGTCTGAAAATCCTGTACGTAGATCTATTCTTCTTCTCTTTCTATTCCATTGAGAATTATTTTTATCCTGAATGGTATTGAATTTTGACACATACATTCTCTGTATTATGGTAGATTGCATTTTACAAAAATGGTAGCAAAAATATTTCATATCCAGCCTTTATTTTTCTGGTGACAAATTCCTTCAGCTCTTATTGATATGACAAATATATTTATAGTACCTTCGTTTTTTAAACCGTTATATACCTTCATTTATTTTTTATTGGTGCATCTGAAATATACAGATAGTGGATTTCATTGTAGCATATTTTCACATACATTAAAAGGACTGAATTAGAATGAATTATATTTCATGCCCTTATAAATATGTCATAATGTGTTCTATTGTCAGGTATAACTAAAAATAAATAAAAATTTTAAAGAAGAAATGAGCCACCTAAATGCTCAGTGACAAAATATTTATTATATACAGATCCATGTAAGGTAAAGTGATGCTGTGAAAGATAACATCTTCTAGGAAAATACTCAAGATAAATTGCTAAGTGTTAAGATGGAGGTCATGCACATGTTGAATCTGATACTGCTTTTGTAAAAATTACATTTTTATATATGCATATAAAAAATAGACTGAAACAAAAAAGAAATGTACAATGATACAATTATACTAAATGTAAGAAAATCATCAATTAAATATCATCATTAATAAGAAACACAATTTGATCAATTTCACTCCTTAATACTGTCCTTGTCCTCTCCTTCTTTCGTGCCATCCCCATTCCTACCCTTCCCACCCTAATGGTCTACCTTCCACTTTCATGGCATCCTTTTTTATCTCTTTTTATTTTATCTCTAGCTTCCCCATATAAGAGAAAACACATAATACTTTTGTCTCTTTGTCTGACTTATAATGTTCAAAATCATGGTTTCCAGTTCTATGCATTTTCCTGAAGCAAATGACATAATTTCATTCTTCTTGATGACTAAATAAAACTGCATTGTGAATATAAACCACATTTTCTTTATCTATTCATCTCTTGATAGACACCAAGGCTGATTTCATAACTTTGCTATTGTGAATTATGCTACAATAAATAAGGATATTCATGTATATCTAAAGAATGCTCACTTTAGGGGTTAGGGTTGTGTCTCTGTGGTTGAGCACTTGCCTAGCATGTATGAAACACTGGGTTCAATTCTCAACACCACATATAAATAAATGAGTAATGTAAAGAAGTCCATTAACAACTAAAAATTTTTAAAAACTAAAAGAATGATGACTTTAGTTCTTTTTGATAAGTACCAAGGAGTGGTATATCTGTATTATATGCTAGTTCTATTTTTAGTTCTTTTGAGGAAGCTCCATACTGATACCATAGTAGCTGTACTGATTTACATTCTCACCAAAAGTGTTTAAGAATTGCTTCCTCCAGCCCTGCATCTTTGCCAGAATTTATTGTTATTTGTATTCTTCCTGATCGCCATTCTAATTGGGGTAAGATGGAATCTCAATATGATATCGATATACAATTCAATCATGGCTAAATATGTTGAACATTTTTCATATAATTATTGGCCTGCATTACCTTTATTTATGAAGAACATCTTTGGCTTTGTTTGAACTCTCATCCTTTAAATACATTGTGTTGCCATCTTTTAGTCTTTGTTGTTTCTAATAAGAAACCAACAACTTTTGAATATTGCACCTTTGTATTAATGTTTTTACCTCTTGCTACTCTAAAGACTCTTATCTTTGAATTTAGACATTTGACTACAATATGCCTATGTGTAATTTTTCTTTACATTTATTCTTTTTGTAGTTTACCAAGCTTATTTGATTTGTAAGTTTGTGTTTTGCATAAGTTATATGGCTTTTTGTCCATTATTTCCCCAAATATGTTATTCTTCCCAAATCACATTTACTTTTCTTTTAGGATTCTGCATATCTGTCTTCAATCTTTTAATTTTGTCTTTATTCTTTAGAATGGATAACTTATCTATCTTTAGGACTAAAGATCTTTCTTCCACAATGACCGATTTTATCTTGTGTTCCTCTAGTAAAGTTTTCATTTCAGTTCTTTTACTTTCCAGGTCTAGAAGTCTTTTTTAACATACTTAATTCATATTCTTCTACTGAAGTTCAATTTCTGAAGACTCAATAAGTAATACTGTTCTTTAATTCTTAGAACATATTCTTCTTTAATTTTTTTTCACCTATGCATAATGGCTTTTATGAAGGCTTCTGACTTTTACATCCAAAATGGACAATCTTGTTTTCATTATTTATTTTGTTTGATGATTTTTCTTAAGTATGGATCATTTTTCATTTCTCTCTGTGTTTTTAAAATACTTTTAATAGAATATTAGGCATTAAAATATGTTATTGTCTCTGGATTATTTCATTTTCCACTGAAATATTTTGAATTGTGGTTTATCAGAAAGTGCAGTTACTGGTTTATCTTCAAGTACTTGTTAGAAATTACTTTTATGCTTTGTTAGTATGTCTGTGGAAAATCAAAGTTTGGAGAAACTCAAACTCCACATGCTATCTTTCCTGGAGATTTTGTCAGAGCTCGGTTTTATATTCTGTTTGGACAGATACTAAGAATATATTGTGTTATTGTGTGGTGCTTACTCCTAAGACATGTATGGTATCTCAGTTAGACACCATAATAATCAAATGTTAATGAGGTATTTCTACTCTGACATGAACAAAATTACATTTCCCAGCATTTCTTTTTCTTTTACATTGTTCAACTGTTAACATCTTCATTTTAGGCTCAACCCTACAGCAGTAGACAATAATATAGTGGGGTTATCCTGTGCATATGTAATCCAGGATCCAACCACGGAATCATCAACTTCAAAATGGCTGTTGGGCACCATCTCTGTGGATTTTTCTGATATTCCTATAGGTTCTAGATACTTTAACTGCTCTTAATTCTAATTTTGGTTGCCTGAGTTTAGCTGGACAACTTGTTTTGCATTAACTCCAGCTCTCTACAGTATGTTTAAGAAATTGTCCACAAGTAGAAAGCTGATTGATCAAGTGGATTATTTCTTGAATTCTCTCTCAAGTATTACAGGTTTGTGCTATTTTTACTGCATGAAAACCAAAGTCTTATTTATTATTGTCCCAGTTTTAGGTATATTCGAGTTTGTAGAAACTGGTCTCCTACAAATTTATTCATCGTGGACAAAACAGAGAGGACTTTTATCCTTTATCCAATAGCTTCAGATGGACTCCATTATATTAATGTCAAAAATATTACATGTGGTATCTACAATTGATTTTGAATATCTACTATCGAAATTGAAGAAAGAGGTTGCTTAGGATAACCACAGCTGAAAAGTACTTAAAATAGCAAAGACAAATTCAGAAACTGTTGCAATAAAAGAAAAGAGACCTCATTTTGGAATTGTACTCCATTCTAAAAAAGAATAAAACAAAAACAAAAAGCCCAATGGGACTTTATCACAAAGAAGCAGGGTTGGAATAGGGTTGGATTGAGGATGTCAAGAATACATATTTTCTTTTTTTTATTCTTTTTATTTTTTCCATTTCTGGGTATAAAAATTCTTGCTTGATGGACTTAACAGCATTCTTGCTGAATGCATGCCAGACAAGGGTGGATAATTCTCTTTAAACAGATTTAACAGGATTCTTACAGCAACTGTGTTATGCAGACCCAGAAAAGATAAGGTCAAGATCCAGAAAAGAACTCAGTACATTAATGTTTCCTCAAGGAGACAGTCTTTGTCAGGATCTAGACTTTAGAAATGTGTTACTAGAATGATCATTATGCTTTCATTTTTATTTAAATTTCTAGAGTATTATGTTGCTGTTACTGTTGCCTCTTGTACTTTAACATTTCTGAAATAAGGTTGCAGCTATACACTGAAATGTATATTTAATGTTATAGACTTTCTTTTCCTGAAAAAATAATATCCCAATGTAATAAAATTGATATTTTTATAGGATTATGAAAACATGGTATTTATCCAGAATCATAAACTTCTTATGTTCCACTGAAAAAGTAAAGTAATTCTCAAAAATTACAAAGCTTCTCATCATGTGGTATAATAAATACTTGTCTATTGAGGAAAATAACCTTTTAATTCATTTTAGGATTGTATCCTTTCTATCAAGTGAGAATAGTAAACACAGTAAGTAGTCAATGACACAGCCTTTAGAGTTATGGAGAACAACTTTTACATCTTTCATCTGGTGAGCCTCTCTTAAGGCATATATTACCATCTTAGAAAGATTCTTCAATAATTCTAAGTATTATAAGTGATACATGAATAATCTCATTCTTTCTAGGATATTTTTTAGAATAGAATAAATTATTATTTGGGCAAAATAGTAGTTCATACTAAAAAAAATCAATATATATTTTTGCAATGTTAAGATCAAGCTTTTATAGCATTATTCAACAATGTATAAAAGTGTATTTTAAATTTCTTAAGAATCACTGTAATATAGATGTTTATTAATGCTTCATGTCTGTGTCCATGGAAAAATACATAAGATAATCTGAACTTTAAAATAGTACAATTCACTGAAAGCATGACTTGGCTTGTCATCACGTCTCCCTCCATAAATGACTTTTTAAAAGATGTCCCTCTGTCCAGAAATATTTATGTCTCTGTGCTTTTAGATGCTTACCTGGACCAGTATTTTCTCTCTGCTTTGTTTGCAATATATCTGGTACCATCTAATGAGTGAGGATGAGTTGGGGCAGGGGACTAGGAACACCAGTATCTGGTCTATGTGCTGTACTGTAGAGCTGGATTTTGCCTAGGGGAAAAAAAAGGGGGAGGACCATATGAATAATATAACTCACAAAGGATTAAAGGCAAGTTCAGCAACCAGCAACTGGAATTAAGTTCTAAAGAAAAGTGAGGGCTAGAAAAACCCCTGAGTCAATGTAACAAGTTACAGAATTGAGAGCCTTTTGTAAAATGCCAGTGGAAGAGCTCTAGGTCAGGCAGAGGGATGTAAAGGGCCCTGAGCTAGACAGAAAATTCAAACATGTGTTAGTCTTAGAAAAAGGGTAAAATAATTAGAAGTACAAGGTATTGAGGAATGTTTCACTCATTTCTTAACAAGATACACTTTGAAGAACAGGACACAAAAACTTTGTCAGTCTTGTGAGAACATAAAGGGAAAACGGAATGCATTCTATTTCGAGCAATAAATTTAGAAAGGAAAACTTGCCTATTGTTAACTAATAAGACTGGAAATGAAGAAGAAAATATTAAACTTACTGGAGCATATTTATAATTTATATAGTAATTTATTATATGCTTTTGGCCTAAAAAACGTTGGTTTGGTTTTGGTTTTAAAATTTCAAATATGTACCTCACCATCCTCACTTCAATATTCTATTCAGTTTATAAATTATGTAGTCAATAAATGGGTCTCACTTTAATTCTAACCCTATGGCTCATGTTAATGTGGATTTCTAACTTGACACATGTTAATTTCAGTAGCTGCAAATATCCTGATACCCTCCCCCGACCCTAAGTGCTCCATTTCCTACTCAACCCTTCATGAGCATTTACTTCTCTTCCCTCCTCTTCTAGGATCCTTGAATATCATTTCCTCAATTACTCATGCTCCTGAAAACTAAAACAAGAAATATTTTTATTTGTTATAATTTTTAAATTTGATTTTGGTTTTCCTTAGACAATTTTTTTCTTTAGGCATTACTACACAAACAAGCCTGGGTTAAGATAAATTAACATGGAAAAGGAGAGGGGGAAAAAATCTGGAAATTAGAACACAAATAGGTTTCTCAGTAAATTTTTCTGGCCTTCCTATTTGCTTTGGTTTCTGAAAGCAAATCTCCTGTCTTCTCTACTACTAAGATCACCTCTTCACTAGAGACACTCCATGTATGTGGTTTTTCCACAAAAAAAAATTACTTTAATTCTCCAGTAGACACTACTGGGTATCCAATGACTTCATTGAATTCTGACACTAATTTGAGTTAACACTGACTCCACAGATTAAGGGCTCAGTCCCACAAGACTCTACCTCCCTTTGCTTCAGATACCAGTTGTAAACCCAGATTGATTGTAATTTATGTTCCTGATCCACTGGCTGTAATTTGGAGGTTCCCGTGGCCCCTCCTCAGGTTCTATATTTTTGCTAAAACAACTCAAAGGAACAAAAACAAAACAAAACAGTATACTTACTAGATTACTGGTTTACTATAAAATGTTAAAACTTAGGAGCAACCAATATGAGAGGCATAAGACAATGGATGGGGAAAGTGAACCCAACTTCCTTGTCCTCTCTGAGTACACTAACCTCCCAGGACCTGTGTGCATCACTAACTGGAAGCTTCCCAAACCTCATCCGTTTGGGTTTCTGTGGAGGCCTCAGTAAGTAGGCATGGTTGATTACGTCCTTTAGTAGTTAAGTCAACCTCCTGCCCCTCTCCCCACCCCAGATGTAGAGGAAGGATGATGCCAAAAGTTCCATCCCTCCAATCACATAGTTCCTTCTCCTGGCAACAAGCTCCCAGCCCTCCCCTGGCTTTCCAAACATCATTTTATCAACATAAACTCGGGTGTGTTTGACAGGGATAGATCAGTGAAGGATTAACACCAGATTTCCTGCTCTTTTGTTCACCACAAATTTTATTTGCCTTTCTCTTTTCATTCTTAAGGGATTCCTCAATCTGGACTTTTGAAAATGAGAATGGAGTCATTTTCACTGTTTTCTGTTATTTACTCTGTTAAGTGATTTTTTTAAAATTGATCAATAAAAATTTTCAAGAGTAATTTAGTCCTACCAATATTTTTAGTGGATTCACTGACATCTGGAACTTTGTAGAGATGATAAAGACAATTATAGAAATCCTTCCCCTGTTTATTTCTGTTTATTTATGAGGATAACCTTTAGTTGTTTTTGTAAATTGCTCTCTTTAGAATGTTTATATATGACTGATATTTTCTGTCTATACTTAGTCTTTCAGAGGGATGTGTTTCTCATAATTAAGAAGGTACGGGAGAATTCCTCAGAGAAGAGTGTGGTGATGGAATAACAGTCATTGCTTTGGGGATTTAGTGTGAGAGCTGAGGCTGTGCTTGGGGCAACACTCTACTCCAGCCTGGCACATCTGATCTTGTGGAGAGCGTGTCTCAGCAATAACCTCTTACTTACGGCTCCGTGTGCCTCTGAAGAGTTTCAGTGAAAACACAGTGCAGCCTGTTTCTGGTGCCAACATGCACTCTCCATCCATCTGCCCTAATCTGATTTATAGCCAGTAGATGAGGTGCACAGGTGACAAACAACCTAGGTTTGTGATTGGCTTCTAAAGTGGGGGCTCGCAGAATCTCATGGGACAAAGCCCTTAATCTGTGAGGTCTGTGCTAACTCAAGTTAGTGTCGGAATTGATTTAAAATCATCAGAGACCCAGTTGGTGTCTACCAGAGAAGTGAGCTAAATTTTTGTTAAATAAATCCCTCCTGCCTGACTTTGTCATGGCCACTCTTTAATTCTGGTGCCTGACACTCTAATCAGGACATTTTTCAGATTCTATTAAACCAATTCCAAGTGAGCTTTTCCATTGAAATCATGCCACAAACTTACTGGTATTTCCAATTCTGTCCTCCTACATCCAATTCCTCTGCATTAAATATTGCAGAATAACTTCATATAGTTTGTCATTTCAATGAGAATTTTAAAGAAAGGGAACTTAAATACTTGAAACGGCGGTTTTTCCTTTATTCCAGCAGAGCATATCTCTCACTAACGAAAGTAAGAAATTGAAGTTTGACAGCACCTTTGAATTTCTTATCATGTTCTCTGGAATAATAAAATGTCTGCACAGGGCTGTGGTGCGTGTGTGTGTGTGTCTGTGTGTAAAAATCCCACGTAAACACAAAGACCAACTATTCATCAATTGAAATATTCTCTTTTGCATAACTTGCATAATGATTTTCAGTTTTCAGTAGATATCAACATACTCAAAAAAAAATAGAAGAAATAAAAATGAAAAACTCCTCTTGGAACTGTGTTTCTGACTTGTCTCTTTTCATATTCAAGTATATAAAAAGAAAACATATTAAAATTATTTATAAAACTATATATTTATGTTGATTAAACCCTGTTTCTTATGGCAAACTACTTAAACTTAATGTGTTGGTTAATGTTCTTTCCTCATAGAATAATTATCAATTACGGCTAATTTAAAATTCCACATTTCAGCATACTAATTGAAAATAAAATATATATGGCGTCTTATATGCTTAGATGTCTTATTTAAATATCTACTTGGGTTGAACTGCCTAGCTGATACCTGTGTTTGATTATCTGTAGCAATAATGGTTGAAGTTAGTGATTATTCTTTATTTCCCTTTTCTATAGTCGAATAAGCAAGACTCATTTGCTTGTTCAAATGTGTTTAAACATCATCAGAGTTTTAGATGACATTTGTACCTCACTTTTATAAATCATCTATTGTTCTTGCTTTCAGGCTTTTATGCTGACTTACCACCTTATTATCACCAATCTGGTTTTTGGTAAATAAACATCAATGTCACTATCTTACTGGAAAATTGCAAGAATGATTGGCTGTGTATTTGCTTATAATTTCAAGTAAATTTTATTTTTCTCAATATCATATATTCCTACAAAGAAGACAAAGAGGAGCTATTTGGTACAGATTTGTCTGTTAAAAAAAAAAGTGTATTGAATATCTAGTATATACTAGGTACATTTATAGTTGAAATGTTGGAGAGTCATTCATTGTGTGGCCCCTGGCTTCTGAAAGTTCATTTTGTTCTTATCTTGAAAGATTATATTGTGCTATTTATAACAGGCTCTAGCATCAAACATGATACTATAGTTAAATTATGTTATGTAAATTGTAAATAACATGAGAGAACAAATGGTAAAAGGTGCAGTAATTGTTTGATATTAAGATATCTTCACAGTAAAGATAACAATTCTGTTAGCTTTTATAGGTTTAATGAGTTTCAAATGGATATGAGATTGAAGGAGAGATATTTCAGGAGTAAGGATCATCAACTTGAAAAAATAAAGGCAAGAGAGAACTCAGTGTGAGATTGCCCAGAAAAGGGGATATATGGTAAAATAAATAAATAAGTAAATAAAGGAATGCAAATATTCTCAAAGAAGGAGAAATGTGGTTTAATTTTCTTAAAGATAAATATTACTTATAAATCTGTTTATTAAATGTTTTGTCATACTCAATATCCCACTATTAAAATGCAATTTCCATACTGAAAAAGTAAAGCTATAGAGATTTTTAAACATATCTTAAATACAATTCTGTTTGGAATAAAGGCATATTTGTGGATGGCCTATCTGTCAGAGGTAGCAGCAGATGAAGCACAAAGTATTCATATATGAATACAGATGGACTAGCAAAACAGAAAGTCCACCAATAAATCCCCCCAAATAGGGAAATTTAATAAGTGATAATGTGTGATCTCAAATAACTGGGGCAAAGATTGGTTTAATAAATCACAGGTCAGGGCTATGGATGTAGCTCAGTAGTAAAGTACTTGCCAGGCATGCATGAGGCCCTGGTTTTGATCCCCAGCACCAAAAATAAAAAAAAATACAAAATAAAAATAATAGCATTGGTACAAATGATAGCCATGTAAAGAAAAATGCAATTGAATCCAGAAATTACACAACAAATATTAATAAATTCCAAACAGATCACATATCAAATGGAAAATAATGAAACCATGAATGTAGAAAAACTGGATGAATTATTTTAGAACCTGGGAATAGGAAATTTTTTTTCTAATAGTAATTCATTTGAAGATGCAACAAAACAAAACAAAATGGTAACTTTAAATAAATAATATTAAATTCTTTTGAATGGCAATAAACACAATAAGCAACCTCAAAAGATAAATAAGATCAAGGTTCAGCAGTGCACTCCTATAATCCCAGCTATTTGGGAGCTTTAGGCAAAAGGATTACACATTCAAGGCCAGCCTAGACAATTCAACAAGACTTTGTTTAAAAAAAAAAAAAAAAAAAAGGGGGGGCTAGCTGTGGCTCAGTGATAGCAAAACCCTCAGGTTAATTCCCAGTACCAAAGGGGAAAACAAAAAGAAATATGTAAGGGGAAATACAGACCATATATATCACTAACAAAGGGCAAGTTTGCTTGATTAAAAAGGAATGCTTAAAATTGCATGGCCAAAAGATCAGATATCCAACAATCCAGTAGAAAAATAGGCAAAATGCATGAATAGACAAATTTTTAAACAACACATATTTATAGGTACTTAAATGGAAGTAAAAATGTCCAAATCCACACACTAGAAGAGAAAGGCAGACCAAAGGTATAAGAACATACTATCCCTTACATCCTGTTGGCATAAATGAAAAATCTAACAGTATGCTAAGTTACTGAGTCTAAGGGAAACAGAACATTATGTACATTGTAGTGTATTAAAAGGTACATTTAGGCATGTGAACTTTTTAGAGTTTGAGCTTTCAGCAACTCATGAGTGAGGCATCACAGGGCCATAGACAGTTCATTGCTCTGCTGAGTGAATGAGGGGAAAGCCTTTGATAAGGTCTCTGTGGAATCAAGACAAAGAAAAGATATTTCATTAAAGTGTAAGGTCTCTGATTAGAGATTAGTTTGGTGGTTTCCTATTGTTTAGGTTTAAGTTTCCTTTTACTATTTACATTGAGTTGACTTCAGATGATTTATGTAGGTACTGAAGACACTTGGACTATCTCAGTTTAGTAATTTCCCAATTAATTTTTTAAAGAACACTTTCCTTTTGATCATCCCCTCATTTACGAGAGATTAATCAAAACTCAGATGTAACCTGTCATGATCATGGCTTGTCTCTGTATAGAACTCATAATTTATGACATCAGGCTCATTGAAGAAATTTTCTTTCACCTTTTTGTCATTATAAGTGCAATGAGACCCTCTAACATATCATTGAAGGTTGCAAACATGCAGCAAAGACCCTTAAGGAATGGTGGCACACCAGGGAGAAGACAATGACAACATCAGGAGGACAATGATATGGATAAATGTGTATGTGTGTGCGTGGGTGTGCCCAAGGTTTATCTGCTGAGCAAACCTAGAAGAAATGACAATCTAGTAGTACCCATATAAATAATATTTGGCATTAGGAGAAACTAGAGATCCATAGAAAAATAGTTAATGTCTTGTCTGACACAGGAGAAAAAAAAAATCCTAGATCATTTTTTATGCCAAAATCATAAGAAAGGAATTGAAAATTACGGGGGGGGGGGGGGGGGTTATCTCAAAAGGGAGTGGGCTTAAATGAACTTCCACTGATCCAATCTGGAAAGTTTGAATTGTAACTTCCAAAGAAAGTAGTCAATTGAAAGTAGTAAATTGAAACATGTTGAATAAAATAAAGTATAAAATAAAATAAAGTATCAGTCTATATTGAAAATCAGACACACCATGAAGGAAAATGTTCTCTTATAAGTTAATATTAACTAATACATGTAATAAATGAGAGAATATTGCAATTTTAAAGTCTTTATGGCATTGTTTAATTCAGGCAAGGGAGATTAGTGGATTCAAAATGTATGATCAAAAATTTGATGAGGGGCAATATATTAATGTAATCATAAATTATTTTTCCATAAATTAGTTACTAAGGATAAGAGGAAAAATAGTAACTTGACTATAGTTAAAGATGATTGAATCCTAGTCATCCAGATGATCAAAGTTAATATTATCAATATCCGAACAAACTTTTATCTTATCTTGACTAATGTGACATAGTGAGGAAGACACATTACTTTGGTGGTATTTCATCCCAAATGCATTACCTGAATCTTATCATGAGACAAAAATTGGGAGACTGTACTTGCTTTCTGTTGCTACTATAACATTCTATCACATTCTTAGTGATTTAAAATAAGGAAAACTTATTACCTCATGGTTTTGACATCTGAAGTCTGAAATGTGTCTAATGGAGATAAAATCAAGGTATCAGCAGAGCTGTGTTCCCCTGAAAGCTAAAGTGGAGAATCTGTTTGCTTCCCTTTTCCAGATTTTAGGGACTGTCTGTATTTCTTGATCTATAGCCCTTTCTTCTCTTTTCAAACTAGTAATGTATCTTGAAATCCTTCTCCCACCCATCTCCATTCTTTTCTTCCTTTCCCATCTCTACTCCCATTGACAAATATCTTTTACTGACAGTTATACTCTTGCACCCTTTTATAAGTCTCCTTGTGAATACATTGAATTTACTCAGGTAATATCAAATAATCTTCCTTTCTTTTGATTCTAAATTTAATTGCATCAGCAAAATTGCTTTTGCTTTATGAGAGAACATAATCACATTTTTCAGGAATTAGTAGGTAGAAATCTCCATAAGGCTATTTTTTTTTTATTTCTGTAAAAGATGCAGTCAAAAATACCCCATTTTACCTAAACAAATGTCAATGTCATATAACAGAAATAAATCTGACAATTCACTGAAAATAAAATAGACTACAAATGCACAAAAACTAAAATCAGTTCATGATCTTGGACCAGAAAAAAATTACTATATAATGTTACTAGGATAATTAATAGAGGTGAAATAATTAAACTAGAGTGTTTAAGCAAATGCTGTTCTTCTCAGGAAAAAAAATCATTGATGTATTTAGAAATACAACATTTTGTCATTTAAGTATCTGGCATAGGCTACTTATGAAGTAAAGAGAAGATTATTTCTCTCACAGTTTTGGAGGCTCAGTGTCCAAGTAAGGTGGCCCTTGCCACTGGAGATGGCAGCAGATGGCAGAATTTCATGTAGAATGAAATGTTCACATCTCAAATTGGAGCAGAGAGAAAGGGGGGGTGGAGCCAAACTCAGGCTCATAGAAACCACCAAGAATCCCAGGAGAACTACCTCAAGGGTACACCCCAGATTATCTGAAGATCTGCCACAAGGCTGCTGTCCTGAAGGCTCCACACCTCCCAGTAGCACCATCTCAGGGACCAACCTTTTAGCATATGGACATTGGGACATTCAACATCAGAACCATAACAAAGAGTAAAGGAGCATGCTGCTTCAACACACACTCAAAAGGATTAATAATAATAATAAAGCCACATAAAGTTAGAACAAGAGCACAAATGTTGCCAAATGTTACAATTGACAAATCTACTAAATGGATACAAGAGGTATTTGATAGATTCTTGCTAATTTTCTTGTATATTTGAAGTTGTATCCAAATAAAACAATATAAAATGTAGTTCCCAAAAGATCTCTTACATTATAATCTTATTGTCTGAGCTCTTCATTATCAGCATATATATTAACAGGGTTATTCAGAAATGGCATTCATGATAAATCAACTGGGAATAGCAGAATAAGTAAATAAATAAGGCTTGTGTAGGAAGAAATTAGAGCCAATAATCCCACTGTAAATATCTTAAAAAACAAACAAACAAAAAAGAGGTTACATTCAAGTATAAGGAGATGTTGTTAACTAGGAATTTAAAGTCAGTGATAAAAAAGGGCTCCTTTCAGGGACCCAGAGTATTTCAGGTCTTCCCCACCACCACCACCACTAGTGGGTAGCCTGATCAGCAAGTAATGACTATGACATCAGAGTACATGGGAGATTGGAAGAAAATTAACGTTGGAAATTGGCAGCTAAGGGAACTTAGAACATTGTGTGGCTTTTATAGCATTTTAATTTTGAGATTTTGAGGATTAAAACTGGGATATTAGTTTGGAGAGGAAGAGATACAGACTTACTGCAACAAAAGAGCTTATAGAAATTGATAACAAGCATACAGAAAGGCAAAGATGAAAACAAGAGTAATAGGGTATTTCTATTTGAGTTTATTTTCAGTTGGATAACTAAGTATACAATGACAGGGAAATTGGCATGTAAAGAAGTGAAAACTCTATATTTGGCATAATAAGTCTGAATAAATAGTAAGATCAAAATGATGATTGTAGATATAAGACTAGATCTTAGTAGTTACATACAAAAAAGTTGAGTTATAAAACCTCTTTATCAGAAGATACCTACTAACTCTGGTACCCCACAGTAACACTGAACTCAAGAGTTATTTTATGTTATGGAAACATGTAAAAATCTAATATGGTAAGTAGAAAGATCTATTTTAACTTAATCTATTTCCATACTTACGCAGCAGTAAACTGTGTGACTTTCCAATTTCCATTTCCTTTCAAGATAAAATGAATTTTTATATCTGTAATCTTTTTCTAATTTTATCAGATACTGTTATTTTAAGGCAATGTAACAGATCTATTTTAGTGAAGATATCATTGTAATTTTAGAAATTGTGTGAAAATTTACTTCCAAATCATAAAATCACATTCAAATCATCATCAGTAATTCCTCTGGGTACTTTTAAGAAAAAAAATCATTCATTCCATTCTTGAAATATACAATACAAATCTTATGTTAATGGGTTTTGCAAAACTGATGTTTGTAACTCACAAGTATTCTATATCATTTTATCTTCTTTTTCACATTGTTAAGATGTACAACTCTTTAAAGTGCTTCCAGTTGAAAAATTTCCTTCTTTTCTATATCTACGCTACCTAAAGCCGATGGACTGTACTTCACTGGATCCTCTATTTGTGTAGGCTGCTTTTGAAAAATAGCCCTCATTATCATAGACACTATTTATTGAGCCCTTTGTAAAACATTCAATATTACATGAAGTAGACAGTCATTTAAGAGATGAAGTATGGTATATTAGTTTCCTTTTCCTTCTGTAACAAATCACCACAAAATTAGGGCCTTGGGACATTGCAAATTTATACATTTACAGTTCTGGAAATCAGAAATCTAAAAACAGGGTGCTGTGTTGAGCCTGTAGCTTGGTGTTAAAGTGCTTGCTTGGCATGCATTAGGTCCAAGTTTCAATATTCGGCACCCCTCAAAAAATTGAAGACAAATATAAATTTAAAAAATTAGATGTAAAAACAAGACTGTCTTTCTCTTGTGGGCTTTACAACAGAATCTGTTACCTAATGTTTTCCAGCTTCTAGAAGTCACTCACAATCTGGCTCACTGCCCTCTCTTTATTATCCAAGCCCATCCTTTCAACTTCTTCCTTTATTCCAACTCCTTTTTCTGCCTTTGATCTTCTTAATTCCTCCCTATGAATACCTGGTGATGACATTGAGCCCTTTCAAATAATTCAAAGTAATTGCCGCATCTCAGTACTCTAACATAATCACACAATCAATGTCCCTTTTGCCATGAAAGTAACTTAGTTACAAATTCTGAGGTTTAGAAAGTGGACATTTTCAAGAGGCCATTATTCTGTTTATCACAGAAGCAAATGAGAAAAATATCTGGCCACTGTCTCACAATTTGTTAGGTAGATATCATCAGAATAAACTGAGAATTTTATGACCCCAAAAGCTATGCCTTTAATCCATACACTATACTGCCTTCCCAAATTGATCTTATGTCCTCATCCTTATTAAAAATTTCACTGTCATTAAAACTTCCACTGTAAGCGCCATGAATTATACATACTTAACACACTGGAGGCTACAGAAATAGAAACACCATACGGATACCTGTTTTACTCCTTCAAAGTAATTTGGGCATATACTATTTCTCTGTACAACTTGGTAAGCTTTTATATTTCTAACTTTTTTCATATATATCAAATATAGACTACAGAACTGGATTGTTTGAGGAGGTTCCTAAAGATGGCAAATACCAGCCAGGCAACAATTTCTGATCTTATTACAACACAGAAAGAAGAAAGGGAAAGAACAACTGATCTGAGAGGTAAGTGACCAAATAAATGTTCTAAAATGCAATATTACAAAGTCTGAGACCTGAAGATTGGTTAATGGAGTAGAAAATGAGCACAGAGTTCCCTGATCCCAACACAAAAGAAGGTTGGAGAGGGGTTTGGGGGAACAGAGAGAGAGAAAAAGTGAAAAAAAATCACATAAGCTCACCCTCTTAACAACATGTGGAAAAAAAGGGCAGAAAAAAAAATAAAGCATGACAGGAACTGTGGTGTCCTTGAAATGGATGAAGCAGTTTAAAACCAAATGGAGAGTAGAAAGGCATGCTGGGCTCTGCAGCCATTTTGTGGAGCCCACAGTACACCAGTTACTCCCTTAAATCAATACCCCACCTCCAGCAGCAAATTAAACAAGAGAGAGCACTCCTGCAGTAAATGTCGTAATAATCTATCTAAAAAGAACTTATAGAGGGATGCCTATTTGCCAAAAGTCACCAAAACCTTCTCCCCCTCATCATAAACAAGGAGAGCAGGGAAAAGACAGAGCAGATACTGCAAATCTGAGCATTGAAAGTAAGAGCTCAGATCCAAATGGCAATGCAGTTTGGGCCCCTGGCAGAGGAAAGGGGAAAGGGTAGCTGTCAGGACTGCTGATACCACCTACTGATACTGGCAGGGGTGAGGGTGGGGGAGGAGTAAAGCAGGAAGTTACATGAGTCTTAAGAAACCTAGAGGGACTGTCACCCTGATCATGTCTTTAGTCCATGTGGAGTCCCTGGGGCCCATCTCTGAGGTATGCTCCCTAGATATCCAGTGGTATAGAGGGGCAGTTTCCAAATCATGGTAGCAGCTGGTCGAAGGAAATGATGAGAAATTGAGTCCTTGGGTAGCTTAAAGGAAACATGCCCAGGTCTTTAACATAGCCAGCAGGCAGTCAAGGTGGAAAATTGCTTGGGTCAGCAATTATTAAGACATAATTATTATAAAGACATAATTATTATAAGACAATAATTACCTTGAAACTCTAGCAAGAGCAATCAGACAAGAGAAAGAAATTAAAGGAATACAAACAGGAAAAGAAGAGTTCAAATTATCTGTTTTCTGATAACGTGATTGTATATTTAAAAGACCCCCCCCAAACTCCTCCTGACTTACAAAGTTGATAAAAAAAAATTTAGTAAAGTAGAATAAAAAATTGATATACATAAATCAATTTCTTTCCTATACTCTAATAAACAAAAGAATACAAAATTAGCCAGGCGTGGTGGCACATGCCTGTAATCCCAGCACTTGTGAGGCTGAGGTAGGAGGATCGCAAGTTCAAAGCCAGCCTCAGCAATGGCGAGGCACTTAGCAACTCAGTGAGACCCTGTCTCTAAATAAAATACAAAAAAGGTCTGGGGATGTGGCCCAGTGGTCAACTGCCCTGAGTTCAATCCAGTACCAAAAAACAAAACAAAACAAAAATAATATACATAAATCAATTTCTTTCCTATACTCTAATAATGAATCTGTTAAAAATGAAATTAGGAAAACTATTTTTTCATAATGATTTTTTAAAAAATCCATCATAATTAATCTAACAAAGGAAGTGAAGGACCTCTACAATGAAAACTCTAGAATGCTGAAGAAAGAAATTGAAGAAGACCTTAGAAGATGGAAAATCCGTCATGTTTTTGGACAGGCAGAATTAAAATTGCCAAAATGGTATGCTACTCAATGCAAACCCCATCAAAATACCAATGACAAATCCTTTGCTGAACTAGAAAAAGCATTTCTAGAATTTCTAGAATTCATTTGAAAAAATAAGCTACCCAGAATAGCCAAAGCAATCCTGACCAAAAAGGGGGATGCTGGAGGCATCACAATACCAGACCGGAAATTACACTATAGAGTTATAGTAACAAAAACAGCATGGTACTGGCACCAAAACAGACATGAAGACCACTGGCATAGAACAGAAGATACAAAGGCAAACCCACATAAATACAGTTATCTGATACTAGACAAAGGTGCCAAAAATAGCCATTGGAAAAAAGACAGTCCTTTTTTAAAACGGTGCTGAGAAATCTGGGAATTCATATGTAGAAGAATAAAACTTGACCCATATTTCTCACCTTCCATAAAGTCAACTCAGAATGGGCCAAACACCTCAGAATTAGACTAGAAACTCTGCAACTGTTAGAAAAAAATGTAGGACCAATAATCCAATGTGTAGGCATAGGAACCAACTTCCTTAACAAGACTCCTAAAGTGCAAGAAATGAAGCCAAAAATCAGTAAGTGGGATGTGATAAAATTTAAAAGCTTTATCAAAAGAAAAGAAACAAAAATATGAATAGAGATTCTACAGAATGGGAGACTATATTTGCCAGTCATTCCTTAGGGCCTTAATATTCAGAATATATAAATAACTAAAAAAACTTAACATGAAAAAACAATTAACCCAACTAATAAATGGGCAAAAGAACCAGACACTTCTCAAAAGAATAAATACAAATGAACAACAAATATATCAAAAAATGTTCAACATCTCTATCAATTAGGGAAATGCAAATTAAAACTGCATTGAGATTCCAAGCCACTCCTATCAGAACAGCATTCATCAAGAATACAAATGATAATAAATGTTGGTGAGGATGTGGAGAAAAAAGTACACTCATGCTTTGTTGGTGGGACAGCAAATTAGTGAAGCCATTAGAATAGTGAAAGTATGGTATTTGCTGGTAAATAAAAGTAACTAGAGATTATCATGCTAAATGAAATAAGCCAGACCCTAAAATTCAAATGTTGAATGTATTATCTGAGATGCAGGAAGTAGTCCAAAATAACAGAAAAAAGAGAGAGAGAGAGAGAGAGAGAGAGAGAGAGAGAGACTGAGAAGGAGAGAGAGGGGTGAGGGAAGGAGGTGATTTTATCAATACAGAACAAATATCTTTGGAATAGACAATGGGAATTGAGTGGGAGAGAGGAGGGACAGGAAAAGGAAAGAACACTAAAATCAATCTGACCTAATTTTTTAAGTACATATATGAATATACCACAGTGAATCTCATAGTCATGTATATCCACAAGACATTGCTTAAAAAATACTGTAAGTAAATAGCAGAAAGATCAATAGAGTAGAGAAAATAGAACAGTGGGAGGGTGGAAGGGGAGGAAAATGGAATGTATTAGGGACTGAATTAGGGAAAATTATATTCCATGCTTTTATAATTATGTCAAAATGAATCTTAATATTATGTATAACTAAAAATAACCAATTAAAAAGTAGATAATAAATAGATACATGTTTTTAAATGAAGAACTGGAGATGGAGCTCAGTGTAGAACACTTGCCTAGTATATGCAAAGTCCCAGGTTTGGTCCCCTATACCATAAACAAATAAAACAAAAAACCCAAATACTCTCCTTCATCATATTCTTCCCCACCTATATTTTCATTTATAGGCTGTGTGCTGTAAACTTCTTCAGTCTATATTCATGTGACAACCTTAAAAAGATATCCAAAATATATGACATATTTCAGATCAATGCATATTGACTTCAAGTTATTGTATGAGATATCTTAAAGAAGTGTTTTATCTATGTAAATCATATCAAATTTACATAAATAACTGATGTAAATACCAAAGTGAATGCAATGGACTACGGAACTTTTGTCCAAAATAGAGTAGTTGGTAATTGTCACAAACTTCTTAATCATCCCATCTGTGTACTTTTGCAGCTATTAAAATTTCTGTGTGAGGATCCTGGGAAGACGGCCGACAGGAGGGAGGTGCTCTCTGGACGCAGTTGCTGAAGTACGCGGAGTGGGAAGTTTGAGCGCGTTGCTGGCGGTTCTATTGCAACTGAAAGGGAGCCGAGACATTCCTGCTCCGCTGGACAGCGAAATACAAGGTTCTCCGGACCACAACAAGCACGGGCAGAGTCACAGCGGTCCAAAGTCCAAAGCAGCGCTGTTTGTGCTGCAGGCGCAGGGGCCAATACCATCTCGGCAAGGAGACCATCCACCCTACAGCTTTGAAACCAATTGGCGAGGAGGGATAGAAAGAGGCCTAGAGGCGTGGGCGGTGTCCACGTGGAGCTCTTTCGCACTGCTTGCCAAGCCAATCCCGCATGCTCTGGACTGACGCAAGGGTCTGCGGAGCTGCTGTTGAATGGGAGGAGAACACCACCATCTTTGAGAAGTACAGTAGCTGACCCAGACAAAGGGGAAAAGACAGAGGAGACGAACAGCAGCAGACATCCAGGGAGCCCCAGCGCTCTGAAGGCAGTGCACACCTGGGTGAGGCTCGGGTAACCAGCAGGGGAGGGCGTGTCTGAGGCCAGCCCAGCAGCCACAAGAAGCTACAACTGTGGGTGGGCGTGGGGAAAGGGTGCCTTGTGGAGGGTCCTCTTCCCGGTGCCATTCATCTGCTGACACACAACCGCCCTGAGCAAATCTTCCCCTGAGCCATTTGGCCACTGGCCTAGGCTGCAGACTTGACTCCACTAACAGGGTCACAGACTGTCTGGACGTGGTCCTATGCAGTTGGCTTAAACTGGAAAGGGAAAAGAGAGGGGGGCTTCCCAGGGCCCGTTTTGTTTGAGAATTGGGGTTCGACGTTTTTTTTTTTCTTTTTCTTTTTTTGGTTGGTTTGCTTGTTTTATTGGTTTTCGGGGTTTTTTGTTTGTTTGTTTGTTTTTTCTTTTTTTTCTTTTTTTGGCTTTGTTTTGTTTTGCTTTTTTTGGCATTGTCAGTGTGTTTGTTTGTTTGCTTCTGCTCCTTTTTTTCATTCCTTCTTTTCTTCCTTCTCACTTTGGCATCTCTTATTCCTCCTTCATCTTTCATATTTGCACCCTGCCAGTGCATACTAAACAGAGGCAAAAACAAGTTTTACGCAGAACTTGGGATTTCTAGAACTGGCGCAATTGAACTGGATAGCAAAGCGGTGTTATATATAGTTTACTCTCTATTTTCTTGATTCTCTCTCTCCTCTCTCTTACACCAATTTCTACTCTTTTATCATTTTTTTTCTTTTCCATCTTACTTTATATATAAATTGGTCTTTCCACCTAATTGTCTACTCCATTCTCTATCTTTTCTCGTCTACTGATACTAAACCACTTCCACTAAACCACTTCAATAGAACTCTCTTTTCATACTTTCCAAGAAAGAACAATTCAAGACACTTTCTTCTTCTTAAACATAATACCTCTGTATCCAATACTTGAAGATATAAAACCCCATCAGAAGCGTACAGAGTAAATTGGAAATAATATCTGGGTTAACCAAATCTGTACATTGTGATCAAACTTGAATTTTCTGAATAGAAAGTGTTAGGTTTTAAAGTGTAAAGGAATTATAAGGGGATCTGATAGCATTGTACTACAGAAACAACATAAGGCATTAAGGTAAAATCGAAAGAGTCAAGGTCCCACAGTGCAGGAAGAAAAGACACACAAGCATCATGAAAAAACAAGGGAAGAAAGTGACACAAACAAATCAAGATTCCTCATCAGTAGATTTCATGGCAAACACAGTTGGTCAAATGCCAGAGATGGAATTTAGAAATTACATATGCCAAATGTTTAGGGAACTTAAGAATGAACTCAAAAATGAGATGAGGGAGCAAGTACAGGAGGCAAAAGATCATTTTGACAAAGAACTCCAAAAACAAATACAGGAAGTAAAAGATTACTTCAATAGAGAAATAGAAGCTCTAAAGAGAAACCAAATAGAAATTCCAGAAATGAAAGAAGCAATAAACCAAAATAAAAGTTCAATTGAAAGCATCTCCCACAGAGTAGACCACTTGGAAGAAAGAACCTCAGACAATGAAGACAAAATATATGTCCTAGAGAAGAATTTAGACTATACAGCAAAACTCGTTGGAAATCAAGAACATAACATCCAAGAATTATGGGACAGCATAAAAAAACCAAACTTAAGAGTGATTGGCATAGAGGAAGGGGCAGAGTTTCAAGCCAAAGGAATGAGTAATTTATTTAATGAAATAATTACAGAAAATTTTCCAAACTTGAGGAATGAATGGGAAAACCAAGTTCAAGAGGCATACCAAACACCAAACAAACAAAATCTCAACAGATCCACACCAAGACACATTATAATGAAAATGCCTAATATACTGAGCAAGGAGTGAATACTAAAAGCCACAAGAGAAAGGAAGCAGATCACATATAGGGGGAAACCAATCAGACTATGTTCAGATTTTTCAACCCAGACCTTAAAAGCAAGAAGATCCTGGAATAGCATATTTCAAGCTCTGAAAGAAAAGGGATGTCAACCAAGAATCTTATATCCAGCAAAACTGAGCTTTAGATTCGAAGATGAAATAAAAACCTTCCACGACAAGCAAAAGTTAAAAGATTTCACAACTCGAAAGCCAGCACTTCTGAACATCCTGGGCAACATTTTTCATGAAGAAGAAGAGAAAGATAACAATGAAAATCAACAAAGGGAGATATTAAACTAAGGGAAATACCAACCAGAAGAGAAACCAAATCAAGCTAAAGACCATAATTCAAATAAAAATGGATGGGAATAAAAATCACATCTCAATAATAACCCTGAATGTTAATGGCCTAAACTCACCAATCAAAAGACACAGATTATCAGAATGGATTAAAAGAAACGACCCAACAATTTGCTGTCTCCAAGAAACACACTTCATAGAAAAAGACATCAACAGACTGAAAGTGAAAGGCTGGGAAAAGTCTTATCACTCACATGGCCAGTGGAAACAAGCAGGGGTTTCCATCCTCATATCAAATAAGGTAGATTTCAAACCAAAACTAATCAAGTGGGACAAAGATGGATATTTCTTACTACTTAAGGGAACCATTCATCAACATGATATAACAATCATAAATCTATATGCCCCAAATAATGAAGCACCTACCTTCATCAAACAAACTCTTCTCAAGTTCAAGAGTAAAATAGACCACAACACAGTTATTCTAGGGGACTTCAACACAACTCTCTCACCAATGGATAGATCATCCAAACAAAAGCTAAACAAAGAAACTTTAAGCTTACTTAAATCAATTAACAATTTAGACCTAACAGACATATATAGAATATTTCATCCCTCAGTAAACGAATACACTTTTTTCTCAGAAGCACATGGCTCCTTCTCCAAAATAGACCATATATTAGGTCATAAGGAAACTCTCAGCAAATATAAAAAAATAGAGATACTACCCTGCATTCTATCAGGCCATAAAGGGATGAAATTGGAAATCAATGACAAAACAAGGATTAAGAAAAACTACTTCAACAACTAGAAGCTAAACAACATGCTACTGAATGAACAAGGGGTTGAAGAAGACATCAAAGAGGAGATTAAAAAATTCCTAGAGGTAAATGATACAATGTATAGAAATCTCTGGGACACTATGAAGGCAGTAGTAAGAGGAAAAATCATTGCACTGAGTTCATTCCTTAAGAGGAAAAAAAACCAACAAATAAATGACTTAACATCACACCTCAAAGCACTAGAAAAAGAAGAACAGACCAACACCAAGAGCAGTAGAAGACAGGAAATAATTAAAATCAGAGCAGAAATTAATGAAATTGAGACTAAGGAAACCATTCAAAGAATTGACAAAACTAAAAGTTGGTTCTTTGAAAAAATAAACAAAATTGACAGACCCTTAGCAATGCTAACAAAAAGAAGAAGAGAAAAAACTCAAATTACTAACATTCATGACGAAAAAGGGAATATCACAACAAACACCTCAGATATACAGAAGATAATTAGAAATTACTTTGAAAGCTTATATTCTAATAAAACAGAAAATATTGAAAGCATTGACAGATTTCTTGAGTCGCATGATTTGCCTAAAATGGAAACGGAGGCTATACACAACTTAAACAGACCAATTACAAGCGAAGAGATAGAAGATGCCATCAAAAAGCTATCAACAAGGAAAAGTGCAGGACCTGATGGGTTTACAGCCGAGTTCTATAAGACTTTTAAAGAAGAACTAATACCAATGCTCTTCAAACTATTCCAAGAAGTGGAAAAAGAGGGAGCTCTTCCAGACTCTTTCTATGAGGCCAATATCACATTAATTCCAAAGCCAGGCAAAGACACATCCAAAAAAGAAAACTTCAGACCCATACCATTAATGAACATAGATGCAAAAATCCTCAACAAAATCCTGGCAAATCGGATACAAAAACATATCAAAAAGATAGTGCACCATGATCAAGTGGGGTTTATCCCAGGGATGTAAGGCTGGTTCAACATTCGGAAATCAATAAACATAATATACCACATCAATAGACTTAAAGACAAAAATCATATGATCATCTCAATAGACACAGAAAAAGCATTTGACAAAATACAACACCCCTTTATGTTCAAAACACTAGAAAAACTAGGAATATCAGGAACATATCTCAACATTCTAAAAGCTATTTATGCAAGGCCCCGAGTTAACATTATCTTAAATGGAGAAAAATTGAAAGCATTCCCTCTAAAAACTGGAACAAGACAGGGATGCCCCCTTTCACCACTGCTATTTAACATAGTACTGGAAACTCTGGCTAGAGCAATTAGACAGACGAAAGAAATTAAAGGGATCCAGATAGGAAAAGAAGAGCTCAAATTAGCACTATTTGCTGATGACATGATAATATACCTAGAAGACCCAAAAAACTCTACCAGAAAACTTTTACAATTAGTAAATGAATTTGGCAAAGGTGCAGGATACAAAATCAACACACATAAGTCAAAGGCATTTTTGTACATCAACAACAAAGACTCTGAAAGGGAAATGATGAAAACTACACCACTTACAATAGCATCAAAAAAAATAAAATACCTGGGAATCAACCTAACGAAAGAGGTGAAAGACCTCTATAAGGAAAATTATAGAACACTAAAGAAAGAAATTATAGATGAATTCAGAAGATGGAAAGACCTACCTTGCTCTTGGATAGGTAGAATTAATATTGTCAAAATGTCCATACTACCAAAAGCATTATACAGATATAATGCAATTCCAATCAAAATCCCAATGTCATTCTTCAAAGAAATAGAAATAGCAGTCATGAAATTCATCTGGAAAAATAAGAGACCCAGAATAGCCAAAGCAATCCTGAGCAAGAAAAGTGAAGCAGGGGGCATCACCATACCGGACCTTAAATTATACTATAGAGCAATAGCAACAAAAACAGCATGGTATTGGCACCAAAAGAGACGGGTGGACCAATGGTACAGAATTGAGGACACAGAGACTAATACATATAATTTCAGCTATCTTATATTAGACAAAGGTGCCAAAAATGTACAGTGGAGAAAGGATAGCCTCTTCAACAAATGGTGCTGGGAAAACTGGAAATCCATATGCAACAAATTGAAATTAAATCCTTATCTCTCAACATGCACAAAACTCAATTCAAAGTGGATCAAGGACCTAGGAATTAGACCAGAGACAATACGCCTAATAGAAGAAAAAGTAAGCTCCAATTTCCAACATGTCGGGTTAGGCCCCAAGTTCCTTAATAAGAATCCTGTAGCGCAAGAATTACTACCAAGAATTAATGAATGGAATAGATTTAAACTAAAAAGCTTCTTCTCAGCAAAAGAAACAATCAGTGAGGTGAATAGAGAGCCACCTAATTGGGAACAAATATTTAGTACATGCACATCAGACAGAGCACTAATTTCTAGAATATATAAAGAACTCAAAAAACTTTACACCAAAGAAACAAATAACCCAATCAATAAATGGGCTAAGGAATTGAGAAGACACCTCTCAGAAGAAGATACACGATTAATCAACAAATACATGAAAAAATGTTCAACATCGCTGGCAATTAGAGAAATGCAAATCAAAACTATTCTAAGATTTCACTTTACTCCAGTCAGAATGGCAGCTATCAAGAACACAAGCAACAATAAATGTTGGAAAGGATGTGGGGAAAAAGGCACACTCATACATTGCTGGTGGGACTGCAAAATGGTGCAACCGTTATGGAAAGCAGTATGGAGATTTCTTGGAAAACTGGGAATGGAACCACCCTATGACCCAGCCATCCCACTCCTGGGTCTATTCCCAAAGGACTTAAAAACAGCATATTACAGTGACTCAGCTATCTCAATGTTTGTAGCTGCGCAATTCACAATAGCTAGGTTGTGGAACCAACCTAGATGTCCCTCAGTAAATGAGTGGATTAAGAAAATGTGGTATATACGCACAATGGAATTTTACTCAGCAATAAAAGAAAATAAATTGATGGCATTTGCAGGTAAATGGATGAAGTTGGAAGACATAATGCTAAGTGAAGTTAGTCAGTCTCAAAAATCCAAGTACCAAATGTTTTCTCTGATATAAGGAGGCTAGTTCATAGTATTGTTGGATGGGGGGGTACATAGGAGGACTAGAGGAACACTAGAATGGTCAAAGGGAAGGGAGGGTAAGGGGGGGAGCAAGGGGGGAGGGAGGGGGAGAAAAGGAAAAAAAAAAAAAAAGAAAAAGTGGTTGAATGAGTCGGATATCATTATCCTAAATGCATGATTGAAGACCTGAATTGTACGAATATACTTTGTATACAAACAGTTGTATGTAAAAAGATGCTAAATTCATGCACTATGAGTTGTACACATGAAAAATTATAAAAATTAAAAAAAAATTTCCATGTGCTTAGTAGAATTTCAGTTCTAAAACTCAAGAACCTCAACATAATAATCATTTAAAAAATAGGAGCAAAACTAATTTTTATAAATGAATCTCCAAATACTTTTTAGAATAGCTACAAAACACCTCCAAATAATATTTATTGGAAATTTAAGTTAGAAATTAATCTTCATAAAGAAGGAATATTTTATGTTATAGAGAATAAAATTGATCTTTCTAGTTCTCATTCTTTGGAATTTTGGTATTTGCTTTGTTTTGATATACTCACCTAAAATTTCTAATCTTATTTAATAAAAGTGTAGGTCCCTAACATAGTCTATATGCTATGTTGCACTTGATAATTTTGAATTTGTGATTGATAATAATGCCTTCTAAAATTTCAGGGTTTTTGGTATCAAACCCAACCTTTCATTTTCAACATTGGTTGTGGAAATAATCCTTTAATTGCCATTGACAATTTATTCCACAAATTTATGAATGCACATGTGTTCTGATATTTTATGTCCTAGTAGAATCATTACTAAACATGTTTTGTCAACACAGACCTATTTCAATAAAATAGAAGTAGTTTTAAATGTTCACTTATTTTTCCTTTTTTATCACTTTTTAAAAATTCCTTACAGCAACAAATTCCTAGTACTCCTTTTCTAATTTTTAATTATGTTTATGAAGACATGCCAATGTGAACTGACACAGTATGATATTGAAGTTTCTTCATGGTTACTTTAATACAAAATTAGAAGTGAATACAATCCTATGATTACTTTTGAATAGAAAAATGCTTATTATTTTATCTGAAAGAATAAGAAATGAGTTAAAAATATCTCCAGAATTTGACACAAATAATCTCAATTGAACATCATGTTATAGTAGTTCTGCTCTGTATTATTTTAACAATGTAATAATTCAGCTTCCCACCATTTTTCAAATAAGCTTAGTGCATCAAAATAATCAGATATAACATGCAGCTTTCCTGAATATGAACAGAAAATAGATAAGCAACATGATACTTAGTTTCTCACATTTTCCATACTTGTTGAGTTCTTAGACACTATGTTCCAGATATAGATAAGAATGGCTCTTTATTTTTAATATTTATTTATTTACTTTAGTTGTACACAATGCAATGCATTTATCTTTATGTGGTGCTGAGGATCGAACCCAGGCCGCGCACGTGCGAGGTGAGCACTCTGCCACTGAGCCACAACCCCAGCCCCAAGAATGGCTCTTATTAGAGACTGAATCAAGACAAACAAGAAAATTTTTTTATGTCTCCATTGAGGAAACACATCCAGGCAATTTTTCAAGGCTTTCCCTTATTATATTTTTATTTTCTAGAAAAAGTTTTGAGTAAAATAACTAACAGAAGCACATGTTCAAATATAGTGCAGTTACTAATTAATTTGTTTCTTAGTAGGGTATTTGAAGGAAAATACAATAATTCTTAGGAGAAATTCTTACATTGCTTCTACATGTGTTAACAGAATTAAGTAATTCCTAGGTGTGGATGTGTTGCCAAAAAACTCCAGTTAATTTTTCTAGCACATAATTTTCCCCATACATAGTATTTACTCATAAAACACTATAAGTAATTCATTTTTTATGTTTAAATAATTTAAACATGATTCAGCTAGTTCTTGCCAGGAGATCAGTTGATAATTTTCTGAGTGAATATATTATAAGGATAATTAATAAAAAATTGTATGTTTCATAATAACAGATGCTTACCAATTTTCAGCAGTTTCTATGTGCTCAATATTATAATAAATACTGATATTTTTCAATAAAATGTTAATATTTTCATTTTACAGATTCATATTATTGAAGAGTGAGGAATTTAACCTGACTAGTTACATAGGTTACTTAATGTGTACATCTTTTTGATTAGTCTTTACAATTCTAGTAATTCTTTTAGGTACACTAGAGCATGCCTGTAATCCCAGGGACTTCGGAAGAAGAAGCAGAATAATTGCAACTATGAAGACAGCCTGAGCAACTTGGTAACACTCCATCTCAAAATAAATATTTTTTTGGGGGGGGGTACCGGAGATTGAACTCAGGGGCACTCAACCACTGGGCCACATCCCCAGCCCTTTTTTGTATTTTATTAGAGACAGGGTCTCACTAAGTTGCTAAGTGCCTCGCCATTGCTGAGGCTGGCTTTGAACTCGCAATCCTCCTGCCTCAGCCTCCCAATCAAAATAAATAATTAAAAAAAAAATTATCCATTCAAAGAGTGGTGACCATGATGAAAACAGGATTCATAAACTCTCATCCTATACTCATCAATTAAAGGCTTCATGATATTTAAAAGGAAACGCATTTCACAAGGTCAATATTTTTTTCTGTAAAACTCATTATCTCATTTTAATATATATTTGTGGACTATTTTGTTAGTCACTATGCTGGTTATTTTGTGTCTAAGTGAGTTTGGACTGATATAACCAAGTACCATAGAATGGTTGGCTTCTAAACAACAGAAATCTATTTCTCATGGTTCTGCAGAGCAGAAGTCTGAGATCAGGATGCCACTCACCCTTGAGACAGTTTCTAGTTCTACCTTACATCCAAAATAGCTAAAGCTGATGGTGAGTGATATCTTCATTGAGTGACAACATTTTTTTCTGTCTAGGAGAATGGGTTTCCCACATTTCCATTACTATTATTATTGTTATTATTATTATTATTTGTTCTAGAGAGTTATACATGATAGTAGAATGCATCTTAACACATTGTACACAAATGGAGTATAATTCCTCTGGCTGTACTTGATGCTGAGTCACACCAGTAGTACAATCATACATGTATACAGGGCAATATTGTCTGTCTCATTTTACAGTCCTTCTGATTTACACTGCCCCACCCCTTCCCTCTCTCCCCTCTGCAGAATTCAAAGTTCCTTCATTCTTCCCTACCCCCCCACCCCCACACACTATGGATCAGCATCTGCTTATCAGAGAAAACATTTGTCCTTTGGTTTGGGGGTATTGTCTTATTTCACTTAGCATGATATTCTATAGTTCCATACATTTACCTACAAATGCCATAATTTCATTCTTCTTTAAGGCTGAGTAATATTCCATTGTGTATGTGTACCACATTGTCTTTATCCATTCACCTGTTGAAGGGTACCTAGGTTGGTTCCATAGATCTGCTATTGTGAATTGAGCTGCTATAAACATTGATGTGGCTGCCTCACTGTGGCATGCTGATTTTAAGTTCTCTGGTTGTAAACTGAGGAGTGGGATAGCTGGGTCAAATGGTGGTTCCATTTTCAGTTTTCTGAGGAGTCTCCATACTTCTTCCCACAGTGTTTGCACCAATTTGCAGTCCTAAGAGCAATGTATGAGTACACCTTTCCCCCCACATCCTTGCTAATAATTTATTGTTGCAAGTATTCTTGACAATTGCCATTCTGACTGGAGTGAGATGAAATCTTAGAGTAATTTTGATTTGCATTTCTCTTATTGCTAGAGATGTTGAACATTTTTTCATATATTTGTTGGTCAGTTGTATTTCTTCTTCTATGAAATGTCTATTCAGTTCCTTAGTCCATTTATTGATTGGGTTGTTCATTTTTTTTTTGGTGTTAAGTTTTTTGAGTTTTTTATATATATTAGAGATTAGTGCTCTATTTGATGTGTGTGTGGTAAAGATTTTCTTCCATTTTGTAGGCTCTCTCTTAACATTATTAATTGTTCCTTTTTTAGTTTGAATTCTGGGAAAACTGGAAATTCCATATGTAGCAAAATGAAATCAAACCCCTATCTCTCACCCTGTACAAAATTCAACTCAAAGTAGATTAAAGACTTAGGTACTATAACAGAGACCCTGTGCTAACAGTAGATAAAGTAAGCCCAAATTATTGCCATGTTGGCTTAGGACCTGACTTCTTTAACAAGAATCCTAAAGTGCAAGAAGTGAAATAAAAAATCAATGTAATTTTGATTTGCATTTCTCTGATTGCTAGGGATATTGAAAAAATTTTCCATATATTTTTGGAAATTTGTATTTCTTTTTTTTTAGAAGTGTCTGTTTAGTTCTGTTTCCAATTTGTTGATTTTCTTTTTGGGGTATTAATTTTTTTTGATTCTTCATATATTCTGGATATTAATACCCTGTCAGAGAAGCAAATGGCAAAGATCTTTTCCCACTCCATAAGCCCTCTCTTCATCCTCTCATTTGCTTTCCTGTGCAGATGTTTTTACTTTAATGTCATTCCACTTATTGATTCTTGATGTTATTTCTTGAGCTTTAAGGGTCTTATTAAGGAAGTTGGTGTTTGCACCAATTTGTTGGAGTTTTGAGCCTTTGTTTTCTTTTAGTAATTGGAAAGTTTCTGGTCCAATTCTTAGGTCTTTGATCCACTTTGACTTGGTTTTTGTACAGCATGAATGATAGGAATCTAGTTTTATTCTTGTACAAATAGATATTCAGTTTTCCCAGTATCATTTTTTAAAAAATGTTGTCTTTACTCCAACGTACGTATTTGGCACTTATGTCAAGTATCCAATGACTGTATCTGTTGGATTTATCATTTTGTCTTATATTTTAGTCCATTGGGTTTCATATATGTTTTAATTAGAACATCATGCTATTTTTGTTACTATAGCTCTGTATTATAATTTGAGATCAGATATTGTAATGCCTCTAGCATCACTCTTCTTGCTCATACTTACTTTGATTATTCTGGTTCATTTATTCTTCATAACAAATTTTAGATTTGTTTTACTAATTCAGTGAGGAATGTTTTTGATGGAGATTGCATTGATTCTATTAATGATTTTGGTAATATGATCATTTTGATAATACTAATTCTGTGTATTCAAAAACATGAAACGTCTTTCCATCTTTCAAGGTTTTCAATTTATTTATTCAGTGTTCTGCAGTATTCATTGTAGAGGTCTTCAGCCTCCTTTGTTATATTTATTCCCAAGGTTTTTTGTTTGTTTGTTTTATTTTTTATTTGTTTGCTCATTTTGTATGTCATTGTGGGATAATTTTCCTCATATCTTTCTCGTAATATTCATCATTGATGCATGGGGATTTGATTTATGTACATGGATCTTGTATCCTGCTACTTTGATTAATTAATTTATCAGCTCTAGAAGTTCTCTGGTATAATAGTTAGGTTCATCTGGATATAGGATTATGTCATCAGCAAATAGAGATGCCTTGACTTCTTTTTACTATTCCTGTCACTTTAATTTACTTCTCTTGCCTGATTACTTTGGTTAGAATAACAAGAACTATGCTGAATAAGAGTGGCAAAAGTGGCCATTTTGATTTATTTCTGGTTTTAGAAAAAATGCTTTCAATTTTTCTGGGCTCAGAATGATGTTGGTATTGAGTTTGTCATATATAGCCTTTACAATGTGGAGGTAAATTCCTCTGTCTCTTCTTTAGTATTTTTTTTTTTTTTTTTAGCATGGGTCTTGCTAAGTTACATAGGACCTTGACAAATTGCTGAGGCTGGCTTTGAACTTGAGGTATTCCTGCCTCAGCCACAGTTTCTCTAGTATTTTTTAATATTTTGGGTATTGGATTTTGTCAGATGCTTTTTCTGCATGTACTGAAATAATCATGTGATTCTTATATTTAACTCTATGTGGTGAATTACATTCATTGATTTATATATAGTGAACCAATCTTGCATCTCTGGAATGAAATCCATTTAATCATGGTGTACTATCGTCTTAATGTGGTTTTGAATGCAGTTTGTCAATATTTTATTAAGGATTTGTGTTCATTAGGGATATTGGTCTGAAGTTTTCTTTCATTGATATGTCTTGGTCTGATTTTAGTACCAGGGCAATACTGACTTCATAGAAAGAATTTGGCTGTGTTCTCTCCTATATCATGAAATAATTTGAGGAGGATTGCCATTATTTCTTCTTTAAAGATCTGGTAGAACTTGACAGAGTCCATCTGATTCTGGGATTTTCTTTGTTGGAAGCATTTTCACAGGTGCTTCAACTTCATTTCTTGATATTGGTCTGTTTAGGTTTTCAATGTCCTCATGGTTCAATTTGGGAAAGTCATAAGTATCTACAAATTTAACAGTATCTTCTGGATATGTTGTTTTCTTAAAGAATATGTTTTAAAAATAATTTATAATGATCTTCAGAATTTTGGAACTCTCTGTAGTGATATCTCCTTTTTTATTTCTTTTTAAATTTTATTTTGGGTTTTCTCGCTTTTCATTAGTTTAACTGAGGGCTTATCAAACTTGTTTCTCTTTGCAGAGAATCAGTTATCTGTTGTATTGATCCTTTATAATTTTTTACTCTCAATTTAACTAATTTCAGCTATGATCTAAATTATTTATTGTCTGCTACTAATTTGGAATTAGCTTTTTCTTCTTTTTCTAGAACCTTGAAATATAACTTAGATTATTTATTTGGTATATATTTTTTAAATGTTAAAACTCAATGCTACAAAGTTTCCTCTTGGAACTACCTTCATATCGTTCCAGAGATTTTGATATGCTGTTTCAATTCTTGTTTCTAAGAATATTTATAACTCTTTTAATTTCTTCTATGATCCATTCCTCATTCAAATGTATATTATTTAGTCTCCAGATGTTAAATGTTTTCTATTTTTTTATTTTTTATTTCTAATTTTATTCCTCTATGATCTGATGGGAAACAAAAAACTATCTCAAATTTTTAAATATCCCCTAAGACTTACTTTGCGCCCCAAATATGACTTGGTTTAGAAAAAGTTCCATGTGCCACTGAGAAGAAAATGAATGCAGTTGCCAATATTGTTGAAATATTCTGCAGATGTCTTTTAGGCCTATTTTTTTTAAACTTCAGAATAGTCTTTTCTTATTTTATGTCTGTATGACCTATCTGATGGTGAGAGAGGTTTGTTGAAATTACCTAATATAACTGTATTGAGGTCCACTTATTTCTTTATGTTGAGAAACATTTATTTTATGTATGTAGGTACATATGGACTTTTGGGGCAAAAATATTTATAATCATTGCTATGTTTTCTGATGAGGTATCCTCTCAATGCTCATATGTAAGACAATGCAAGAAGGTTCAGAGGCTACATCATTACATTGAGAGGTGTAAACTTATCAGTGAATTAAATCACTGATATGGATTAACTGGACAGTAACTATAGGATGGTATAGTGGAACTGGAGTAAATAGTTCAGTGGGAGCATGCCTTTGGGGTTTATATTTTGTCTTTGGTGAGCCGAGCTCTCTATTCCTAGTTGCCATGACCTGAGCCACTTTCCTCTGCCAGACCATTCTGCCATGATATTCTGCTTCAGTTTGGACCCAAAAATATGGAGTCAGCTGACAATCAACTGAACTCCTGAGACTATGAGCCTAAATAAACTTTTTCTCTGCTGTTACTCTGGTCTTTTGGTCATAGTGACATAAATCTAGATAAAACAGAAATTCATACTAAGAAGTGAGGTTTTTGCTGTGACTAACAAACATAATTCAGAGAGCTTTTGGAGCCTTTTGGAGTTTGTGAGAGAAATTTAGAAAAGTTTACAAATGAAAGCAGAAAAAGCTTTTTAAATTATTTTTGTTGTTGCTGCTGATGGTCTTTTATTTTATTCATTTATTTATGTGCGATACTGAGGTTTAAACCCTGTGCCTCATACATGCTAGGCAAGCACTCTAACACTGAGCCAGTACCCCAGCACCCAGAAAAAGCTTTTGAATGCTGTAGATGAAGACCAGAAATTTAACAGGACTTCAGATAGTAAAGACTGGGCTCGTAGGTTTCAGTGCAGTAGAATTCTGTTAAAAATTGTGTAAAAGGCTATTCATGTTATGTTCTGGCAAATAAGATGTCTACATTCTGAAAATGCCTTGAAATTTTTTATGAGGTTTAATTTAAAGGTAATGGACTAATTAATTTTGTAGAAAAATAATTCAAGGTAGCAAGACATTTAACAGTGGCACAGATATTGCTGGTGGTTTTCAAACAAGCTCACTGAGATAATCAGAAGCAGAAACCAAAGCAGAATAGGACTTTGATCAGAAAAGTGCAAGTAAAACTGGCCTGAGGAAGTTGTGGTTGTTAAAGACATTGAAGCCTCTAAAAAAATGGTAAGTACTTTGCACAGAGATAATAAAAAAAATATATATGGCTTGAGGGCATCTCAGGTTTTGGAAAAAACACACAGACTCCAGACTCAAGGGTATAAAAGTGAGAAGTCCTTTGAATAGAGGACATAGAGGCAACTTATTATACAATGGCCCTTGGAAGTTTTTGTTCATCAGGCTTATGCACCCAGGCACTGAGTGAATGCTGAAGCCACAGTTCCAAGAGGTTTGACTACTGCTCAAGATGGTGGTGGACCATGGCATCAATAATGTGGTGTTGGTTCTTCAGGAATGCAGGATGCTGGGATTTGATGGTCATGGATGCTTCCACTGAAATTTGAAAGGAAGGCAAGAGAGGCCAGAAAGAAAAAATGTAAAAGGATTGGAAGCTGAATAGGCAATGCATAAAGATGTGAAAAGAAAACCAAAGCTGCAGAGAAGACCCTTGAGATTAAGAGATGGCAGTAATGTAGAAAGTCTGCTGAGTTGTTAGAGGAAGTTAAAAGAGGAATCATGTGGATCACAATCATCAAGGCCTTGAGGTGCAGAGCTACACAAGCCCTTTGAAGAGAATGTTATGATGCCATGTGTCCCAGATGTTGAACATGGAGCTGAACCACGGAACTTGTTTGCCCAGTTGGATTTAAGACTTCCTCTGGTCCCATCCCTTCTTTCTATGTCCCCATATCTTCCTTGTGGAATGCAAATGTTTACTCTGTGCTGTTGTGTTTTGTATATACGTGACTTGCTTTTGATCGATCAAGGAAACAGCATTCATGAGTTTGCCTTGAGTCTCAGATGCTATTTTGGACTTGGATTTTTTGGCAATGTTGGAAATATTACTATTATGAGGACTCTTGAAAATGAATGAAGTTTATTTTGCATTGTGAGATGACTATGAATTCTGGGGTACCAGGAACAGAATGCTACAGTTTAGATATGAGGTGTTTCCCAAAAATTCATGTGGGAGACAATGCGAGGATGTTCAGAGGTAAAATAATTAGATCACAATAAGTGTAATCTAATCAGTGGATTAATCCATGGTTATGGATTAACTGAGTGGTACCTGTAAGAAGATAGGATGTAATTCAAAGAAATATGTCACTGGCACGTGCCTTTGGGATTCACATTTTTTCCTTGGTAAGCAGAGCTCTCTTTGCTTTCTGGTTGCCAAGTTATGAGCTGTTTTCCTCTGCCACACTCTTCCTCCATGGTGTTCTCCCTCACCTCAGGCTCAGAGATATGGAGCTACATGACCATGGACTGAACATCTGAATCCATGAATCAAAAATCGGTTCCTCTGCTACACTGTTCTTGTCAAATCTGTCAGTCACAGTGACACAAAGCTGACTCAAACAATCATTATATGCGGTTCTTGAATGATTCCCTTCACCAGTATGAAGTGGCCTTATTTTACTCTTTTGATTAATTTTGGCTTGAAGTGTGCTTATCTGATATAAAGGTAACTACCCTGCTTTCTTTTGGTCTCCATTTGCATGCCATGTATTTTTAGATTCATTTGCCTCCAGCTTTGAGGATGTCTTTGCCTGTGAATCTCTGTAAACAACAAATGGTTGAGTCTTATTTTTAAATTAATTCTACCAGTCTATGTTTTTTGATTGTAGAGTTGAAACCATTTACATTCAGTGTTTCTACAGAAATATGATTTTATTTCCTGCCATTTTAACTTATTTATAATGCTTAATTCAGACTTCATTCTTCTTTAATTGACTATTCTTCTAGTAAGATTCATCCCTACACTGGTTCTAATTTTTATATTTTATTTCTTCTGTGTGAAATATTTCATTGAGTATGTTTTGTAGTACAGACTTAGTGGTTATAAATTCTTTCATTTTCTGCTCATCATGGAATGCTATGATTTCATCTTCAATTCTAAAAAACATAGTTGTTGTTGTTTTTTTTTAATGTAGTAATTTTGGTTGGTACCTGCCTTCTTCCAGGACTTGAAATGTATTATTTCTCCTTGCTTTAGGGTGTGGTCTAAGAAATTAGTTGAAATCCTAATTGGCTTACCACTAAATATGATCTTCTGTTTTTTTTTTTTTCTTCTTCCCTTTTGGGTTTTAAATTTTATTCTTATTCTGTGTATTAAGCATTTTTTTTTATTATAATGTGTGTGTCTTGAGTATCTGAACTTCTAAATGCCTCTTGTATTTTGATTTTGTTGTTCTTAAGTATTGCAATCATTTTTGCACCACTATGTCTGACAGAGTTGACAAGAATAACATATATGAGGAAAAGTTTATTTTGACTCATGGTTTCAGAGGTTCAGTCTATAGTCAGACAACACTATAGCTCTGGGCCCAAGAATATCATGGCCAAATGGTGTGGATGAGAAAAATAGATCAGGACATAGCCTCAAGAAAATAGTGAGAGCTGCATACCAGGGACTAAATATAAACCCCAAAGACACATGTCAGGGACCTAGTTCCTCCAGCCACCCCCTACCTTCCTACAGTTACCACCCAGTTAATCCATTTCCATGGACTAATCTACTGATTAGGTCACATCTTTTATAATCTAATAACTTCACCTCTGAACATTCTTGCATTGTCTCACAAATAAGCTTTTGCAGGTCATCTCATACCTAACCTTAACACTAAGATTTGAAAAAAATTTCTGACATCATTTAATTGTAAAGGTTGTGCATTTCTTTTCTATGTATTTCACTGACTTTGTCTGTGCCCATGATTCTTATATTTGGTCTTTCAATGTTATTCCAGATTTCTGGTCATGGTCTCAATATATTTTATTTATTATCACCTTTATTTTCAGGATTATATACATTGTCTTCAAGGCCTGAGAATCTGTCTTCAAAGTGGACTATCTATTAATGATGATTTCCACTGATTTTTTTTTTTTTTTTTTTTTTTTTTGTATCAGGGATTGAACTCAGGGGCACTCGACCACTGGGCCACATCCCCCATATTAGATTCCTGTTGTCAATAAGATATAAGGTTTTATGTTACCTTTTACACTGGGGTACAATTTAAATGTATTTTTTAAGTTCATGAGAGCCTAATCTGTATAAAGGCTAATATTGTAAAATACAAAAGCATTTTTCCACAAAAGGTTAAATGCTTTCAGCCTTTCTTTAATCCATTCTAAATGTAATATTATGTGAACTTGAGCAACAATATACGTAAACTCTATAAAATTCTATATAAGAAGCAGAGATCAACTTCAGAACTAAAACACCTGACCTAAGATTTATAAAGAACCCCACCTTACCTGAGATAGGGCTTTGGCCTTCCACCTTAACTACATGCCAGAATGTATGGTTAAAAGAGTGATTATTGTTAAGAAACAGGGATTATAGTATATATCTCAGTGAGAATCCAAGATGGTTATTGTACAAACTAGATGTGCTTTTACTCTTGTTAACTTAACTGTCTAATGTTGCCTGTCAATGTTTTACAGAAGTATTGCTTCAAAAACATAACTTGAGTTAGTTTAAGCCATCCCCCACAGAATAGATAGGAAGCACGGACCCCAATTAATAAAAGGGTAAATGAATGACTCTAAGTTTATAAGCATTAAAGTTAAAGCCCAATGCTCTCAATTTAAAGACTGGTGAGACTAATTTACTGGATGTTTAAGATCAAGACCTAAAGTTAAATTAAAAGGACCAAGAAAACCAATATTTGGCTCTTGCCCTCAGAGTCAGTCTCAATTCAGGGAACAGGGAACTTCTCTAAAAAGCTTTGCATCTCTGGGACACATGATCTCCCGATAAGGAAGATAAATGAGACCTATGGAGAATAGAAAGCCAATCAGTGAACTTGTTATGAAAAGGAGGGTCCAGGAGAAGGGAGATATCCCTGATGCTTCCAAGGGAAGCCACAAGGTCAAGCAAGACCTGGACCCATCAGAGCGATAAAGGCACTAGAGTAGAGCAGAAAAGCTGCTCTCAAGTTCCCTCAAGAGTTATTCCCATCAGAAATCAGCTGACTCTTAGCAATAGATAAAAGCAAAAGTCAGTTTGACCTACTTTATCTTAAACACCTAGCAAAATAGTTAAAACAGATACACAACCATTCCTGGGCATTGAAGAAATAATAGTAACTGCAGATATACACTTGAATTAGTCCCAAAAATTGGTAAGACTGGAGGCTACAAAAGAGATCCATAGGCATGAATGCCTGATAACTATAAAAAGAAATGGTTTATCTATTTAGTTTTTAGTCAGTTGAAGGCCTACGGATCTTCCTAACCTACACAGGAAGGCTTAATATTCACTAGTATGATTATCTAGCCCTAACAGAAATAAAGGTTCTCTACTAGACACAGAGGTCATGCCAGTAGAAAAATTTTATAAGATCAGATGACCGTAAATAGCTTAACTACCATCTTATCTGGATAGACACCTGAAACATTAAATGTTGTGTTTACATTCCTGATAACTCTGTGCATGTTAAAGATTTATATTCCCCAATAAAGGCCATGTCCACTCTAGCCTTATTATGGGGACAACTTCTCAGCCCTCACACCTCCTGGTGAGAAATTATTAACTGTTACCATCTTCATGGTATACATTGACATGTTCCAGATGCTCCAACATTTATTCAGTACTCATGTTTTTTTTGTTGTTGTTGTTTCTCTCATAGAGGCTCCCATCCCTGATGACTTTACAATCTTCCCCAGGCTTCAATCTGACCTGACTTCTAAAAAGGGAACTCCAAACTACTTGCCCCCCCATCTCGTCGCCCTCACTCAGCTTGAAGAAGCCAGATCCAGTTATCGTCCCATTCCCTTACGGTAGTAAGGAGTTCCTAAAATTAGAAGGGAAATGAAGCCAGAATCTCATAGGCAGTCAGCATATATAGGTAAATCAAGTCAGGTCAAAAGCCAACCTGAGTGAGCCAATTTTGGGAAGTTGGGAGACTGTCCCCTGAGGGATTGAAATGCTGATTCCCTCATAGCCCTTCTTCCACCCTTATCAACAACCTGCCCCAACCTGTTGCCAAGGTAGCCCCTCCCTACAGGGAGCTATACAGTTTTTAATTCATGTGCCCTGGGATACACCATCCTGCCCTTCCCCACTTCAGCCCATCTGCTTCCCACCTTTTAGCCATCCCATTGGGCCTGGTCACAGTACAGGCCTGGTCACAGTATGCAGGAGGGAGATACCTGCCTTGCTTCCTGGGATATAAGACAGCAGCAAAGACCCTCTTGTTACCCCTTTTTAGATAGACCCTGCTTTGTATGCTTGCCTCAGAGTTCTTCTCTAGTGTTCAATCTTCAACATTCAGGGGAGCAGAACTTGTCATCAACAAAGGTTAAACAGTTATAAGAAATGTTAGAGAAAATTACAACTGGCACAATAATCCTATTTGGACATGTTCACAAAACTCCTTCATCAGCTGGGCTCTCCCAATGTTGGGATCTCTAGTTGGAGTTCTATTCTATGCCTTCCTTCCCTATGTCATAAGATTTCTGCAGGGACAACTAAGTAAAAACTCTAACCAAACTTTTAACCAGCTTCTCCTCAGTATTATCAACTGTAAAACCACAGATGACTTCTCATCACTTCAGGATGAATTTGCCAGACTCTAAAGGGTTCAACTACACCCTGGATGACTCTTGGCCAGCTTGCACCAAAAGGCCTTTAACCTGCCACCCTATTTTCATTATGATGACCTTGCTCTCACGATTCTCCTACTCTCCACTGGCCTCTTCACAAATAGCTGGCTGACTCCCTCAGTGGCCTTCTACAAAAGCTTGGCTTGACACCCTCATTGATCTCTGGTTTCAAGGAAACTTTATCCATCCCATACCTGGAGAGATTCAGCTTTTCCACGCCTACCTCCTGGGAATTTTTTCCGCCCTCAAGCTTGACCTGCCTGCCCGCATCTCCTCCCCTCATAGCACCTCACATCGCCCCATTTCAGCTCAAAGCAGCCAGATCAAAACACAAATGCCCCGCTTCCTAAGAAAACTAAAAGGGGGGAATGTTAGATTCCAGATAGGGAGGCCACACCTCCCAGGTAGCTTGAGACAAGACACACCTCCCAGGCGCCTCAGGCTGGCCAGCAGAGTGCCTGACTGGACCAACTGTGACACATCCCCCCCCATAGCCTATAGCTGACCGTGAGTGCCCTACTTAAGGCTGCTCCGGACTGAAACTACCCCTTGTCCTTTCCCCCTTCCCTGCTCTTCCATGCTGTTCCTTCCCTAACCCCCTTCCCCTATCCATGTGTCCCTAATTAACCCTTTTTATTGAAACGTCATTCCCAGCATAGGTTAACTTTGTCTTAACACCCCGCCTTTTTTTGTATTTTATTAGAGACAGGGTCTCACGAGTGGCAAGTGCCTCACCATTGCTGAGGCTGGCTTTGAACTCAAGATCCTCCTGCCTCAGCCTCCCAAGTGCTGGGATTACAGGTGTGCGCCAGTATACCTGGCTTTTCTACTGAATATTAAATTTGACTTATTGAGTCTTTCATTTCCAGCATTTCTATTTGGTTCTTTTTCAGAATTTCTTTTTATTGAAATGATTTTCACTCTTGTATTTATCAAGTTTATTCCTAAGTCTTATTTTAGCTCATTGAACATTTTAAATATGAAATTTCTCTATTTTTTCTATAACATTTTCTCCACAATGTTGTCAGTGAAATCAATTGTTGAAATCCCATGGGCTGTTTGGAATCTTTATTCCCTTTATTTTTTTTTATTCTGTTTGTATGTCTACCCCATCTGCTAGATGTTTATCTTCTTCACTTTTATTTAAGGGACTATTTAATCAGCTTCTTTTTCTTAAGTGCCCCAGGCTGGGTAAATATCCAACTATTTACACACTCCTATTAAATGTGTATTCTCTGTTATTCCCAGCATCAGCACTAAATCCTATTAACTACAATCACTTGAGATAAAAGCCATGTATTTATAAACCTTAGGTGGAAAAACAACCTATTAAAAATTTTCTCCCCAATTCCACTAATCTGGGTGTAAATTTATAGTAAAAGTCTGGAATAGATTGAGAAATTAGTTATGAAATTAGTACATTTACTATTACCTGTACAGGGACTGAATAGTAAAAGAGAGAAAAATTGAACAAAGACAAAATAGGGAAGAAAAACAACAGATTAAAAACAATAATACAAGGTAAAAATACCTCACAAAATACAATAATACCAATGTAAAAAGAAAGAAAAGATGGGTTGAGGGAATTTCAGGCAGGAGTTGGCAATGCAAGACGGAAAAGGGAGATTAAGAGAAGCAAGGATGCACATACAAAAGTTTAGTCAGATCATTCCACTGTTCTTCCCTTTTCCTTTCCCTTTTTCCTACTTCTCAATCCCTTTCATTAACACTACTGTTTTTTTTTTCTATTTTGATGTGTTCTCTCCCTTTTTCTCTTTCTTTTATCTCTTTCTTGTTGTTTATTTTTTTTTAAATTTTCCTCCACTTGTTTTGGATTAGCTTCTGCATATCAGAAAAAACATTCAGTCTTACTTTTTGGAAATGGCTTATTTCACTTACTGTGATATTCTCCATTTCTATCCATTTACTGGGTAATGCCATAATATCATTAATTTTTATGGCTAAGTAATACTCTATTGTGTATACATACACAAATTTTATCCATTCAACTGTTTAAGAGCAACTAGTTTGGTTCCATATATTAGCTACTGTGAATTTTGCTGCTATAAACATTGGAATAGAATAGAAGAAACAGAGGCAAACCCACATAAGTACAGTTATCTGATACTTGAAAAATATGCCAAAAACATGCATGGGTAAAACCAGACTTTTTAAAAATCGGTACTGGGAAAACTGAAAATTCATATGTAGAAGAAAAAAATTTAATCCCTATATCTCACCCTGCACAAAAGACAACACAAGGTGTATCAAAGACCTAGGAATTAGACCAGAAACCCTGCAACTTCTAGAAGAAAATGTAGGTCTAACTCTCTAACAGGTCAGCACATGAATTGATTTCCTTAACAAGACTCCTGAAACTCAAGAAATAAAGTAAAAATCTATAAGTAGAATGGCATCAAATTCAAAAGCTTCTGCACAGTAAACAAACAAACAAACAAACAAACAAACAAAAAACAGGAGCATGAAGAAAGAGACTAAAGAATAGGAGAAGATCTTTTCCACTTGCTTTGCATGGCTTTAATATTCAGAATATATAAAGAACTGAAAAAACTTAACACCAAATAATAACAACAACAACCAACTCAATAAATGGACAAAGAATTAAAAAATACAAATGGCCAACAAATATTTCAAAAAATGTTCATTATCCCTAGTAATCAGAGAAATGCAAATCAAAACTACATTGAAATTTCATCTCATGCTAGTCAGAATGGCAATGATCAAGAATACAAGTAATAATAAGTGTTGGTGAGAATGTGAGGGAAAAGGTACACTCATAGATTGTTGATGTAACCACAAATTAGTGCAACCTCAGTGTTATGAAGTTTTCTCAAAAAACTAGGAATGGAGCCATCATAAATGCCCAACTATTCTACTTCTCAGTATATATCCAAAATATTTAAAATCAACATTCTACAGTTATGCAGTCACATCACTGCTTAGAGCATATTTTTGATACTCATCATGTGATAGTATGGTACTTACAATTCTGAAGATGCTGATGACAGCATAATCACTTATCTTCTAATGTTTCCTCCCCAGATGATGAAACAAAGTCCAAATTAAATTGTATTCCAAACCATATCTTTAAGATAAATTTATGGCAAAGACTATTGAAATTTCAAAACAACTATAAGTAAAACAATGAAATCACTAAATCTAGCGCAAAATTTTGCATATTCCCATCCCAACACTAACCCACACTAACTCTTTATGTCCAGCAAAGGCAGTGAGAAATCTTACAAAGACAAAAGAAGGAAATTAGACCAAAGTCTAAATTCATTTGAAATTATTGCCAAAAAAACTAAGTCCAACCTAAGTCTTTAAATACATATAAAAAAAATATCTGGTAAGGTTAGAATATGGATTCCAGGACATTCACTGCAAAGTGCATATCATTTAAAGGGGCACTCTAGGAACCATAGTTTTGAAGAAAGTACAAAATAAAAAAAGGAACAAAAAGCCCTCTTTGGAAATTGAGTGATGACAAAGGGAAGAAAATAGAACAAACAGTGGCAATTTCAGTGTTATTCATAACAAAAGGCAATTTTTGAAACTGGAAGAATCAAAAACCCACCCCTACCATGAAAATAAAATGAGAACTTTATTTACTCTCTCCTATTATATGTGCAATAAACTGCCTGGGTTTTTACACTTTTGATAAAAAGAACATCATTAAACTAAGAATCTTACAAAGCACTGCATTATCACAAAATGAATGGTGGAAACTTAAATCTGTTCAGAGGTATTGTAGATCATTTGGCAAAAGTCCATCTGTACATGAAATGTACATACACAAACAATTAAAAAGTTTAAACTGTAAGTTGACACACTACAAAGAGAATTAAGTATATCCAAATAACAAGGAGAAAAGACAATTGATTGACCACTGAAAAGAAATAGGAGAAGTAGAGAAAATTATCTCAATATACAGAAATAAGAATTAAAATATATCCAAGGAAAAATAAACACAAAGACAAATCAAAGAAGAGCTGGAACATGACCATATGTGTGTGTGTGTGTGTGTGTGTGTGTGTGTGTGTACAGAAATGTGTAAAATTGGCTCCCCCGGCAAAAAAAAAAATAAAGACTTTGTTTTTGCCTAGAATTGAGTCTGAAGCATACCACATATGAATTAGTCCTGGAGCCAGACTCATATGTAACAAATCATGCTTGTGAATCAACACCTACAGTTATTTCAGTTATCTTATATTAGACAAAGGTGCCAAAAACATTAATTGAAGAAAAGACAGCCTCTTCAACAAATTGTGTTGGGAAAACTAGAAATACTCATGTAATAAAATGAAATTAAATCTCTTTATCTCATCATGCACAAAACTCAACTCAAAGTAGATCAAGGACCTAGGAATTAAACCAGAGACCTTGGACCTAATAGAAGAAAAAAGTAGGCACAAATCTCCATCATGTTGGCTTAGGCCCCAACTTCCTCAATAAGACCCCTATAGTGCAAGAATTAAAACCAAGAATCAATAAATGGGATGGATTCAAACTAAAAAGCTTCTTCTCAGCAAAAGAAACAATGAGGTGAATAGAGAACCTATAGAATGGGAACAAATCTTTACCACAAGCACATCAGATAGAACACTAACCTCAAGGATTTATAAAGCTCTCAAAAGACTTAACACCAAAAAAACAAACAACCCAATCAATAGATGGACTAAGGAACTGAACAGACACTTCTCAGAAGATGATATACAATCAGTCAACAAATATATGAAAAAATGTTCAACATCTGTAGGAATTAGAGAAACGCAAATCAAAACAATTCTAAGATTTCATCTCACACCAGTCACAATGGCAGCTATCAAAAACACAAACAACAATAAATGCTGGCCAGATTGTGGGGAAAAGGGCACACTCATACATTGCTGGTGGGACTGCAAATTGGTACAGACAATCTGGAAAGCAGTATGGAGATTCCTAGGAAAACTTGGAATGGAACCACCTTTGACCCAGCTATCCACTCCTCGGTCTATGCCCAAAGGACTTAAAAATAGCATACTACAGAGACACAGCCACATCAATGTTCATAGCAGCACAATTCACAATAGCTAGATTGTGGAAACAACCCTGATGCCCATCAATAGATAACTGGATAGGGAAACTTTGGTGTATATGCACAATGGAACACTACTCAGCACTAAAAGAGAATAAAATCATGGCATTTGCAGGTAAATGGATGGAGCTGGAGAAAATAATGCTAAGTGAAGTTAGCCAATCCCAAAAAACCAAAGGTGGAATGATCTCTTTGATATGAAGATACTGACTTATAAAGGCAAGGGAAGGGGAATGAGAGAAATGAAAGAACTTTAAATAGAACAAAGACAGGGGAGGGAGGAGAGGGGACAAAGGGATAAGAAAAATAGCAGAATGAGTTAGCCATCATTAGCCTAAGTACATGTATGAAGACACAATTGTTGTAAAAATACTTTATATAAAACCAGCGACTTGAAAAATTGTGCTCTTTATATGTAATATGAAATGAATTCCACTCTGCAAACATGTATAACAAATTAGAATAAAAATTAAAAACAAAAAGTTAAATATAGTATATAATAGAAAAGCTCTCTTACCAAATGATTTCCAAAACACATGGGAAAAGAAAGAAACCAGCATTAACAATTATATTGGCTATTACTGTTGGGACTCTATGTCTGCCAAGGGGACGGGCTCTGGCTGCTTGCCACGTCCTAGTAGGACCGGGGCTGAGCCAAGGGGTGTGGCTATGAAGTAGCGTGAGAGACTGAACTGCCCTGCTGGCTGATTGGCTAGTTCTAGGCCTATTTAAGTTCAGTGCCTGGTCAATAAATCTGAGTTTTGCCTTCTCGCTTGCTATACAAAACTCCCTGGGTGTGGCGTGGTTTCTGTTCACCAAACAGAGGTAGACACTCAGCTATTTTTGTCCTTAAGCTCATCCTTGCCGGGTAAGTTACATTTTCTTTCTGCAGGCAGAGGGAAAACCCCCTTTAGGGCCCAAAAGGGGGGGGGTAGCTTAGAACTCGGCCCCATTCATAACTCAGCAGCCCCAGCATATTACCATAAAAAATAAATAAATTTTGAACAAGTTGAAAATGAAGGGGAAAATTTATGTACAAACACACTTTTTGGCTTATTTTAGATAAATATTGAGGAAAACCTTGTTAGATGATAAACTGGTTTTAATGTCTTATTATAACATTTGTATATGATTTTATGATTTGCAATTTCATTTTCTCACTTGATAATCTGAAATGACATGTTTATTAAGTCCATATGATAGATGAGGAATGAGAAGTACAAAAAGGGTAATTTGCCCAAAGTTACATAGTAGGTCATGCAAATGTATTTTGAACTCATATTTTCCAAATTGCATTAATAACCTAATGCTATTATTAAAAATGCTATTAATAAAAATGCTAAAAATGAAAAAAAAAACTTTATAGGTGGTTGAAGGAGACATAGATATAGATGCAAACACAACAAAATAGGAGACTTTACCAGCATCTTTTTGGAAAATGTGGTATATATACACAATGGAGTATTACTCAGCAATAAAAGAGAATAAAATCATGGCATTCACATGTAAATGGATGAAGTTGGAGAATATAATGCTAAGTGAATTTAGCCAATTCCAAAAAGACAAATGCTGAATGTATGAAGTCACGAATGCTGTGAATATACTTTGTATACAACCAGAGATATGTAAAAGTGTGCTCTATTAAGTATAATATAAAATGTAATGTGTTCTGCCGTCATTTCTAACAACTTAGAATAAAAAATAAATAAATTTTAAAAAATAAAAAAAGCATTTTTTTGGAACAAAGCTTCAAAAACCTATTAGGAAAAACAATGACAAAAATATGTAAACAGACAATTTGTGCATAAGTGAATATATACATATATAAACAAAAATAATTAATATAGGGAGACCAGGTAGGCCAAGAACAGCCCCACTGATCCCTGCAGAGACCAGGCAGGCCCAGCACAGAGTTGCTGACCCCTGTGGAGCCCAAGCCCCAGCCCAGGACCAACTCAACAACCAGTGAGGAGACCAAGCTCAGGCCCAGTCACAAGAAAGCCAACTGTGATGATAACCATGCCTACATACCACAGTGCTGCATCTCCAAACAAGTTGCTCAAAGCCATCGTTTGCCTTTCCTGTTCAGCCCCATCTCTAAACCTGGTCACTGCCATCTTGTGGGACATTTCCAATGCTATCTCAGTTTACCCCTGCTGCTGTCACCATCATCTTTAGTTGCAGCAGCTTCTATCTTGTGACATTGGCTGGTGGCTGGAAGCCCAAAACCAAGGTACTTACAGGTTTGTCCTACACTGCCACCAACAGATATGGCCGCTTTCATCTAGGGCACCAGCCAGGACCTGGAAGACCATCACCAAGGTCTCTGAAGGCTTGGGTACATTAGCGGTGTCTGTGCTAGGTATGCTAACAGCTACCATTTTGTTGCAGAGGCAGAAGAGAGCCTTGCACAGAGCCACCTCTTCCTCTCTTTTCCTCCTGTTAACAGACAACTTCTTTTGACTAATCTTTCACTCTTCCTATGATCTCATACCTATATTCTTACCTCCTACCTAATTTGTCCACCATTAGAATCTGTAGACACTTTTGCAAACCTACTTTTATAATCCAGATAATAATTTAACACATTATTCCTGTTTATTGTGATAAAACTGTAATCATCTAAACAGGAAATATTTGGGTTAAGGATGTATATTGTTTGCATTGGGTGCTGTTAATATTAATCTCCCCCTTAAAGGTGAGACTTAGTAACCTGCAGGGACACTATAAGATTATAGGATAGAAACTGTAATACTTTGCATCTGCACTGATGGACACTATGAAGGCAGTGCTAAGAGGAAAGTTCATTACATTGAGCTCATTCATTAAAAGAAGAAAAAGTCAACAAATAAATGACCTGACAACTCAAAGCCCTAGAAAAAAAGAAAAGATCAATATCAAAAGTAGTAGAAGACAGGAAATAATTAAAATCAGGGCTGAAGTCAATGAAATTGAAACAAAAACAACAACAAAATCTATTGGATTGTCAAAACAAAAAGCTAGTTCTTTGAGAAAATATAGTTGGTAAACCCTTAGCCACCCAAATGAAAAGGAGAGAGAAAACTCAAATTACTAAAATTCATGATGAAAAAGGAAATATCATATTAACACCACTGAAATACAGAAGATAATTAGAAACTGTTTTGAAAATTTGTACTCCAATAAAATAGAGAATATTGAAGACACCGACAAATTTCAAGAGAAATATGAGGCTTCTATTCTGTACCATTGGTCAACCGGTCTATTTTGATGCCAATACCATGCTGTTTTTGTTACTATTGCTTTGTAGTACAATTTAAGGTCTGGAATAGTAATGCCACCAGCTTCATTCTTCTTGCTAAGAATCGCTTTGGCTATTCTGGGTCTCTTATTTTTCCAGATGAATTTCAAGATTGCTTTTTCTATTTCTATGAGGAATAATATTGGGATTTTGATTGGTATTGCATTGAATCTATATAGTGCTTTTGGGAGAATGGTCATTTTGACAATATTAGTTCCACCTATCCATGAACAAGGTAGATCTTTCCATCTTCTAAGATCTTCATTAATTTCTTTCTTTAGTGTGCTGTAGTTTTCATTGTAGAGGTCTTTCACTTCTTTTATTAAGTTGATTCCCCAATTTTTTTTTTTTTTGAGGCTATAGTAAATGGGGTGGATTTCCTAATTTCTCTTTCTGAGGATTTGTTGCTGATGTAAAGAAACGCCTTTGATTTATGGGTATTGATTTTATATCCAGCTATGTTGCTGAATTCATTTATTAGATTTAGAAGATTTCTGGTGGAATTTTTTGGATCTTCTATGTATAGAATCATATCATCTGCAAAGAGTGATAATTTGAGTTCTTCTTTTCCCATCCATATCCGTTTAATTTCTTTCATCTGTGTAATTGCTCTGGCTAGAGCTTCAAGACTATGTTAAATAGGAGTGGTGAAAGAGGGCATCCCAGACTTGTTCCCGTTTTTAGAGGGAATGCTTTCAGTTTTTCTCCATTTAGGATGATGTTGGCCTGGGGGTTAGCATAGATGGCCTTTACGATTGTTGAAGTATGTTCCTGTTTTCCCTATGAAGACTCAGAGATGAATCCACACACCTATAGTTATCTTATGTTAGACAAAGGTGCCAAAAATGTTCACTGGAGAAAAGACAGCCTCTTCAACAAATAGTGTTGGGAAAACTGGAAATCCTCATGTAATAAAATGAAATTAAATCTCTTCTCTCACCATGCACAAAACTTAACTAAAAGTGGATCAAGGACATAGGAATTAATCCAGAGACCTTGCACCTAATAGAAAAAAAAGTAGGCACAAATCTCCATCATGTTGGTTTAGGCTCCAACTTCCTCAATAAGACCCTTATAGCGCAAGAACTAAAAACAAGAATCAATAAATGCGATGGATTCAAACTAAAAAGCTTCTTCTCAGCAAAAGATACAATCAGTGAGGTGAATAGAAGACCTACAGAATGGGAGCAAATCTTTGCCACAAGCACATGAGAAAGAACACTAACCTCAAGGATTTATAAAACTCTCAAAAGCCTTAACACCAAAAAAAACAAACAACCCAATCAATAGATGGACTAAGGAACTGAACAGACACTTCTCAGAAGATGATATACAATCAATCAACAAATATATGAAAAAATGTTCAACATCTCTAGCAATTAGAGATATGCAAATCAAAACAACTCTAAGATTTCATCTTACTCCAGTCATATTGGCAGCTATCAAAAAAAAACAAACAACAATAAATGCTGGCGAGGATGTGGGGGAAAAGGCACACTCTTACATTGCTGGTGGAACTGCAAATTAGTGAAACCAATGTGGAAAGTAGTATGGAGATTCCTTGGAAAACTGGGAATGGAGCCACCATTTGACCCAGCTATTCCACTCCTTGGCCTATTCCCAAAGGACTTAAAAACAGCTTACTACAGGGACACAGCCACATCAATGTTTATAGCAGCACATTTCACAATAGCTAGATTGTGAAACCAACCCCAATGCCCATCAACAGATGAATGGATAGGGATACTTTTGTATATATAGACAATGGAACACTACTCAGCACTAAAAGAGAATAAAATCATGGCATTTGCAGGTAAATGGATGGAGTTGGAGAAAATAATGCTAAGTGAAGTTAGCCAATCCCCAAAAAAACAAAGGTCGAATGATCTCTTTGATATGAAAATACTAACTTATAAAGGCAAGAGAGAGGGAATAAAAGGAATGAAAGAGCTTTAAATAAAACAAAGGGGGGAGGGAGGAGTGGGGGCAAGGGGATAGGAATAACGGGCAGACTGAGTTATCCATGATTACCCTAAATACATGTATGAAGACACAATTGTTGTAAAAATACTTCATATTAAACCAGCAACTCAGAAGAAAAAGAGAGAGAAATATGAGCTGATCAAACTGAACCAGGAAGACATACACAGTTTAAACAGACCTATTTTGAGCAATGAAATAGAAGATGCCATCAAAGCCTCCTACCAAGAAAAGCCCAGAACCAGTATGATTCTCAGTTGAGTTCTACAAGACCTACAAAGAAGAATTAACACCAATACTCCTCAAATTATTCCATGAAACAGAAAAGGAGGGAACGCTTCTAAACTCATTCTGTGAGGCTAATGTCACCCTGATACCAAGCCAGACAAAGACAAATCAAGGAGAGAAAACTTCAGACCAATATCCCTGGTGAACATAGATGCAAAAATTCTCAATAAAATTCTAACAAATCACATACAAAAACATATTAAAATGATAGTGCACCATGAACAAGTGTGGTTCATTCCAGGGATGCAAAATTGGTTCAACATACAGAAATCAATAACCATAATTCATCACACCGACAGACATAAACATAAAATCATGATCATCTCAATAGATGCAGAAAAAGCATTTTATAAAATAAAATATACTTTCATGTTCAAAACACTAAACAAACTAGGGATAGTAGGAAGATACCTCAACATTGCAAAAGCTATCTATGCTCACCCCAAGGACAAAATTATTCTAAATGAAGAAATATTGAAGGAATTCCCTCTAAGAACTGGAATAAGACAAGGATGCCCTCTCTTACCACTCCTATTCAACAAAGTCCTTGAAACTCTGGCCAAAGCAATTAGACAGATGAAAGAAATTAAAGGGATACGAATAGGAAAAGAAGAACTCAAATTATCACTATTTGCCAAAGACATGATTCTATAGTTAGAGTATCCAAAAACTCCACCAGAAAACTTCTAGAATTGATAAATGAATTCAGCAAAGTAGCAGGATATAAAATCAACACCCATAAATCAAATGCATTTCTATACATCAGTGATGAACCCTCAGAAAGAGAAATTGGGAAAACTACCCCCATTCACAATAGCCTGGGGGGGGGGGCTTAGAAACCAATCTAACAAAAAAGGTTAAAGACCTATGCAATGAAAACTACAGAGCACTGAAGAAAGACTTTAAAGAAGACCTTAGAAAATGGAAAGATCTCCCACGTTCTTGGATAGGAAGAATGAATAATGTCAAAATAGCTATACTACCAAAAGCATTATACATATTTAATATAATTCCAATTAAAATCCCATCAACCTTCCTCATAAAAGTAGAAAAAGCAATCTTTATATTCATTTTGTAAAATAAGAGACCCAGAATAGCCAACACAATCCTTAGCAAGAAGAGTAAAGCAGGAGGTATCACAATACCAGACCTTAAATTATACTACAGAGCTACAGTAACAAAAACAGCATAGTATTCGCACCAAAGTAGACATGTAGACCAATGGTACAGAATAGAAAACATAAAAACAAACTCATATAAATACAGTTATCTCATACTAGACAAAGGCGTGAAAAACATACACTGGAGAAAAGATAGCCTCTACAACAAATGGGGCTGGAAAAACAGTAAATCCATATGCAGCAAAATGAAATTAAACCAGTCTCTCACCATACACAAAGCTCAACTCAAAAGTGGATCAACAACCTAGGAATTAGACCAGAGACCCTGCACCTAAAAGAAGAAAAAGTAGGCCCAAATTTTCATGATGTGAGATTAGGTCCTGACACCATTAACCAGATTCCTAAAGCACAGGAAATAAAATCAAGAATTAATAAATGGGATAGATTCAAACTAAAAAGCTTCTTTTCAGCAAAGGAAACAATCAATAACATGAAGACAGTGCCCACAGAGTTGGAAAACATCTTTACTACACAAACAGAAGATAGAGCACAAATCTCCAAGTTATATAAAGAACTCAAAAAACTTAACACCAAATAATAATAATAATAATAATAATAATAATAATAACAACAACTCAGTCAATAAACATTCTAAGGAACTGAACAGACACTTCTCAGAAGAAGATACACAATTGATCAACAAATATAAGAAAAAAATGTTCAACTTCTCTAGTAATTAGAGAAATGCAAATCAAAACAACTCTTAAGATTTCATCTCACTTCAGTCAGAATGGTAATTATCAAGAATACAAGCAATAATAAATGTTGGAGAGGATGTGGAGGAAAAGGTATACTCATATATTGCTGATGGGACTGCAAATTTGTGCAACCAGTCTGGAAAGCAGTATGGACATTCCTTAGAAAACTTGAAATGGAACCACCATTTGACCCAGCTATCCCACTCCTCCATGTATGCCCAAAGGACTTAAAATTATCTTATTATAGTGACACAGCCACATCATTGTCATAGCTGCTCAATCCATAATAGCTAAACTGTGGAACCAACCTAGATGCCTTTCAACAGATGAATGGATAATGAAACTGTTGTACATATACATAATGGAATATTATTCAGCCTTAAAGGGAAATAAAATTATGGCATTTGCAGGTAAAAGGATAGAGTTTGAGAATATCATAATAAACGAAGTAAGCCAATCCCCAAAATCCAAAGGCTGAATGTTCTCTCTGGTAAATGGATGCTGACCCATAATGGTGTGGGGGAGTGTGGGCAAATGGAGAAACTTTGAATGAACAAAGGGGTGGGATGGAAAAGGAGGGGGTGTAAGGGTAGGAATGATGGTGGTATGAGATGAACATCATTACCCTAGGTACATGTAGGACTGCACATGTGGTGTGAGTCTACATCGTGTACAACCAGAGAAATGAAAAGTTGTGCTCCATTTGTGTATAATGAATTGAAATACATTCTGCTATCATGTATAACTAATTAGAACCAATAAAAAATTCATAAGGAATTCAAGCATATGAAAGAATATTCAAACTTCCTCATAATTAGAAAAATTATATGAACCCATTTTAATATCATTACTCTCATTATGCACCTATTGGTCAGGCAGAAATGTAAAAACACAGCTCCATATTGTATTGGAAAAGCTTTGCTAAAACAGTCATGTTCCTATGTTGTTGGTTAAAATGCATACTGCTACAATCTGGAAATATCTGGCAAAAATACAAATGCACTTATCTTTTGAATTAGTGGCCTGACTGCTAAGAAATGTTCCTATGAAATGCGTAGAACCATATGTATCCAACAGGTTGTTCACTGAATTGCTTTTAATTGAAAACATTTGAACACAGTCTAAATACCCTTATCTAGAAGAGTAGTGGAAGAAATTGTGGTTTACCTATATAATAGAGTACTGATTGTATAAATAATGAGGGGTTCTCTATCAATCAATTTGGCATTATTTCCATATTCTATGACTGGATGCAAAAGAGTCTATATAATATGCTATAATTTGTGTAAGAAGAAAGAGAACATAAGGAAAAATGTAAATACACACATATACACTCATTTGTGCAAAACAAGCACAGGAAAGTTAAACCAGAAATGAGACTGGTTATTTGCTACGCCTGTAAGGGCAAAGGGTGGGAAAAAAAAGAAAAATTGGGAATTGAGTAGTAGGAATGACAAGAGGTCACCACTATGATATACTTCATATAGCCAAAGTTATATGAAAGAAGAAATATGTCACATCCTCTCTAATAAATAATTTAAATCAATCAGGATGTGGTGAGAAAATAAAATGAAATACACACAGCAAAAAATTCAACTTGTGTTAAAAATTGATTATATCATCAAACTGAAGGAGGTAAAGAATACATAACAGTAAATAGCATAGATGAGTTTTGACCCTAAGGGATTTATAGGTTTATAAAATTAGGCTTCTCAATAAAGGCTTCAAAAATGAAGTGATTAGTTCTTTCCTATTCACAATAGCCTTAGGCCATGTTTGAAACAGAGAATATGCTTAACAAATGGATGAATGAATGAACAATTTAAAGTAAAGGTTATTAAATCTTCATATTAGCATGGTTTTTAATGGCATGTAATTTTGCTCCCCAGGACAAAGGTTTTGGTTGTTACAGTTAGGGAAAATGCTGCTGCCATCTGATGAGACGTTTCTGACATCTAGAGAGTGCCACTTTGTGTACTGATAAATACCTCAAAACATATGATGTAGCCCCCATCAACAAAGAATTATTCACCTCCAAATGTCAAAACTTCCAAAGCTGAGAAGCTCTGGTTTAAATTAAGGACAGTTGTGATAGCTAATTATACATTAATGAAAATCAGAACTTTACAAAAGTATATGAAAAATGAGTATTCAATATACTCCATTAACTAATATAAACAGATGCAAGTGTAACCCTAAAATAATGTGTATGAAATCTAAGAGAGCAATGATAATTGCACTGATCTTGAATACTGTGAAAAAACAATCCTTTCTGTTATTTCACAATTGTGAGGAAAATCATAGATATTAAGTCAGGTTTGCCCAACATCTGATCACAGAACTATATATTCTCTTTTTAGAAGTGAAAATATCTTTTAAAAGCTCATCAAACACTCTAATTATTCTTTGTTCTACACAAAAATTATCCACAGCTTCCTACAGAAAACAAGGATGCAGATGTTGCTTTTACACTTAGCCAGATGAATTTGTTAAACCAAATTGTACACTCAAATGTATGTTTCAGTCTTTTCCCTTCCTTATGGCTACAGCTTTTTAAGTTCCAGATTAACAATTTTGTATAAAATATAAGCTAAGAAATGAGCTCAGAATATTACATTAAAATCAACTCAAGGAAAGCAGTAAAATTTTTATGAAGAGTAGTCATGTCTCCTAAAATCTTTTTGTTTTTAGTTTTCTTTCTTTCTTTCTTTCTTTATTTTTTTAACATATGCACGATGCCAACTATCTTTCTCAAATAAACTTTCTGAAAATTCAGAAGATATTGAATTCAGAGTGTACAGCATTTCACCACCTTTAATGTCTTCTAATGCCAAGAAGACTCCATTATTCCCTAGCAGAATAATTTCTAAACAGAATAATAACTCCCTACCACCTGATAATGTCAGTTACCCCTGTGAATTAAGGGACTCACTGTACCTCAGATATTTTCTCTATGATCACATGCCAACAAAATATTCTATATAATTTTCCAAGTAACACAAAAATAGTTTAACATTTCAATTAATTTTTAAGCATAAAATAATTTGTGAGTTTTTCATAATTATCAAGTAGCTTAGTTACAAGTAGAATGATCTAAAAAGCATTCACCTAGACTATTTATATGACTTGGACACAAACAGATTGTTTACTTACTAGTATACTACTGTAAGAAGACAAAAGTAACATTCTAAAAAAGAATATTAAAAAAAGTTTTCTTACTCATAAAATTACTGAAAGTCTCCCTCAAGATAAGCACACTTAACCTAAGATTATAGTTTACAATATTTTAACTCTCAGACACAAGAGGCAGATTGGAAATGAATGATTGGTTCATGTGGGGCTAATGATTATAAAAATACATAAAAGGAGCTATTATTTATTGACCACAGACTTTGAGCTGTGCTTGACACTTTGCAGATAAATTACTTCCTGTTATGGTGTAGATGTGTGGCGGCTCCCAGAAATTCATGTGCAAGACAATGCAAAGGGTTTGCAGGCAAGATGACAAGATTATGAGGACCTTGGCCTTGTGAATATTTTGTTCCCCTGATGGGGATTATCAGGTGACTATAGGCAGATACAGGTGTGGCTGGAAGAGGTGGATCCTGAAAGGCAACATTTGGTATATATGTTTGTCCTCGTTAAGCAGAATTCTCTCTTGTTCTTGTTGGCCATGTTCTGACCTACTTTACCTCTGCCACAGTATTTCACCATGATGTTCTACCTTGCCTCGAGGAATGGAGCTGGCTGTCTAGGGATTGAGACCTCTGAAGCTATCAGTCCCCTAGAAAACTTGCCCTCCTCTTTCTATACACCAGTAACTAATCTACTGAAAAAAAAATCAGGAAAACAATTCTATTCACAATAGCCTTAAAAAATACCTGTGAATAATTCTAACTAAGTAGGTGAAAGTCCTCTATGACAAAAATTATAAAACACTGAAGGAAGAAATTAAAGAAGGCCTTAGGTGATTGAGACACCTTTCATGTTCTTGGGTAGGCAGAATTAATAGTTTAAATGGCCATATTACCAAAAGCAAACTACAGATTGAATGCAAGTTTTATCACAATACTAATGGCATTCTTCACAGAACTAGAAAACATAACCATAAAATACATGTGGAAGAATTGAAAAACCCAGAATGACCAAATCAATTCTAAGCAAAAAGGGCAATGCTAGAGTCATTACAATACCTGATTCAAATTACACTGCAGGTCTAGAGTAACAAAAACAGTATGGTACTGGTATAAAAACAGACAGGTAGATTAATGGAATAGAACAGAAGACAGAGAAAAACCCAAACAGAATCATCAGGTCTTTGAAAAAGGTTCCAAAGTATACACTGGGGAGAAAAAAATACCTTTTTAACTTATAGTGTGGGCAAACTGATATCATATGTAGAAGGATAAAACTAGATCACTCTTATCCTGCACAAAAGTCTACTCAAAGTGGATAAAAACCTATGAATTATACGCAAAACTTTGTAATTGCCAGACGAAAACGTAGGATCAATGTTCCAATATATAGTTACAGGCAAAAATGTCCTCAATAAAACTTCTAAAGCTCAGGAAATAATAAGAAGAACTAACAAGCTGCATGGTATCAAATTAAAATTTTAATAGAGCAAAATAAAAAAAAAAATAGGAGCATGAAGATAACATATAGAATGGGAGAAAATATCTGTCAGCTACTTTTCCAACAGAAAATTAATGTCCAGAATGTATAATGAATTAAAAAGCTTAGCAGCAAAAACCAAATAACCCAAACAACAGATGGGTAATGATCTAAACAGATATTTTTCAAATCCTACTATTACGTATAATTATAATTCAACAATAACTTTTTCTAAATATCAAAACATTAAGAACACCTAAAATGTATATGCCATATTATATGTTTAAACTTAAACTTGAATTTCTAATATTAATTTAAAAAGGAAATCCTAACTTTTTTATTCAGTATTTTCTTTTTTGTTGTTGTTGTTATTTTTTGTTTTTTTTGTTTTGTTTTGTTGTTTTGTTTTTTTTAATTTTATTTTTATAATTTTTAATATGTACAACTCATAGTGCATATATTTAGTATCTTTTTACATACAACTGTTTGTATACAAAGTATATTCGTACAATTCAGGTCTTTATTCAGTATTTTCAATATTCATGAGCTTTCTTAGCAAGTTATAGTTCACCTGACTCTCAGCATTATTAGCCCATAACTCATTATTGTCAATCTATAACCACGAGATATGCTCTTTTCCACACATCTCTGTCATCTAAAAAGAAAAATATGCTGACCTTGATTGAATTTCTTATATGCTTGTACTTCTTTTCTCTCTGTGTCATAATCTAGCCTCATAACATTTTCCATATATACATAACAATATGGAATAGTACAGGAGAGCAATATCTTCTTTAAGAAATTTAATAATGTAGATCTTAGCAAAAGAAGAGGTGCAGGAAATATTTTTCACATATTCAGTAATTTCAAGAATGTTGGTATTAATAATAAAATTAACATTTAAAGAGTGCTTACCACCTCTCAGACATCATTCTTGTCGGGGTTTTAAAGTTGCTGGGGTTTTTAACTTCCCCCTGACCCGGATCAAGCCTCCTCTGGCCGGCAGAGAAGGCTGGGGAAGCACGCCCCAGCGGTGAGGCAAGATCGGGAACAGCAGGAGTGGACTGATGGCCACCCAGCCTTCACGACAGAAGACACTCAGACCTACCAGGAAGTCCGGTCAAGGCACGGAACTCAGTTTATTGAGTAAGTTGTACGGTCTTTTAGAGGACATGGGCCAATCAGCAGAAAGATCTCAGGGACACATAAGGAGCATGGGCGGATGCCATTGGCGAAGCCATTGGCCTATCCTTGGGGTGGTTTCAGTTCTCATCTTACATCAGGGGAACACCCCTTAGTTAGGCCAAGTCCCCATATCAGAAAGTGGGAGACAGCCAAAGAGTTTCTATCTACTGGCATGTTCTTAATGTCCCGAACATCTCCCCCATTTTGTTTTATTAATGGGAGCCCGCCTTACTTGAGGGTGTGCCTTTCTTAGGTTTCCCCCCTCTGGGGATCTTACCCGTCATTGACTACCACCCTAGCTCTTCAGGTGGACTTACCCAAGGTCAGCAAGCCATAGCCGAGGGGAAAACATGGGATAGAACAGTCGCCTCTGGGGAGGCTTCTCATGGAATGATTTAGACCTCCACATTCTGATAAGGACCATGGCCAAGTTTATAGGGCTCCCACTCAGCATAGCTGAAGGCAGCATATTATTGGCAGACTACCAAGCTGTATTGAATTGGCCCTGTCCCCAAGGAATTGAACAAGCTTGTTGATTACACAGGGCCCAAAGGTGAACACAAGGATAATGGCAACCAGGGGTCCCACAAAGGGGAGAAGGCAGGGGAGCCACCCATTTAGTCCAGTCCAAAGGAAGCTGTCTTGGATAAAGCCCGAACAGTTGGCACAGAAACAACATTTTTCTCTCAGGAACAGGCATAGTCCCCCTTCTCTCACTGCAGAGAGTTGGAATACTTGCAAAGGGCATCCAGGACCATAGTGCTCCCGATGAATATTAGGATGGAGATGATGAGGCGTCAAATCCCAACGAGACAGAGAATTCACCATGGTCTTTTCAGTCCTATGGAAAAAGGGAAAAAATCACCCCTCAAGAGAATGTGCTCTTGGGTGGTCATTTTGTTCTGACTGGCAGTATTTGAGGTCCCTGGCGGGTGCCCAAATAAGGCTTGGTTCCCCAATTGGGAAAACACATCCAAATCTTCTACCTGCCCTTATGAGTGGATCAGGACCACGTCAACATCTAGTTAGTGGGTCCTTCCATTAGATCTCAACCTTTAAGTAGGGTGTCTGATTGGACCAATGTCTCTGAAAGGCAGTTAAGGGCTGATGTTTGGAAAAATTTAAAATATTTAATGTAAGCATCACTGTCCTTAACTGATCATGGGGGCTGTTCCCCCCTTTTTGTTTTATTAATTGGTCCTTTAGGGTTTATTGTGCCTTTCAATGATGGCTTGTTCTTTTGGGTTATATGGGATCCCTGTGGTATGTTTAACATATCATCTTTGAAAAAATATTTGCAATGATTTGTTCACAAAGCAGGGTCCATTATCTGTTTTAACTTGTAGGGGTAGGCCTAAAATAGCAAAACATTGTAAAAAATGGCTTTTAGCATGTTTGGCCCTTTTACTAGAATGGGCAGTAGCCCAACAGTCTTTAGTTTCCCTGGACTCACTCAAAATCACCCATCTACACTGACTGCCCAACAGACTCTGGCTTCATTTCCCTTCTAATTTTAGGAACTCCTTAGTACTGTTAAGGACATGGGACAACAACAAAATCTGGCTTTTTAGTTTGGAGTTTCCTTTTTAGAAGTCAGGTCAGATTGAAGCCTGGGCAAAACAGGTTGTAAAGTCATCAGGGACGGGAGCTTCTATAAGAGAAACAAAAAGCATGAGTACTGAAGCATCTGGAACATGTTAATGTATACCATGAACATGGTAGCAGTCAATAAGTTTTCACCAGGAGGTGTGAGGGCTGAGAAGTTATCTCTATAATAAGGCCAGAGTGGACATGGCCTTTATTTGAAAATACAAATCTAACATGCACAGAGTTATCAGGAATGTAAACACAACATTTGATGGCTTAAATTAACTCAGGTTGTGTTTTTGAAGCAATACCTCTGCAAAACATTAACAGGCAAACCTTAAACAGTTTAATAACCATTTTGTATTTGACTGAGTTATATACTATGACTCTGTTTTTTAACAAAAAGAATTACCCCTTTGACCATAATGGTAAATGAATTGAAGTTCGGCCTACTTTGGAGCCATTCTGGCATGTAGTAAGGTGGAAGAAATAGCCTTACTTTCTGAAGCTGATCTTTGCTTTTTAAATAGAATTTTACAGATTTTAGATAACACAATATATTACATTTTAAAAAATATATTTAAATTGTACCCCAGTGTAAAAAGTAACATAAAACCTTGTATCTTATTGACAACAGGTCTAGTTGTAGAACACATTTTAAATCTAATGTATTACCATACAACTCTAGTTTGGAGAACATCAACTTGATATAATATTCTTTTAGAGTTTTCACCTCAAGGCTTGTATACCTGACACAAAGAAGAGTATTACATTGATGTATTTATATTAATCAAGTTTAGCTCCTAAAGAAATAACATTATAGTATTTTAAAATAATAGTTGTTGTTTAACCACAGCTGTATAATTTTTAATTTCTTTCAGATCACTTGCTCAAAAAACTAAAACTTAATAAACATAATGTTATATTAGTACACTAACATTTGACCTTAGGAAAAAACCTTAAATAGCTTTTTCTGATAACTAACTTTTAAAGAGATTTTACATCACTTAAGTGACAATATTTACAACCTTCTAATTTTTTTTTAATTTACCAATTTATGAAAACAATAATGTTAGTTGAAGAGAAGTCTTAGAGAGAGTTGTGAATTAAGTTTCATTTTAAAGGTACCTTTATTTTACCCAATTTAAATTGAACCTTTTAAATCACATGAATTAAATGCATTTGGATCCATTTTTTTAATTAATTTTTATGAGTGCTTGGTTTCTATTTGTCATTCGTGATATCACATTTACATGAAATGTGGACAGACACACAGACATAGAAACATAAAAACACAATTGTGTGCACTTTTGGAGGGGAAGTGAGGAGGGGTTTGTGAGTTTGTTGAAGGAAAAGCGTTCGACTTAAAAGTTTCTTAGCTGAGGAGGCAAAGGTGAGGTTATCAGGGGAGTATTGAAAAGTTTCCATTATCGGAAAAGAGATGGACTTGCGCAGGTGCAAGGATTGATAACAAATTGAGATATTGAGAATGCTTGCGGGCGCCTGAACTGGCTGACTTTTCCATTCTGAATGGGAACTAACTGAGGGACTGTGTCCGGCATGAATGGGAAAGAGAGAGAGCCAAAGGCCTGAAGGGATTTAGGGGAGGGGACTGGTATCTGAAGAGAAACTTCAAACAGCCTTTTAAAACAAAGGAAGAAGTGGGTGAGAGATTAAGAGAGTCAGAGGACAGAGGGAGTTTGTTGAAGGAAAAGGCAGCTGCACTATGGCAGGAAGTCGGAGGGGGAGTCTAGCGAGCAGGGCATGCTCAGGAGGGACAGAAGAGAAGGTGGGTCTAAGAGCCCGGGGCGCCGCCTCCCTGAGGCAGGGCGCAGTGGCCGGAGTGGGGGGAGGGGAAAGCCTCCCGTGATAGAGAACTGAGTGAGGCTGCCCAGGTCTGCCACCAGCGCGGGCCAGAGAAATGGAAGAGAATGTGGGACCAGGGTCCCACAGCTTTTGCTGCTGCTGCTGCTGCTGCTGCCGCTGCAGCCACCCAAGGCTGGGCACGGCAGCAGAAGTGCAAGGTAAGGCCAGTGCTCGGCCAGTCAGAGGGAACCACAGTGGTTCGGGGCAGAAGATGGCGGATCCCGGAAGGGCGGAAGTGAGGGGTGGAAGTGGAGGCAGAATTGGGCGGAACAACATGGAGGCGCTTGCACGCACAGCAAGTGAAAATGGACTGGAAAACTGCAGGTTTCCCTGCACAGAGGTTTCAGACCTAAGTCCGAAGGCTGAGGTTCCCAGAAAAGGGAGAGGAAGAGAGAGAGAAAATGCAAGAGAGAGAGAGAGAGAGAGAGAGAGAGAGAAAACTTTGTGATAAGTTTGCCCCATTTTTTATTAGGGGAGACCCCTACCTTGTAGCACCGATTAGCCTGAGGCTCCGAGAACATTCTGTTGCAATTTTCTTTGAGCCCCGCGTGGAGCGCCACTTGGGGTTTTTAGCCCCCGACTCCTCCTGTCCCACAAGAGGAGGGGCAGCACGCCCCAACGAGGATGGATGGGGAAAGGTAAAGGCCTACTGACCGCCCACACCCAGCCCTCCTTTCAGAGGACAATCAGACACATAAGGGAGAATGGTCAAGGCACTAACTCGGTTTATTGAGGAAGTTGTATGGTCTTATAGAGGACATGGGTCAATCAGCAGAAAAATCATAGGGACACATAAGGAGCATGGACAGATGCCATTGGCGGATCCATTGGCCTATCCTTGAGGTGGTTTCAGTTCTTATCCTATGTCAGGGGAACACCCCTTGGCTAGGCCAAGTCCCCGTATCAGGAAGTGGGAGACAGCCAAAAAGTTTCTATCTATTGGTGTGTTCTTAACATCCCCAACAATTCTTGCACTAGACATCTATTGCTCTTTTATGAGGACTACATACTTGTAGGCATGGCCTTGAATTAGGATTCAAATATCTACAAAATTCATTGAGATAACTTTTCTTTTATACACACAGAGAGAAGACATAAAAGAATATTAGAAGAATATAACTATATTCATAAAACAGTCAAATATATACATGTACCTGAAACTAAACAAACTATTACATACCAAAGACCTGTGGGTATTGCTCTCACTGAAGGTCTGCTTAATTCTGAGGCCAGGTGAATACAGAGATGGCAGAAGTTAGCTCCTAGGATAATATGGATAATTTTATTTTTCCTTTAAGATGGAGACCAAAATCAGGCTTAAATGGAAATATAGATCCTCCAAGGAGGGAAGAATAAGCTAGGGCGTCTTCAGCTCATGAAAAGAACCAGAGTGAAACAAACAAACAAACAAAAAACAATTTCTAGCAACTTGTTAGATTTCTGTACTATAAAAGAGTATAACACTAGAGTGCTATAATAAAGGATATATAATCATACAATGGGGATTTAAAGAACCAATGTATCTGTTTGCTTTTCAAAATTCCTAAATTCATGGAGATGAAGAAGGCTCAAATCATTGATATAAAATACAGTTCAGGGCTACAGGTGCAGAGGGATAGTGAGCACAACACAAAACCACTTGAAATGTTAGCAATGAATATGCCTGGGATGAACAGGCCACAAAAATAACCAGAAAATCAAAATTCCACAATACAGAAGAAATCTAATGCTAAGAAGCACAACAAAGAAAGTAGTTTACTCTAAATTAACTTATATATTGAGCAGTCTAAAAATGTAACAAATGTACTCAGAATACTTATTTCACATTCTGTCCTAATGAGTGACACTGTAACCTAATTTTTATTGTTTAAAAAACTGAATGAGGACCCAATATATTAAGACCTCCAAACATCAGATAATTATAGCAAGTGTTAAAAAATTGAGGAAGATAATTTAGGAAATAGATATGAGAAAACATACTAGCAAAACTGTAAATTCAGTTGTATGGGTTAGTGTAGCCAAATATGTAAACTGAATTGGTTTTATTTACAATTTCTTGATGAATCCTTATATTACCAAGTTAGCATACTGTTTTATATAAGTGAATATTGAATATGGCCCTTCCATGTCTATAAAACAGAAACTTTGGAAATATATATATGTATGCATTTATATTACATATAAATATGTATATATAAAAATACATATAAATATATATTTCAAAATATATGTGTAAATATACATATTTCCAAATAGATGTATATACTAATATATACATATATAAAAATATGTACATTTATACATGTAATACATATGTATTAAGATTAATACATATATATGGAATAATACACATGTATTTGGAAATATGTACTTATATTATAAGTATATACTATATATACTTATTTCTGGGTTTTGGTGCAAATTTTTCTCAATTATTTTCACAGTTCTTAGTGTTAAAAATTTGCCATTAAAATCAGGATTCATAGCCAGACGAGGTGGTACATGCTTTTTTTTTTTTTTTTTTTTTAACACTGTTGAATATATATAATTCTTTTTTTCCCCAAATTTATTTTTTTATTCTAAGTTGTTAGAAATGACAACAAAATGTATTACATTTCATATTATACTTGTAGAGCACATTTTAACATATCTCTGGTTGTATGCAAAAAAATGGTATTCACACCATTCGTGACTTCATACATGCACTTAGGGTAATGATATCCATCTCATCCTACCATCTTTTCTTTTCATCACCCATTTGCCCCCTCCCTTGCTCTCCCTCCCCATTGGCCATTCTTGTATTTCTCTAATCCTCCTGTGCTCCCCATCCCAACCCCACTGGGAATCGGTCTCATTATATCAGAGAAAATATTTGGCATTTGACTTTTTGGGATTGGTTAACTTCACTTAGCATCATATTGTCTAACTTCATCCATTTACCTGCGAATGTCATGATTTTATTCTCTCTTATTGCTGAGTAATACTCCATTGTGATATATACCACATTTTCTTTATCCATTCAGCTACTGAAGGGCATCTAGGTTGGTTCCACAGTTTAGTTATTGTGAATTGTGCTGCTATAAACATTGAGGTGGCTGTGTCCCTGTAGTATGCTGTTTTTAAATCCTTTGGGTATAGACTGAGGAGTGGGATAGCTGGGTCATAAGGTGGTTCCATTCCAAGTTTTCCAAGGAATCTCTATACTGCTTTCCATATTGGATGTACCATTTTGCAGTCCCACCAACAATGTATAAGCGTGCCTTTTTCTCCTCATCCTCTTCAACATTTATTATTGTTTGTGTTCTTAATAGCTGCCATTCTGAGTGGTGTGAGATGAAATCTTAGAGTGGTTTTGATTTTCATTTCTCTAATTGCCAGAGAGGTTGAGCATTTTTTCAAGTATTTGTTGATTGATTGTATATCTTCTTCTTAGAAGTGTCTGTTCTGTTCCTTGGCCCATTTATTGATTGGGTTATTTGTTTTGTTGATGTGAAGATTTTTGATTTCTTTATATATTCTAGAGATTAGTGTTTTATCTGACGTGTGTGTGGTAAAAAATTTGTTCCCAATTAGTAGGCTCTCTATTCACCTCACCGATTGTTTCTTTTGCTGAGAAGAAGCTTTGTAATTTGAATCTATCCCATTTATTGGTTCTTGATATTAATTCTTGTGCTACATGATTCTTATTAGGGAACTTGGGGACTAATCCAACATGTTGGAGATTAGAGCTTACTTTTTCTTCTATTAGGTATAGTGTCTGGTCTAATTCCTAGATTCTTGATCCACTGTGAGTTGAATTTTGTACATGGTGAGAGATAGAGGTTTAATTTCATTTTCTTGCATATGGATATCCAGTTTCCCCAGCACCATTTGTTGAAGAGGCTATCTTTTCTCCAATGTACATTTTTGGTGCCTTGTCTAATATAAGATAACTGAAATTATATGTGTTAGTCTCTGTGTCCTCTATTCTGTACCATTGGTCTACCAGCCTATTTTGGTGCCAATACCATACTGTTTTTGTTACTATTGCTCTGTAGTATAATTTTAGGTCTGGTATAGTGACGCCACCTGCTTCACTCTTCTTGCTAAGAATTGCTTTAGCTATTTTGAGTCTCTTATTTTTCCAGATGAATTTCATGACTGCTTTTTATATTTCTGTGAGGAATATCATTGGGATTTTGATTGGCATTGCATTGAATCTGTATAGTGCTTTTGGTAGTAATGGTAATTTTGACAATATTACCATTGGATAGTTCTGCCTATCCAAGAAAAGGGTAGATCTTTTCATTTTCTAAGTTCTTCCATAATTTCTTTCTTTAGTGTTCTATAGTTTTCATTATAGAGGTCTTTTACATCTTTGGTTAAGTTGATTCCCAAGTATTTTATTTTATTTTATTTTTATGCTATTGTAAACAGGGTAGTTTTCCTCATTTCCCTTTCAGAGGATTTGTCACTGATATATAGAAATGCCTTAGATTTATGGGGGTTGATTTTTTATCCTACTACTTTGCTGAATTCATTTATGAGTTCTAGAAGTTTTCTGGTGGAAATTTTTTGATCTTCTAGGTATTAAATAATATCATCAATGATTAGTGATAATTTGGTTTCTACTTTCCCTATCTGTATCCCTTTAATTTCTTCCATCTGTCTTATTGCTATGGCCAGCATTTAAATTACTATGTTGAATAGAAGTGGTGAAAGAGGGCATTCCTGTCTTGTTCTGTATTTTAGAGGGAATGCTTTCAATTTTTCCGCATTTAGAATAATGTTGGCCTGGGGATTGGCATATATAGCTTTTACTATGTTGAGATATGTTCCTGTTATCCCTAGTTTTTCTACTGTTTTGAACATGAAGGGGTGCTATATTTTATCAAGTGCTTTTTCTGCATCTATTGAGATAATTATATGGTTCTTATCTTTGAGTCTACTGATGTGATGAATTACATTTATTGATTTTCATATGTTGAACCATCCTTGCATTCCTGGAATGAACCCCACTTGATTGTGGTGTATACTATTTTTGATATGTTTTTGTATCCATTTTGCCAGAATTTCATTGAGAATTTTTACATCTATGTTCATTAAAGATATGGGTCTGAAGTTTTCTTTTTTTTTTTTTTTTTTTTTGATGTGTCTTTGCCTGGTTTGGGGAATAGGGTGATATTGGCCTCATAGAATGAGTTTGGAAGTACTCCCTCTTTTTCTATTTCCTGAAATAAATTGAATCATTTGGTATTAGTTCTTCTTTAAAGGTCTTGTAGAACTCGGCTGTGTATCCATCTGGTCCTGGACTTTTCTTGGTTGGTAGGCTTCTGATGGCATCTTCTATTTTGTCGCTTGAAATTGGTCTTTTCAAATTCTGTATATCATCCTGCTTTAATTTGGGCAGATCATACAACTCTAGAAATTTGTAGATGCCTTCAATATTTTGTATTTTGTTGGGCTACAAGTTTTCAAAATAATTTTGAATTATCTTCTGTATTTCCGTAGTGCCTGTTGTGATATTTCCTTTTTCATCACATATGTTAGTAATTTCAGTTTTTTCTCTCCTTCTCTTTGTTAGCCTGGCTAAGGGTCTGTCAATTTTATTTATTTTTTCAAAGAACTAACTTTTTGTTTTGTCAATTTTTTTCAATTGTTTCATTTGTTCCAATTTTATTGATTTCAGCTCTGATTTTAATTATTTCCTGTCTTCTATTGCTTTTGGTGTTGGATTGTTCTTCCTTTTCTAGAGCTTTGAGATGTAATGTTAAGTCATTTATTTGTTCACTTTTTCCTCTTTTGAGGAATGAACTCAATGCAATGAACTTTCCTCTTAGAACTGCCTTCATAGTGTCCCAGAGATTTCAATATATTGTATCTGTGTTCTCATTCACCTCTAAGAATTTTTTAATCTCCTCTTTGATGTCATCTGCAACCCATTGTTTATTCAGTAGTATATTATTTAGTCTTCAGGTGTTGGAGTAGCTTTTATTTTTTATTTTATCATTGATTTCTAATTTCATTCCATTATGGTCTGATAGAATGCAGGGTAATATCTCTATTTTTTTATATTTGCTAAGAGTTGTTTTGTGGCATAATATATGGTTTATTTTAGAGAAAGATCCATGTGCTGCTGAGAAGAAAGTATATTCACTTGTTGAAGGATGACATATTCTATATAAATCAGTTTAGCATATGTTGTTTATTGTATTTTTGAGTTCTATAATTTCTTTGTTCAGCTTTTGTTTGGAAGATCTATCCAGTGGTGAAAGGGATGTGTTAAAGTCACCCAGAATTATTGTGTTGTGGTCAATTTGACTCTTAAACTTGAGGTGAGTTTGTTTGATGAACATGGATGTACATTGTTTGGGGCATATATATTTATAATTGTTAAGTCTTGTTGGTGTATGGTTCCTTTGAGCAGTATATAGTGTCCTTCTTTATTTCTTCATCCCTTTTCATTGACTTTAGCTTGAAATCTACTTTATTTGATATGAGGATGGAAACCCCTGCTTGTTTCCTCCATTCATGTGAATGGTAGGATTTCTCCCAACCTTTCACACTCATTCTATGGATATCTTTTCCTATGAGATGAGTCTCTTGGAGGCAGCATATTTTGGGGTCTGTTTTTTTGATCTAATGTGCTAGTCTTTGTCTTTTGATTGGTGAGTTTAGGCCATTAACAATCAGAGTTATTATTGAGATGTGTTTTGTATTCCCAGCCATTTTTGTTTATTTTTAGTATTTAACTTGATATGGTTTCTCTTCTGATTTTTTTTTTTCCTTTAATGTAATACCTCCCTCTGTTGATTTTCATCATTGTTTTTCTGTTCCTCTTCATGGAATATTTTGCTGAGGTTGTTCTGCAGTTCTGGCTTTCTACTTGTAAATTCTTTTAACTTTTGTTTATCATGGAAGGTTTTCATTTCATCCTCAAATCTAAAGCTTAATTTTGCTGGGTATGAGATTTTTGGTTGGCATCCCTTTTCTTCTAGGGCTTGGAATATGTTGTTCCATGATCTCTTTGAGTGTCTGAGTTGAAAAGTCTGCTGTGATATGAATTGGTCTTCCCTATATGTCATCTGATTCCTCTTTTTTGCGGCTTTTAAAATTCTATCCTTATTCTGTATGCTAGGCATTTTCATTATAATGTAGCTTGGTGTAGATCTGTTGTAATTTTGTATATTTGCTGTCCTATAAGCCTCTTATATTTGGTTTTCCAATTCATTCTCTATGCTTGGGAAATTTTCTGATATTATCTCATTGAAGAGGTTGTGCATTCCTTTTGTTTGAAACTCTGTGCCTTCCTCTATCCCAATTATTCTTAGATTTGGTCTTTTGATGCTGTCCCATACTTCTTGGATGTTCTTTTCATGGTTTCTTACTATCTTCATTGTGTGGTCAACTTTATTTTCAAGATTATATACTTTGTCTTCATTGTCTGAAGTTCTTTCTTCCAGTTGATCTAGTCTGTTGGTGATACCTTCAATTGTGTTTTTTATTTGGTTAATTGTTTCCTTCATTTCAAGGAATTCTGACTGTTTGTTTGTTTGTTTGTTTGTTTTCAGAGTTTCTATCTCTTTTTTGAAGTAATCTTGCTACCTATATTTGCTCTCTTATATCTTTGTTGTAGTGGTCAATTTCTGCCTGTATTTGCTCATTTAGGTCATTCTTTGATTCACAGATCATTTTAATTATGAACCTTCTGAACTCCTTCTCTGACATTTCATCAACTTTGCTGAGTATGGTTCTGTTATTGTAGAATCCTTGTTTGTTTGGGATACTTTCCTCTTTTATTTTTTCATGTTGTCTATTTGCCTTTCTTTCTTGCAGTGTAGATCTGGGTTATTACAGTTTCTTCCCTATATTCTTATAATATCCTTGCAGGTTGTCTGTGCCTCCCCTTAGTGTTGGGAGCTCAGAACCTGATACTGTCCCTCAAAGAATGCTGCCTGGGGCTGGGTCTACGAAGGTTGGTGTGGGTTGAACTGGTTGATTCTGAGCTCCTTGCCGTGGTCTGGGGCTGGCCGTGCTGGGCTGAAGGTCAGAGGGACTGACCTGGGCCTGGTGGCACTCCAATGTAGGTCCCCGTGACTGTCCTCTGCCTGCTTGAAGTCAAGCAGAGTTGGCGGTCTATCCTTGCTACTCCTGTTCTGTGGCAAAGGTTGGTGGGACAGGGTCGAGCCTGGGCTTGGTGGCACTCTAATGTAGGTCCCCGGGATTGCCCTGGGCCTGCCTGAACTCAAAGCAGAGTTGGCAGGTCTATCCATGCTGGCTCCTGCTCTGGGGCGAAGGTCAGTGGGACTGGCTGGAGCCTGGTCGCACACCTGCGGGACTGACCTGGAGCTGACCTCGCTGGGGTGAAGGTCAGCGGGACTGACCTTGGCCTGGCAGCACTCTAATGTAGGTCTCCAGGACTGCCCTGGGCCCGCCTGTACTCAAGCAGAGTTGGCGGGTTTGTCCTTGCTGTCTCCTGCTCTGGGTGGAGGTCAGGTGCATGCTTTTAATCCCAGCACTTGGGAGGTTAAGTTCAAAGCCAGCCTCAGCAATGGAGAGGCACTTAGCAACTCAGTGAGACCCTGTCTCTAAGAAAATACAAAATAGGGCTGGGGATGTATGTGGCACAGTGGTCAAGTACCCCTGAGTTCAATCCCTGGTACAAAAAAAACTTAAAAAAAAAAAAAAAAAACAGGATTAAAAAAATTATGAAATCTAGATAGTGACAAAATTTTAAATGACTTAATATTATATAATAAAAAAAAATAGTTATTTTCAGAGCTAAAATGTAAGCAACCCAATGGGTGAGTTTAAATAGTTTTTCTATCACATACTGCACATATAAAATCATCTTTATTAATTGGTTTATAAACCTCTATTTTATCTGTGGGCAACAATTTATGTCTACCATTTGAAAGTTTAAACAAATTGATACAAGAAGTAATAGAAGTCATCAGATAAAGAAAAAAATAAATGAAAGATGAATTTCTAGTCCACCTTTAAAAAATTTATGGTAAGTATATAATCCAGTGATTAAGTTCACAGAGATAACACTGTATGCATTAGGTAGGAGTGTAGGATAGCAAAGGGAATTCCAACCCCAGCTGTACACTGATATAGTCTGCACTGTTTGGGATTATCTTGTTTATCAAACAATGACAAGGAGGTATGTTTTCTTGAATAAATAAATAAATGTGACTTTCTGTTTTATTAGGAAAACTGCAACCAAAAATAAACAAAGTTACACTTAGAGTTCTCAACATGTCTGACTTTACTTTGACAATGTCATTAATTCTAAAACTCTTTCTGCCATTGAATGACTCTTGAAGGGAATTTACATTTCTGGAGACCATTCCTCAGTTTTACTTTTGTTGTTGTTGTTATTGCATTTAACATTCAGGCTTTCTTAGGCTTAGAATGCTTCTTTATTCAATTTTTTACTTTATTGAAACTCTACTTATCTTTAAGGACAACATCAATTTTTATATTCATTGTATAACCTTTCCATATAATTATGTAACCACTGGATAATAATTATCCACTGCTCATAGTACTCGGCTCCTTTCTCACTTATGGCACATAATTTAGTTGTGCTTTTCTGACCCCTGTTATAAATCGTAGATTTGTTGACTGAAAGGTGTTTATTGAACACTCTTCTGTTTCAACCCAACCTGTAATTCAGTTCTTACAGTAACCACCCAGAGTGAGCACACACCCTGCAAGTCTGGAACTGAGTCTTTCACAAGACCATTCTCACTATGTGCACCGGCCACACATTAGGGTCCTGTTCTGAATGTACAACTGTGATTCTAGTCAAGAGATTACAAATTCAGGGACTATGACACCCCTCAGTGTTAATTATTTGATAGGATGACTCACAGAACTCAAGAAAAACACCACACTTTTAGAATTTTAAGTAGTCAAGACCAGTCAAATAAAGTGACACATTGAGTGGAACCTGTGAGAGTCAAATGAAGTCACACATTGAGGGGAATCTGTAAGGGATGTGAATGAAGAGCTTGTCTGTCCTCACCCTGTGGAGTCAGGTGGCAGCGGCTTCCCAGTCCATTGGTGTGCTCATCAATCAGGAAGCTCTCCTGAGTTTTGGTGCCCAGAGATTTCAATGAGGTTTCATTACATAGCCAAGATTGATTTGATCATCAGTTCAGTGATTTAACTCAAATCTGCATCTCCTTCCCTTGCCAGAGGCCAGACTAGCTCAACGACCAAGTTCTTTATTCATATAGCCTTAATGGTGACCAGTCCATATCTTAAGTCTTATCTCATATATTAACAATAACTAAAATGTGACCTAAGGGACTTATAAATAATAAAGACATTTTTATTACTTGAGAAATCCTAAGAATTCAGGGTCTCTATTTCATTAACCTGAGACAAAGGGTAGTCAAAGTATTTATTATACAAGAAGTATCTATGTTTTTATGTGGGAACTATAGTGCATTCATTTTGATACCCTCACATGGCAGCCACAGCTTCCTGCTCTTGATAAAGATCAAGAGTGTTCCTTAAGGGTTCATTCATGTGTTGGCAATTTGTCCTCAGTGTGGTGATGTTGAAAGTGAGTGGAGCTTTTAAGAGATGGAGCCTAGAGCAGAGTAATTGGGTCACTGGGGAAGCTGTCCTTGGAAGAGGCTAATGTAGTTCTCCTGGGACCCCAGTTAGTTTCCTCTAGAGGATACAGTTATAAAAGAGCAAGACCATCCTCCCCAACTAATTGGCTTTCTCTCTTGCCATGTGATCCCCTAACCATGCACTCCTGCCATAATGTCATCTATCATGTGGTGACCCAGTCAAGGAAACCCTCACCAGAGGCCACAGCATGGAGCTTCCTGGTCTTGGACTTTCAGCTTCCCAAATTAAGAGCCAAATAAATCTCTTTTCTTCACAAAGTACTGAGACTTGGGTATTTTTATAATAATGGAAAATAGACTGATACAATACCACACAAAGAACTTTGTAAAAGTCTATTGACTTATCTCATCTTGCTTCTTCCTCAGCAGAATATAATTATTTCCTTAATTTTCCTCCTTTTCCTTATTTGTTTGTTTGTTTGTTTTTTGTTTTGTTTATTTGTACCAGGGATTGAACCCAGGCTCCTGAACCATTGAGCCATATCCCAAGCCCTTATTATTTTTTATTTTGGGACAGGCCAACACTAAGTTGCTTAGGGCCTTGCTAATTTGCTGAGTCTGGCTTTCAACTTGTGATACTCCTGTCTCAGCCTCCCAAGCTGCTGGAATTATAGGAATGCACCTCTTCATGCCCAGCTTTCCTCATTTTTAAAGAAAAAATTATAACTCCTTCCTAAAGCTCTCTGACGTTATTCTCACAACCTTTTTCTGGAGATTTCTTTAAATAATAAACTTTTGTCCTTGCAGATTCTTTTCATAGTCAAAATACATCTTCTTATTACTTTGTAAGATAGTGCAACGATGACCTAATTTAAAAGTCAAAACAAAACCCTTTCAATCTATCACCACTTTTTGATGCCATTCTGTTTTGCTCCCTTCCATTCATAGCTTCTTGATTAATTTCTTTTTTCATGTCTGCTCACTCAATCCATTTTTAATCAAGTTCAATCTTGGTTTTATCCTTAATGAAACGATGTTCTCCAGAGTATCACAAACAAATTTGCAATGACCAATTTATTGCTCTGTTCTTAACTTCTCTTTCTACAACCTCTTCAGATCACCAGTTTTCAAATTCTTCATTCTATAAATTCTGTGACACTTAAATCATTTACATTTGAACAGTTTCCCATCCAGTTGCTGTTCTTTTTCTCTGGGCTTCCAATGTAGGAATTCTAACCTCAGTTTTAATCTATGATACACCTGTGCCTTGAGGATTTATTGAAGTTCTGTTTTTTCAAGTCAATATTTTTTAATTAAAATTTTCAAATGGCTTATGTTTATTATTATTATAAAAAATAACTAACCTGTATATAGCATTAGATCTTGGGATGGTTAATTTTGTTTGTCTACTTAACAGCATGGATAACTGGTATGATATTACTTCAGTCACTGAACATGTTTCTGGAAGAGATTAGCATTGGAATCAGTAGAATGAAGATCTGCCCTCCCTAACCCATTAAGCACCACCCACATAGAATAAAAGTACATAGAAAGGGTGAATTTGTATCCTTCTAAAGCAGTCGTATCTACTTTTGCCTGCCTAGACATCAGAGCTCCTTTTATTCTGATCCTTGGATTTTAGTCCTTAAACAAGTAGCTGCCTAAGTGCTGAGACCTGGGACACAGGCTAAATTACACCATTAGCTGTCCTGGTGCCTCTGCTTGTACACCATGTGTAATGTGGTTTCTCAGCCTCCATAATCATGTGAATCAGTTCCCACAGTAAATGTTTTGTACACATCTATAGCATCCTACTGATTTTGTTTCAAACTCTAATAACAGACCTATTGCCTAGATATGCTATTGTTATCTAATCTGCACAATGAGAGACTGGGGCACAGAGAAGTTGGGCAAATTGTCCAAAGTTATCATTTTATAAGTTTTGATGTTGGGATTTAAAGCCTGGAATTCTAGATCTATGATCTATGTTCTCAATCATATTTCCAAGTCAGCAGGGGTAAAAGAGATAAAACTCTTATCATTCTTGTTAATTAGGCTTTATTATTTGTTCAGGTATATGGAGATGATGTGCCCAAAAAAAAACAAAGGGGAGAGAAAAGGGTGATTTGCTTGTTCAGTGTGTGTGTGTGTGTGTGTGTGTGTGTGTGTGTGTGAAAGAAAAAGAAAAGGGAAAGAATGGGAAGATGAGAAGAGGAAAGGAAAGCAGATGTGAGGAGTGGGCCTTCCTTTCTTTCTAATTTTGTGTAATAGTATGTGAGGATAATTAGAACAATCACAGCTGTTATGGTTTAGATAATAGATGTCCCCCAAAAGCTCATATGTGAGACAATGCAAAAGGTTAAAAGGTGAAATGATTAGGTTATGAGCGCCTTAATCCAATCAATGTTTCAATGCCCTGATAGGGATTAATTTGTTGGTAATTATAAGTGGGTAGGGTGTGGCTAGAGGAGGTGGGTCCTTGCAGGTAGACCTTGGGGTATATATTTTGTCTTTGGTGGGCAGAGCTCTCTTTCTCTGCTTCCTGGTGTGATGTCTTGAGCTAAATCTCTCCTCCACAGTCTTCCTCCTTCTCATCTCCAACCCCAAGGAATGGAGCCAGCTGTCTATGGATTAAGACCTCTGAAACCAAGAGCCCCAAATAAACTTCCTTCTTGAAAATTGTTCTTGTCAGGTCTTTTTGTCACAGATGTATAAAAGCTAACTAAAACAATAGCCATTTGGTGTGAGCACAAAGAGAGATGATAGCGACACATGGAAACAGGTAGAAAATTTAGGAAGGATTTGGATTTATTCGCAGTATCAATTACTCTAGATGTTCTATTGCATGAAAAGATAGGCCTCTGTTTTTTTATAGCACCCTCGATCAAGTGTTCTCTTACTTTCAATTGGAAGCATTCTTATATATTGGGGATGGCCTGGGCCTGCATTTTGCCATCTGATGCTGTGTTCTAGCATATAGCCAGATGGCATTTGAAAGGTGTGTGCTCTTAATACACTCTTGTCAAAGCATCAGTTTCTTCCACTACAAAATGAGGATTTTCACAGTAAATATTTTTTATTGTTATCATCTTTACATTATTACCTTATTTTGTTGTCATAACTATCTTCTAGTGGGCTAACTTTCTCAAATATTCCTTTCTAGCTGTGATGTTTCAACTACCTGTAACTAAGTACTTTTACAGTGTATGTAACAAATTTCTGTTACATTTTCTTTTTCCTTTTACATACACGTGAAATATGGAGACAAGATTGGGTTAAGGGTCTCACACAACCTTTCAAATACAAGCCGGTTCTGCAAAAAGTGTTCTTAACTATGTCTATCAAAGCAACAGATTATGGATACCTGAACGAAGGCACATGAGTGGAAAGAAAGGCACATAGAGATTGAACCTAAAAAGTGGTTAGTATGTGATGGAATTCTGCAAAGTAGCTCTGAAGTCAAAAGACAAATACCTACTGAGTAGGGATGCACTTTCCTCAAACAGTGAGAATCAAGCAGCAGAGGCCCCAATGCTAATATAAGTAACAGCATTAATTAAGACCATGCAAAATTACCCTGAAATCATTCAAGTATCTTAAGAGCCTTGACATTTCCATTTCTTGTGACAATAGATGCTTACCCTCCTTATATATGCTAAATGGTGATAAAATTTGCTAGTAATAAATATGTCAAGCAATAAGGTCTGTGTGTGGGTTACTCTTTTTTAAACAGTTGTACATAACATCTTGCATTTATTATATATTTTAAATGGTTAAAAACAAATTGTTGTTTTCTCCCTTAAAGAACAAAATACTGACATTATTTGTCTTCCAAAAGATTCATTTAGCCTCAATTTCTTGGAATCATGATTTAGTTTTTTCTTTCCTTTATATTTTCTATCAAAATCATTGTCAGAACCTTTATGTTACCTTCCAGTCTCTCTTGATAACTTTCTCCTTTCATTCCTCCAACTGCCATCCTTGCCCTGATCTATGTTACTCAATTGATGGATCTGCTGCAAAAGCTGCCACCTGGTGTCTCTTATTCTAAGCCATATTCACTCCAACTCAGTCTTACCATCTTACTGTCTCTCCCACCCCTTAAAAGTTTGTTTTAACTTCCAACACTGTATTTATCAAAATTCTAGGATCCTTCAAGTTAGCAAGTAAATACTATCACCTTCTCCACCCTGACAGGTGACCTCAACCTGAAGGTACTTTTGTTCCTTTAAAATTATATGATATGTAACAGTGGAACTCTGCACACAGTACCCATGATAGTTAGTGATGAACATCTAGATAGTATTAGGGTTTTATGGTATAATAGCATAGTACCCAGCATAATCAAGGGCAAACTCAAGTGCCCTTTGCAAATATTATCAAATTATGAACAATACAAACGATTAACTTCTAGGAAAATAAGTTGGAAAGAAATAACATAGTCTCCATGTTTTAAAAGTATGGTGATATTAATTTATACAAATAATTATTTAACTGTACATTTAACTATACAAATGTAGGCAAAATCATGTTAATTTTAAAAGTGAAATTTGTAGTTTTCTGTTATTTTCTTTTCTTCATAATGTCAGAGAATCTAGTCCAAACAACTAAGATAAGTGTGATTTCTCACTATGAGCCTCTTCTGTGGTGAATCTGTCATAGAAATCTACCCTTTCAGCAAGGAACAGAGACACCATTACATATCTTGGCTAATTAGCAATCATTAACAAATGTTGATTATGGTAGGTTTTTGATGGTCTCAATTGTTCTATGATATTGGTGATTATCAGTTTTCAAATGTAAAGACAATTATAATTTAAATGAAAGTACACTGCAAGGGAGCATTATGTTATTTCTTATTTTCCTTTATCCCCTGTGTAAACATATACATCAGTACTTATGATAGCTATACTGTGTCTTATCTACTTATTTCTATAACCATTGAAGACTGAATGCTACTATCATTTTACCAAAATCAGTCTTGCTGAAGTCATTATAATCTTCTAATTATGAATTTTAATAACCATTTTAATGCAGCTCCAATTCACTCTCTATTGACATTGATGATTTAATGTCAGCTTTTTATGGTTTTCTTTCTACTTAATGGTACACTCCATTCTGAGCTATTCCTTCCTTGCTGAATTTTAAAATAGAACAATCTTAGCTATATATTCTTGGTTTCATTATGTCCCAGAAACTCAAGACCCACAAATATATATCCATCTACAAAAGCATTTTCTTATTGCTTCTATTTTTTTGAATTTCTATTAAATCTCTGCAAATAGCTATATTCAAACTCCAAAACACTTAATAATTTCACAAAATTATTGCATAGTGTTTGCAGGAGGCATGAAAAAGTGTGCTCTTAGAAAGATGAGAAGGTAATATGGGGCCCAGTGAACATGACCAAGTGAATGATGTTTCCTCCTCTCACATGCCTGTGTCTGAAGCCTGAACCCTACTCCTGAGCCCTCACTTTCCTCAATCCCAGCACATACAGAAACTAGAGGACTTGATAATTCTACTTATAAATATTATTCAAATCTGTATGGACTTCTCAGATCTGGGTTGTATCATTCTTTGCCTGTAGTTTTCAATGCTTGCCTTCTTTCCTCCCCTATTTCCTTCCTCGTTTCTTATTCTTCACTCTGTCACTAGAGTAATACTTCTAAATTAAAATATAATCAATGCCTTATTTAAAATTTGTTAATGTATGCTCACCATCTTCAAGATAAAATTCTATCTGCCATATAAAGAGCTTCAAATTTCATGTCCTCTGCTAATCTTTCTTTTGTTCTTCCTTGGGCTCTATTTAATAACCATACTGAAATGCTTTAAAAATTTTTAATAATACTTATGTTTGGTTCTATTCTTCCTTGGCTAATTACATTTCTTTCAACATCTGCTTTTTTACTACCTCCATCTGAAATGTTCTTATTTATTTATCAAATATCTGCTCGATTATAAATTTTTAATAGTTTTCTGACATATTAGATATAATTTCACATACTTACTTGATCTAATGTTTTCATGTTTTTGTTTTGTTTTGTTTTTGTTTTTCAGTACTCAGGATAGAACACAGAGAGTTCTAAGACTGATCTACATTCTCAACCCTTTTTAAAATTTTTAATTTTATGATGCAGTCTTGCTAAATTTGCCAGGAGGGTCTCAAATATGTGATCTTCTGCTTCAGCCTCCTGAGTAATTAGGATTACAAGCCTGAGCCACTACACCTGGTTTTAATTCAATTTTTATTTTGATGAAATATTATATTATATTGCATTTTACTCTAGTTTGTTGTTTTAAAGTCTCTTTTCCAGTATCCTACTGAGAGCTTCTAAAGGAAATGACTATTTTAGAAACATCAGTAAAATTCAGTTTCTGATAGATAAGATGGACTAAGTGTAGTTTTTTGTTTTTTTTTTTTAATTGTACACTAATTAAAGTAGAATACCAGTGAACATATATTTTCTTTGGATAAAACACAGAATGTTTGTCCAAACATTTTGCTTTGTTTCCATTTCCCAATTTCCTCACATCTAACTGGTACTTTGCAATTAATTCTTCCCAAAGTAATTCGACCCCATCACTCTGACATGACTCAGAAAATTCTCTACTACATATGAAACTTAGTCTCTTTCCCATTCTCAGTTCAATGCATAATTCTACTTATAAATATTCCCCAAGTCAAAAATTGATACCAAAGAGAATGGCATTAGAGGATCACAGAAAATTAAAGTGAAAAAATATATATATTGGCACATTTAAAACAGCCGTTAATCTATTATAAAGAGTCTCTTGAGAACTGTTGACTTTTAGAGGGTTCAGGATTCCTCTTTACAGTAGTCCCCCCTCATCTGTGGTTCTGCTTTCTGAAGTTTTAGTTATTTGTTCATCCTGGCTATGGCATGAATCACCCCTTTGTTAAGTATGTTCCTGTGATACTGTATGTATGTATAGGAAGGAGCATGTGTATAAGATTTGGTACTATCCTGGCTTCAGGATAGTACCAAATCTCAGGATCTGTATAAGATTTGGTACTATCCTGGCTTCAGGATAGTACCAAATCTCAGGATAGTACCAAAAACTCAGGGTTTTTGTTGTTGTTGTTGTTGTTGTTGTTGTTGTTTTGTTTTGTTTTGTTTTGTTTTAGCTTTTCTACCATATTTCCTTTGCCTCCAGAACAGGAATAAAGTAACTAAGTAAAATATAGATATTTTCATTTTACTACCATGTTGCTTTATACCAAGCTTTATCTTTGAAGATGATTGGTTTCAGTGTATATGATTCCATGTGATGGATTATTTTGTTATGTGTATTTATTTTCTTTTTCTTCAGTATCAGCTTCTGGTGATAGGGCTCCTTGGCTTTCTTTTACAATACAGGTTTTATTTGTAGGTATTAGTGAAAGGAAAACTGTTCTTTAACCTTCTCCCCACTATCCTTAGAAGTCAAGGAAAAGACAGAAACAAAGAAAGTATGGGGCAGAGATTAAATCCTTTATTTTAGATCTATTATAAAGACATATTTTTAACTTGGTATTCCATGTCAGTCACATGGTAAATTATCCGGGACAAACTACCAAAGGAGTTACTTGCTGTTTCTGTAGATCATACGCTTTTTTAAAAATATTTATTTGTTTGTTTTAGTTGTACACAGTGTCTTTTGGTGCTGAGGATCAAACCCGGGTTGTGCATGTGCTGGGCGAGCACTCTGCCGCTGAGCCACAATCCCAGCCCCAGATTATACGCTTTTGTTGGTCTTTGAAAAAACAAAAACCAAAAGCCAATTGTGCTCCTATGTGTGCTAGTCAATTATTTCAGAAGACTATCAGGTGAGAGAAAAATCTCATTGCAGTAGAGTGGACAGGAGAATCTTTTGTGCCTTTTTTTTTTTTTTTTTTTTTTTTTTTTTGATGAATCTATGAAGGTGATATTCAGGTAATCAGAGCCAGGAATCTTGAGCTCTAGGTAACTTGTCTTCTGACATGATTCATCAAAACGTGATTAAACAAAATTTGATGCATTTGTTAATCTTTAATTTTCTCATATGCTTAAATGTAAAGACAAAGTTTTTTTGACAAGTCCAACTAAAAAATAAGGAATAGAAATTTTGAGGCTGGGAATGTAGCTTAGTGGTAGAGCACTTGTCAAACATGTGAGGTCTTGGGTTCAAAAAAAGAAAAAAAAAAATTCCAGACCCTGAAAATTATGTACCACTGACTTGAAATCATTTTTTCTTTCTTTCCAGTTGCCAATGTTGTGAAAAGGTAAAGTTAAACTAAGCAGCACAATGATTTGTGAAAGTATGACCAAGACGACTTGGTTTCTTCTTTCATGATACAGTACAGAATATATACTTCAGTTAACAAATTTTTTTCTGAAACCTTCAGATTATTCTGATATTTACAAGAAAATGGAAATTGTGGAATTGTGAAATGAAGTGATTTTCTTAACATCAATTTATATTTCAAAATAATGAGAGAGAAAAACTGTGCTCCATATGTGTACTATGAATTGAAATTATTATGCTGTCATGTATACAAATTAGAAGAAATAAGTAAATTGAAATATATATATAAAAAGAAAAACCTGAAGGTTTCCAACAAAAATCATAAATATTTGAGGAAATGAAAATGCTTATTACCCTGATTTGACCATTAAATGTTGTATACTTATACCAAGTTATCATTCTGTTTCTCAAAAATATGTACAATGTCTGGTGTCAATTAAAAGAAAAATCTCCTTCCCTTCAATCAGACACATCAAAATCATCCTTTATAAAAAATGTCAATATAAGCTACATTGTGTCACACTGCTGTAATTCTGCATTTTACTGCCTAACTAACTCTTCATAGTTTCTAGTACTTTCCTCTTGGAGATACCCTCTTTAATCCCTAGTTCACTGCAGCCCCTCTGTTTTCTTCCCTTAAATGATACACAACAGACAGTTCTTTCCTTGCTTGGTCTTACCTGTGGTGCAGCTACAATAGCCTTTCCCATACCTCCACTTCCTGGCTTAGGCTTTCAACAACTATAGTTCCAATGGCCCACAAGAAATGCCCATTTTTTTAAATAAGTGACCAAGATGTATACATCTACTTCTTAAAAATTCCTTTTACAGTGGCTTTCCTTCTTATATTCCCAATATAACAGTTTATGAATCACAGCCTATATTAGAGGGGAAAAAGAATGATGAATGTTCGGGAAAAAATTAGTAAGCCCCAGTTTAACAATAAAATTTTAACCTCCATATTTTCTTGGATCAGACCATTTCTGTCCAATAGGTATATTTAATAAATGTCATTTAAAAGGCACAATTCTAGTACAGGGAATACAAGAGAGAATAAGGCACTCTCTCCTGACCTAGACTGGTATGCAAGTAAAATATAATGTTCTCTTTGCAGCAAAGTATGTGTGTGTCATAGAAACACCATGAAATTTAAACTACTGCTCTTAGGAAGCTGCGATCCTCAAAGAAGCATCATAAAATAGTGACTACAAAACAGATTTGTGAAAAATCACAGTAATGCCCAAATTTATATAACTTTGGAAATTCGGGAAATAAAAATAGTAAGAGTCAAGATAAGCATGTAGATGACTTGTGTTTTTGTATTATTTAGCATTCACTGAGAAAAATGGAGAAATTGTGTTTGTGTGTGTATGTGTGTAGGGGGTGAAAGAGAGAAGGAAAGGATAAAGAAAGAAACGGTAACGTAACTGGTGTGACCAAAATGATCAAAATAGATTTTACAGTCATAAAAAATGATATTTTATTAATCACCATGTTTTATCATCCAGTTTATTTTGTATTGAGGCATAATATAATTGTAAATATCATATTCTTCATTTAAGTTCAGAAAGTGCATCCTCTGAATGTGGCTGCTGGGGATGAATGTGACTAATTCCTAACACCACATTTTTGTTCTTATTTGGAATCAGAAAATATGGCTTCTCTCTCCCTCTCTCTCTCTCTCTCTCTCTCTCTCTCTCTCTCTCTCTCTCTCTGCAGTTGATTAGTATTGGAAAGCTACATAAGATCACAGAGCCATGTTGTAAAAGGTGTTAAAATCCCCAAACTACAGAATAACATCTCTCCTCAAAATAGCTTTGAAAAATATCTGTTCTAATAGGTTATGACAAGGTGACTAGAATCCTTATTATCACATCTTCTTCTTACTGTCTTCTAAATAATGTGGCTGAAATAAATATCACTGCTGACCTTTATATGTTCATCTTTATTAACAACCCAAATATTTGATGACTACTCAATCAGTGAAGAAGAGGTACCACACAAAAGAGAAATAATTTTTCTAGACATTTTTCTAATTGAATAGAGAAACTTTGAAAGTATAACTTTGATTTAAGACATGAAAAATCATGCTGCATATAAAAATTCTCAATTCCTTCATATGATATTCCATGTCTAGGGCATCATTGAACTACTGTATCAGGTATCAAAAAGTCAGGAGAAAAGATCAAAGACAGACATGGCTCCTCCACTGCCTCAGAAACCAATGAGCTGGACAATCTCTATAAAAGAAATGCAATCTAAGTCAAGTTTTCCAGGAAAAAAAAAATCAATATGAAAACTCCATCTCCAAAGTATAATATCTCTCTTACTCTCAAAAAAAAAAATAATAAAGAACTGCAAATTTTTCATTGCTTGATATCAAGCACTGTCTATGGAAGAGATTTTAAATAGGAATTATACAGATTTTCCATATTGAAAAATGTTAGTATTATTTAATATTCAAAATAGAAAAAAAATTATATTATTTTAATATAGACATTAACATTAGCTGTGTCTTTAATCGATATACATCTTGAAAAATAGAGTGTGATGAAAAAATAATATATATATATATATATATATATATATATGTATTTTTCCAGGTACAGACTCAGGTTTATTCCATATTTATCTCATCATATGCATTAAATACATAAACATATATATAATAAAATGTACATACATATATATAATAAATATAATACATTCTAAGAAGAACCAATTCAAAGTTAGAGTGGGAGAGTTCTAAAATAAGCATTGGTGATCTCTGACATAAATTTACAAAACTGTCTTGGTTCAAAGAATATTTTCATGAAATTGTGTCATATAAAAATGATGCGTAAAACGAATGTGACTGATTGATTCATGATTGGAGGAAAAAACAACAGAACAGGACAGTTTGTACAAAGTCAATTATTATACTGTGTTCAGTTCATATTCATGATACTGAATAGTTACCATATTATTTATAATCATGAAATAGCTATTTTATTGAAATCATACAACAAAAACAAATTTGGTAGACTAATAAAGCTAATGGAATAAAAGTTCTAAAGTAAAACATAACTAATAGTATGAGGATAAAGGTAAAGGAAGAGAATATGTAAAAAGTACACAAATGATCATTTGCATCAATTTTTAGAATGTCTTCACCAGGCTTCCCTTCTTTCTGGGAGTAGAGTAGAATTCTCCCCTGCTTTACATTTAGCTTGGCCATGTGATGGTGTATATATACAAACAAAGATGGCTTGGACTTTATGATCTTCTATGAAAGGAATATGTCCTGGACAGAGTGGGCTTTAGGGTGGGACATGTAAAAGAGAGAATATGCCTCATAGGTGCTGGTTCAATGATGATGAGATAAACACGGAACAAGCCTGAGTTCAAACTTGGGGTCTGGAACTTGGGGACCAGACACTGTGGCTTCAAGTCTATTCCAGATGGACTGACTTGTAGCCCTCCCTCACATCTGTGAACATCAGAATAAACTATGACTCAACTCAAAATAATTTCTCTCTTGGGAGCTAAAAAGAAAGAACAAACTACAAAGCCAAATCTCCTCAAAGAGAAAATGAATTTTGACCTTATGCACAAAATTATTTCTATTCTTTTTATGTTCTTTTTCTTAAACAGTTTTGTTTTTGCTCCCGGACTGTTCTGCATATGGTAGGTGAAAAATTATATGTTAGTATGATTTATTATCTATTTGTGAGTTGAAGGAATCATGATTTTACATGAAAATAAAGCCAACAGCTATAGGATGTGAAGAGTTATGCATAATGACCTACTATTCTTCATAAATGGGCTTTGGGTTCTTAGGGAGTAACATATCCTGACGTTTTGAAGATCTTCAGACCTATTTATGAGTAAGCAAGTTAAGAAAATGTAACATTTTAGGAATAAGTGACAAAGTAAAATCATTCCTGAAATAAAACTGTCAGTGCCTGGTTTAGACAGATGCAATTGAATATAAAAGTCAACCATCGGTTTGTGGTTTTATTTAAATTTTGTTTTATAAATTTTCAAATATATTTCTGACATATATGACTAGTGATTATGATAGTCAATGAAATATTATGTAAAATCCACTTTGTCATGGAAAAGCATACTTTTTTCCTAAATTAATGAAACATTTCCAGGTGAGATATTAAAAGGGGAAATGTAGCATGACTATCTCCTCATCAAATCCAAAGAGATTTGCTTGTCTTCCACACACAAAGCCTTATGTTTTGAGTTACATCCTATAATTAAATCCAGAGGGAATAAGTTGTAATTCTCCCTGATAACCCATCTTTCAATGATTCCACATATATTTTGGGAATGTCTTGGTTTAATAAAGCTAATTGGTCTCTGTGGGAAATACAAAAGTGCATTTTGAAGACATTAACTTTCATTGTAGTGTGAGTTTTATTTGGTACATTATTAAACATGTGAAGTAAATAAATGGATATTAAACATATGTAAAATAATTTCTATAATCCATATAATTGATTGCATTTCATAAGGCCTGTTTTAAGTCAGTTCTTTCAAACACACATTGGACATTTTCAGAACAATAATCGTATCCCTAAAGATTAGGATTCTAGATACACCTGGGAAAAAATGATCCTATACTCCTAACATAATTTAAATCCATTTGGAGAAACAAGGCAGAGTATATTAAATAAATAAGAGAAAATAGATATAGTCTAATGTAATTAACTTATAGACTAACAATATCAGCCTGGAAAATCATAAGCCAGAATTTCACATTTGTTTCCAGAAAAATAATTACATGTCCTGTAATCCAGGCATAAAAACAGGGACTCTAATTTAAGAAGAGTTAAACACACAAACAGGGTTTTATATTGCAAAGGTTTAAGAATGTTAGAGAAAACAGGATTTCATAGAATGAAGTTGCTTGTGCTGGAAAATAGGAGTAGGATTCATGGAGTGTGGTCCTATTCAATGGCAGAATGTTATAAACCAGGAAGGCTGATAGATGTGATAAAATATAAAAATTACATGGAATATGCATATAGATAATATTATATATCCATATATATGCAATTATATATTAAATATGCTATATGTTTTCTATAATAATGTATATTATAATTTTATTTAGGCAAGACATTATTTGCAACATGCCTATCAAGGGAGGAAAAGATACTGATAGCAAAATTGTTCTGTCTGCAGTGGTTTCAAAATGAGACTCATGAGTAAATTTGAGCAAGGAATAAAACTATCCAGAGTCATGGAGTTAGTAGTAAATTTAGAGGTTATAAGTGTCCAGAAAGATAATAAATGCCCAGCAGCTATAAATGGATAAGTAGCCTCAGCTGAAAATGTCCTGCATACATGCCTGCTGAGAAAAAGAATTAATTTTTCTTTTTTTCATGTGAGTTAGTAGCTCATTCTCTGTAGTTAAATATAGGTTATTCTCTTGATAAAATTAGCACAACACATTTTTTAACCACAAAAATATATTTTAAAACTGCTAGTTCTGTTCAGTGAATTGTGTAACTGTTTCAAATGTTTTGCAGTGTTAAAATTCAGCATGTTGAGAAGACTATGATCAATCATAACAAATGTAAGATGAAAAATTAATTTATAATTTGGGACAAAATTGAAATATTTAACAGAACTCCAGTGTTTTTCCAGAATAAAATCAACGAATGTTGATTGAGCCTGTGTTTATGTACAAGTAACTTTAAATGATGAATTTATGTCAGCTCTGATACTTTTGTGAGCCATCCAGTCAACCACACTACATAATCTCTTTCCTTTCTGGGGGTGTTGGAAAGATTCTTACTTAGATAGGCATCAGGTAGGAAAAGCAGGGATATAAAACCTGGAATCTGGTCAGGAAGCATTTTCACTACAGGCATGGTTGTTAGAGAAGTCAGAATTGATCCCTGAATCCTGAGGAGATATCGAGTGGCAGAACTTGAGTTTAGTTTTCACATTCCAGTTGCTATTTAAGGGTCTTGGTGACAATATCCAGAATCCAAGTGTAGTAAGCAACCTGTGAGCAGGACTTTTAAATCTGTCTCAATCTTCCCTGTACACCAAAGGATTGACATAGAGCAGGTTCCCCATAAATACTTCTTGGTTTGATGAAACCAAGGAAGACCATGGAATGGATTCAAGAATATGAACACAGGTAAGCCCATGAAACAAAAAATTTTGAATTGTAATTGAGTGCCTGTGTGTAGCTGCCTTAATTGGAGGTTGGCTTTCTGTTATCTGTTAGAGCATACCAATTGAAAAGCAAATCATTCAGTTGCATGGCAATATTCTTCAGTGGATCTCAATCTTAATACTTCACAATAGGTTTGGGGATGGAGACACTGATTTCCATTTGCCCTAGCTCTCAAAGCCACTATCTTGATTTGCTGCAGACTTAAATGCATGTTCCAGTAGCCCTAGGAAAAATAGATTCATTCAAGAATAAATTTAATTATTATGGGTTATCAGTTAAGCAATATTATATCCCTCAGTATTTATAATTTAGTACTTTAGACACCATTTTATCACTTTTAAATTCGATTAACTTGATTATAAAGTAAGACCTACATATTCAGATTTAAGGTTTTTTATAATATGCATCCAAAAGATAGTACCCAAATTAATCCAAAATTATCTGAAATACAGGTGTTATTTCAATGGAAAGAAAGGAGTAAATGTTTGGATAATTGGCATATTCATTTCCTACAGTTGCCAGAATGAAATACCACAAACTGGGTGGCGTAAGACAACACAAATTTATTGTTTCTTTGTAGTTTTGGCTGGTTGCTGACAATCTGACATTCCTGGGCTAGCAGCTAAATGACTCCACTCCACTTTCAACATGATACAGCATACTTCCCATGAAAGTGTCTTCACATGCCTATCTTTATATAAGGAAACCCATCATATAGGATTAGGGGCCCACTCTACCCAAGTCTGAGCTTATCCTAATTAATTGCATCTATGTGGTGCCTATCTCCAAATAGGGCTACATTCCAAAGTGGTGGGAATTGGTACTTCAATATATCTCTTTTCAGGGGGATACATTTCAACAACTAATAACAGCTGACACAAACCATTAAGCTTCGATATTCTGACATTGTGATTAGTTAATGGTAAGAAAGAAAAAAAATATTTTACACTCAAAAGAATTTCATGATTAGCAGGTTAAATCCCCTGATGTTTTGGGGAAACAAAAAGGTGAAAATCTGTGATTAATTATCCTCTTACTTTCAAATGTTTCAGATGGTAGAATTTATACACTGGTATTTCACCCTTCATGTCTTTGGCCCGTGGTATTTCCTTCGCATGGTTTGATGGATAAACCATTGACCTAAACTGGGAAATGGAAGACATGATTTTTTCCCCTGTTCTCTAATGAATTTTTGATAAAAATAATAAAAGCTAAAGATATTTTAGTCTATTTTAAAATTTTATTTCATCTATTTACTGTGCAATGCATAAATGATCATTATACTTTTGAGGAATAGTCTCTAGTAATTTTAATGTTGCCATAATAAATGCTATATTGACCTGAAATTCTTTAAAAATTAGATAACTTTTTATTTAATAAAGACTTTATGTGTGAAGGTGAATGTCAGCCCAAATTTGTTGTATGATGCGAACAGTGCCATTCTATTCTTTCAGTTTCTAGGCACTATTATTTAAGAAACCCTATCTGACCTCATATGACCATATTTAAATGTATTCACATTCTATGTCAAAAGTAATTTTTCTGTAGTAATTTTGAAAGAATTTCATGAATTTTTTCATTTAAGTTGTTTAATATGTGAGTAATTCATTTACTTGACAATGGGACATAATCTCCCTGCAGTTAATATGTACTTGGCAATTCTTACTGAATGAGAAAATCTCAATTACAAATTAATTTTAATGTTGTTACTCTCAAAACATTTCTGTAAAAATTCATTTAACAATTAAACTATTTTGTTTTATAGATATTAGTTTAAATATTATCTAATTTTAATTTTTCTTGCCTCAAAGTCAAAATCATTTTTGAGGTTTCAACATTACTTGAGTCCTTAAAAAACACAATGGCTGTAGATATTGTGCCTTTAGTGACAGCTGGAAAACCACACTCTACAGTTTTGCTCTAATTCAGCTACCCAGCTATGGTCAATGCTGAGCCATTGTGCAGTCCACACATTACCTAGAAGTGTAACATTTAAATATATTACTTGGTCAATTGTATTAATGTGATCCCTTTAAATCTCTAGGTTCTAATATTTTGTTTATTGTTATCCAGGTTAAAACACAGAAGACCAGTGAAAACCATGTTTATATGATTAAACATCAAATTTACATTATAAGTAATTGTAAGATGATATTTGATGAGTGAATTCAAGGTAATTTGTAAGACCATTGAATGATTTATTCAACATTCCTATATTGTGGATACTATTGTTAGCCCCCACATACAAATGAATATACTGAGGGTGCAGTGTAATTTGGTTAAGATTACACAGCTACTAGAGGATAAAGAAGACATTAAATTTAGACCTGATCCATAACTTGCTCTTGTAGATTTCATGCCATATATATATTTTAAAAAATTCATTAGTGTCCAAATTTGGATCTTAACTAGGTTTCAGCCTTGTCTGCTCATGACCAACATGAAAATGATAGGTCCTTTGTCAGTTTTTATGAAGAGGAGAATGAGAGTTTTGATTGGCTAGGGGGTTAATGGAATTGTCCTCTAAGAAAGGTATTGGTCAAAGAACCTTCCCCACAACTAGTGTATTCATGCTAGCAAGGGACTTTAAGGTAAAGTTGAATTATCTGCTTTGTTCAGAATTGTGGAAAACATAGAAACATAAGGATCATACTTTGGTTCTGCCATAGGTTTGGTGACTCAGGAAATTGACTCTGAGATGTAGATTTGTACACAGGTGGTATATTGGGATGTTGTGCCCCTCCCTCGCTGCCCCAGGGAGAGAGACAGCTGACATGAAGGGTTGGAATACATATAAAAGAGAACAAGGAAAAAAATCTGGTAAAAGTGAAAGTGAAATTTTATAATCTATACCTACCAATATTCACTTCATGTGGGCCATCATCAAAAATTATCATATAGGCTTGCGCCTACAGTTTTTCAGGGAGGAATTCAGGGTGTTCTCAGCAGTAATGCTTCCAGAAGTTAAAAGAATCAGTAGTTCTATCCCCAAGGGGAGACCTACCTACAAGTGCACCCACAGCAGGAATATGGACTTTTCCCTACAACTTCAAAGACTCTAATATGGTTCTGAAGTGAATTTGTAGCAAAAGTACAAAGGCATTAACTCCCTATTAACTATTTTCCATTCTAGCTGTAGGAGGAACATATTTCTTCATGTTTCTCTGATCCTCACAGTACACAATTTTAGAATGCTGTATTCCTCTTTGCACTGAGGAAAAGAAGGAGGATATTTTTCTTATTTCAAAGGGATATTAGATCAGGTTTCAGAATGTGATTTTGTTTATCCTTCCATTAGAAGAAAGCAGTCTTCTCCTGCAAACCTTAAGATGAGCCAGACTCTGCTTAGGATATCATAAACAATCCCTCTTAAGAGTATTCAACAAGGAGATATTTGCCAGTAATTGCTGAAGTTTTTCCAACAGTTCAGATAAAGCAGATATGCAGAAATCAGGAGCTTTAATCGTACAAGCAAAGTATACATAGATCCTAGAGGCACACTAAAACACAAGCCAAATTTTAGAGATGCTTGTCATATTCATTAATGGGCAAGGAAACTACAAATGTTCTTAGAATAAGTACCATGCCATAGGGCATTTATGTGAATGAAAAAAGAGAAAATATCTATAAATAGAAATGAAAGCTGCCTTTGAATAAGACATCAAAGTGGGCAAGTTATCTACTCAAGTGATATTTATAGATATTTATTTCCACTCCATATCCACTTTCATTGTTTTGATTTTGTCTTTTTCATGTTTTCAGTATGGAATTCTCTCAGAGATCTTCAGGCCAAATGTTACTGTGCAACTGTTCACTCCTTTCTCTTGTAAGTGACCATGTATTCAATACTAATAATGAAAACTGACCATACAATCAGTACTATGCATGGAAAGTCATTTTGAAAAAGAAATGTTATAAAATAGAAATCATCAAGACTGTTTGCCCTTGGCATAGACTTGAGTGGAAAAAGTCAGGCAGTATCTTCAAGTAGATTTATGGACAGATTCATGGACACATGTGACCTAGCTAGTATCTAAAAATATTTTAATACAAATCTGTTAATAATATCAAAAATATGTTGCTTTTCTTTACTTCTTGTTTTGCTTTTAGAATCACTTTTTTTAATCATGTGCTATGACAAATAATATGACAATACTAAAAGGAGGATCAGCACTGGAATTTTCTGGTATTCATTTGTCTTCCATTATTATATTAAAATTAGCCTGAAGCTGGGCATGGTGGCTTATGGCTGTAATCCCAGCAGTTTAGGATGCTGAGGCAGGAGGATCACGAGTTCAAAGCCAGCCTCAGCAATTTAGCAAGGCCCTAAGCAACTCAGTGAGACCTTGTCTCTAAATAAAATACAAAAAAAGAGCTGGGGATGTAGCTTAGTGGCTAAGTACCCCTGGGTTTAATCACAGTACCAAAAAAAAAAAAAATTATCTTAAATTTCATGTTAATCAGTAAGAATTATTTTGAAATAAATACTACAATAGCTCATAAACTCCTGTTACTCCCTACACCCAAAGTAACACAAATTGTAAAAACACACATGCATTTATATTGACAAAGTCTTCCTTTTTTGGAATATCCAGCATATCATGTATTCTATACATGATATACAGTCATGTGGTACACAAAATGACTAAGACTCTAGGGCTTAAGGTTGCTATGAATATTAAAAACAAGTAAAGTTTAATTTAGACTTCTAAATTTTAGCATAGAGCAAATTTAAAAAGACTCTATAAATGCAGTATACAAAGGACCTTGATAACTATTCCAAGCTAAACATTCTTGATAAATTACAGGGGGAAACATTACTTAAATTCATTGATGCATTAGCAAGAAAAATGGGTAAGCCAAGCCTAGAAACTATTATTTAGCACATTATAATATTCTGAATCTTTTCAATTAAATAAGACAAGAAGAAAGAAAATGAAACAAAGCAAATGGACAAAGATTAATCCATGGTGAAATTGTGTAATGAAATGCAAAAAAAAAAAAAAAAAAAGCTGTTTTTAAACAGGTCTTTCTGTTTATATGAAATAATGTAAGACATGTAAAGATCTAGGAAATTTGCTTAATTTTATCTAAGAAAGGAAAAAAAATATATATTTTATGTTGGCTTTTACTTACATTTAAAAAAACAATGAAATAATATACATGGAAATTTACCAATATAGAGAAAGAGACACAGGGTGATAAACACAAAGAAAATAGCAAGGCATTTTAATTGATAGTCTTTAGTTTGTTTTCACTTTGGATGTAAACATATGAACAATTTGTAACAACAGTATTATGTTTTAAAGGAATAAAAATAAATTACAATGATAAAAAATAAACAAAAATAAGTCTGCAATTACAATAAATGTAAATTGTTAAATATTTCATTTAAATGACTAATAAGTTACAAAAGATTATAAGAACATGTATCTATCTGAATCCTACTTGTTAGAAATAGAGTTTGAACCTAAGGGCCCAGGAGCCAAAGTAAAATAATGACTTAGGTGTTTTTGGAAATTGCTAACAGTGGCAACAGAAAAAGCTGAAATGGAAAACTGATGTTAGACAAAATAAGTTTTAAGGGGAAAATACTGATGGAGATAAATAAATTCTCTATACAATGATAAAACGATTAATTCACCAACTATATAGAATAAATATCTAGAGTAGATATCTTAGTCTTAACATGTGCAAAATGAAAATAAAGTAATTACAAGTAAGGTATATATCCACCATCAACGTGTAGCTTTTATAAGTTAAAGAAAATTGGTAAGTACATAGCTCTATTAATAAATGCCCCTCAAGAGGACTGCATTCCACAATGCAGAGACTCATTCTATTGAGACACAAAAAGCAGTCCTAACAATTAATAACATAGTGGGATATAAAACGTTTCAATACATTTGAAAATTCAATATTATAGACAACACATTTGCTGATTTAAAAATTTGCAGTTAAGACACAAATTATTATATGAAAAAATGCATTACAAAATGACTCCTGTGTTAAAGAAAGGCATAGTAGAAATTAGAAAATATTTTGAACTAAATTGCAATTTAGAAACAAAATATATAAATACAAATGGGAAACAAATAAGGAAACTTAGAGAGAACTTCATAGCTATAAATGCATACATGTATGTATTTATGAAGACTAGAACTGATGAGTTAAGAAACAAACTTAACAATTGGCACAATGAAGCATACCTGTAATACCAGTAGCTCAAGAGGCTGAAGCAAGTGGATTGCCACTACAAAGCCAGTCTCAGTAACTTAGTGAGGCCCTAACTGACTTAATGAGACTCTGTCCCTAAAAATATAAAACAGGCTGGGGGATGTGGCAAGTGGTTAAGCACTGCTCAGTTTAATTCTTGTGCTAAACAAACAAACAAAGACCAAAAAACCAACAAACTTTAGAACTTAGAAAAAAAAAAAATGTCTTAAATAAAAGAGGAAAAAATAATGTATTAAAATTAACAATGAAATGACTGAAAAACCCAATGGGAAGTTTAGGAAAAATAATTAAAAGTGATAATCCTCAGGCAATTTTGGTTAAGACCTAAAGAAACTGCACACACACAGAACTGTAACAGGATTGAAAAAAAAAGTGACATAATTATATAGGTGAGATGCAACATCAAAAGGCATTATGAAAATAACCCTAAACTTTGGAATAAAATTTTAAAAGTCTATAATTTACTTATATTGACTGGATATTGAAGGAAAAATCTGAGAGAAAAATGACTAAGAAAATGGAATAAATCAAATTGCTACTACAATGAAAAAAAATGATTCTTTACAGAAAACCCAAAAGAACATAAATATAGTAATTACAGTCAAAATAAGTTTAACAAGGATATCAGATTGAAATGTTTGTCTGTATATATATATATATATATATATATATACATATACATATATATATACACACACACATATATATACACATACATATGCATAAACTTTTTTTATGTGCTTTCATGTATTGGCATTTTGCATCCTTGAAGAGTTTGATTTTTTAAAAAAATTATTTCTGTTACACATCCACCAAAAAAGTAGAATTTAAAAATTTTAAGCTATTTCATATTATGGAAAATATTTAGGAAGAAATGTAATGAATGATGTTGAAAATATTATATTTTAAAATATAAATATTTGAAAATATTATAAAACTTTATTGGAAGACATTTAAGAGGGCCCAAATAAAGAGACCTCAAGTTAATATACTATGTTCATTGATTGGAAAGTTGCATACTTAAAGAAAATATTTTTTCTTTATTAATTGTAGATTTAGTGCAATTAAAAACAAAACAGATGGATTTTTGTAGGAACCTATAATAACTGAAGTACTTATGAAGAAAAGAACAATATGATTGAAAGAGCTTTACTAGTCACTAAGTATCATTATAAAGTACTCTAATATTGTCCTATAGAAACAAACTCATTGGCACAGAATAATGATCATCAATAGGTGTTTGGAAACACATACTTGGGAACTTGATTTAAACAGAGCTGATTTTGCATTTGACTGTGCAGTGCATTGACTCATTAATATATGCTGCTAGAATGATTTTTCGATATAGGGAAAAAATGAAGTTATGCTATTACGTCACATCAGAGAGAAAAATACATACCATATTGGCTACAAATGTATATGTGAACAATAAAAATATAAGCCTTTGAGGAAATAGAATATGTCTTTATGACCCCAAGGCTTAGAAGGAATTCTTTTTAAAAAGTCTAAAACAAAAATCCAGTTCATGTTTCAAAATTAAAAAAAAAAGAAAAACAAGCAGCAAATCAGGAAGACATATGACATATGTTCAGTTACATAGACATACAAATTGTGTGTGTGTTTACATGCACACAGGTTTGCATGTGTATATCAGTAGTCATGTATAACAGTTATATCAGAAATAAGAATGTCCATAACTAAATAAGCAACTCAAGACATTTTCAACACAATTAAAAATTATGCAAGACTTGCAGAGATAGTACATAGGTAGAAAAAAACTGACAAATATTTAAGTTTTTGCTTAATCAAATTAAAAATCAGGGGAATGAAAAGCCCAAAAGATGCCATCTCACACTTATACCAGATAAGTAAGAATATTAAAATCTGAAAATGTCAATTATTGGGAAAGACACAGAAGAGCCAGAGCCTAATAAACCATTTGTTTTGATGGAATAGGGTACAACAAGCAAGAAAATCATTTAGCATTACCTGATAAATTTGAAGTTAAGCACTTAGAAATTTCAATCCTAAGAATATACCCAAGAGAAGTTCTTGAGTTTATGTATTTCAGGAATTTTGTTCAAGACTATTGATGACCTTTCATTAGGAGAGTCCTAGAAAGAATATTATTATCTATTAATGGAAGAGTGAGTTAAAAGTTCCACCTAAATTTATAAACTATAGTATGATAAAACATTAAAAATGTGATACACACACACACACACACACACACACACACACACTGGAATATTACTCAGGAATTAAAGAGAATAAAATAATGGCATTCACAGGTAAATGGATGAAGTTGGAGAATATAATGCTAAGTGAAGTTAGTCAATCCTCAAAATCCAAAGGCCAAATGTTTTCTCTGATATAAGGAGGCTGATTCACAGTGGGGTTGGGACAGGGAGCATAGGAGGATTAGAGGAACACTAGAAAGGTCAATGGAGATGGAGGGGAAGGGAGGGGGCAAGAGGGTAAAAAAAACCAAAAAGATGGTAGAATGAAATGGATATCATTACCCTAAGTGCATGTATAAAGACACAAATGGTGTGAATATATTTTGTATGCAACCAGATATATGTAAAAATGCGCTCTATATATGTATTAAGAGTTGTAATGAATTCTGCTGTCATATATAACAACTTCAAATAAAAACAAATATTAGGGGCTGGGGTTGTAGCTCAGTGGTAGAGCACTTGCCTTGTACACATAAGGCCCTGTGTTTGATCCTCAGCACTACATAAGAACAAATAAATAAATAATAAAGATATTATGTCCCTCTACAACTAAAAAATATTTTTAAAATATTAAAAATGAATGTCTTATCACTAAATGCACACAAAAACATAATGGACCCAAAAAACTTGGTTAAGATTGAGTTACAATGTACAGTACAATACCGGAAGCATAATTCCATCCTAAACATGTAAAATTGAATTACGTATAGTTTAGGAACAAAACATGCATGTAAATTTATGATGAAAGACAATGGAATCATGAACACAAAATTTAGGGTAGTGGTTTTTAATCAGACAGAAAAGAGAGTCAGGAACTAGACAAGAAACAGAAGGGACTATAAGATTACATTTTATTTCTAAACCCAGATTATATTCATTGAATCACTATACTTTATGCTACTTATATTTTACAATCTTTTGTATCTAGAGATGATTTAAGAAAAACAGAAGTTCTAACACTTTCATCTCACATGTCTCAGGATTGTCTGAGGCTCCTACTACAGAAAAATGGGGAGATGTTTACCCATCTTCACCAGAATTCCTGATGGTTCCCTGAAGGAATATTTTTAAACAAGATGTAAAATTATGTGGCACCATATCCTTTCTTTCTCTACTGTTTTGTATAATTAATTCACTCTGATTAATTCCCCTTCAAAGATTTTTTTTAAAATTCTTTTCCTTCTCATTAGTCTTCCTAAAGGACACAAGCTGGCATGAGACACACAAATGTTCTCTTGGACCTGATCCATTTCTCTTTATTTTTCTCTGATAAATCCCTAACAATTTATTTTTCTGTTTCATATGTTCTCCTTATAATTACCAATCCCTTTAAACATTATGTATTAAAAAGTACATGCTGAAAAACATTTCAGTACAGGGTAGCCTTTTCAACCCATGGTGCTGGAGTAATTGACAGCCACAGAAAAAAAGGAACACAACCTAAGTCTCACATCCTGTAAAAACATTAATTCAAAATGGTCATGGAGTTACATAAAAAAGCACAAAACTATAAAACTTCCAGAGAAAGATTCTTAAAGAGTTGAAGTTCTTCAAGTTCTGAAGCCACACAGAGTTCTTAGATTTCAAACCCCAAACAAAATCTATAAAAGAAAAATTGATAAATGGAGCTTCGTCAAAATTAAAAACTTTTGCTCTGAATGAGACTCTGTAAAGAGAGTGAAAAGGTAAGTTACACAGTGGTAAAAAAATATTTACAGGTTATGTATTAGACAAAGGATGTGTGTGGGGGGGAGAGAGAATTCTTAGAACTCAACACTAGAAAACAAGCTAATTAAAACATAGGTAAAGGGTGTATAAAAATTTCACACAAAAAATACACAATGGACAAATCAGCACATTAAAATCCTAACAAAATAATTAACTATTAGGAAAATGGCAATTAGCATATTTCTGAGAATGTCTAAAATTAAAAACAAAAATAGTGACAGTACCAACTGCTGTCAAGGATGCAGAAAAATCAAATCATAAATTCATTGCTGGTGGGAGTATAAAATAGTATTGTTACTTTGGAAAATAGTTTGGTAATTTCTTTAAAATATTAAACATTTGATTTCTATGTGACCTAATAATTATACTCTCAGGGTTAAAGAACCCAGAGACATGAAGATTAATTTTCACACAAAATCATGTACATGAATGGTAACAACTTTCTTTATAATTGTCCCAAATGGGAAATAAGTTAGAGAGTTCAGTGTATGAATAATTGGACCAATATTATTATATAATAATATCTATACAAAGAAACACCATAACTTGGATGGCTTTCCAGAGATTCATACTGAGTGAAAAAAATTCAATTTCAGGTATGATTCCACTTATGTAATGGTCTTTGAATAAAAAAAAATTGTAGAAGTGAAGAAGACCAGTGGTTTCCAGGGGATAAGAGTTGAGGACAAGAAAGAAGTGGGCCTAGCTATTAAAGGCAGCAAGTTTGTGAAATCACAGACTACCAGGTCCTACCCCTGGACTGTCTGATTCAGAAGTTGTGGGCTTTGCATGAGAATTTGAATGTCTAATATGTTTCCAGGTCTTGTTGGTGATTGTGATGCATGCAAGGTGTTAGTCTGTAGACAACCTTTTAAGTTAAACAATTTCTTAGTCCAGAAAAATGAAATGTTCCATAAGGCTCACACAGTTCATGGTAGGCAAGCACTGTTTCCAATAGTTACATTCTGTACCATTACTCTAGTCCAGAATTCTGCTGCTGTTCTTTTATTGTTGCTTTACAATAATTATGATATAATGCTTTTTATCTCCACTGAGTAGAATAATATACTATAAACTAGAATTCCCACTTTTATAGCACACCACTCTAGGAGCTAGCCAAAGTTTATGAAAAATTACCAAGGCTGAGTTTACCATTTGAATTTTAGTTTAAAAACATAAAAGCATTTGAATCCTTGTATAAGGAATATAGCTTGTCATCAGATGACTTTCAAACCCAGCATATGCACACCCACACAGGAACATTCTCTTGCCCAAAATCACCCTTAACTATAAGGTAGCATTCCAACATAAGGCTTGTTTTTTGAATTACGAAAATAAAAAAGCAATATTATTTTTCCACTATTACGTAGCAAAAGATTCACAATTCCAAATATATATGATAACATTGCCATCTAATGGGTAATCCACAATGAAAATGTAGAAATAATAATTAAATATGCTGTTGCTGTTCAAATTCTGCTTTGAATCAAAAGAAAAAAATCTTAGATCTAAAAATTGCTAAAAAATGTGATATTAATTTTTTACATGGAAAAATGGTGATATAATAAATCACAAACTAATGAGTCTGCCAAATATTCTCTTTTTTTTCAGTAAACCTATTTTTCTCTTTTCCAGAAAACAAAAGGGGACAAAATATTCACTTTTTAAATAATTCCTTAAACTAAAAAAAATAATTGCCAAGCAAAATGTTTAATCATTAATTGCATGATAATAAAATAAAGTTTATAGAGGTTTTTAAAAATACAAAAATCATCAGAAATAAGAGGAAGGTGTCGGGACCTTACACTGCTTTCTGGCTGCTTGCCAGGTTACCATGCCCTGTTACAGGACCTAGGCTAAGCAGGGGCGTGGCTGTGAGAACTGAAACCACCCCAAAGATAGGCCAATGGCTCCACCAATGGCATCCGCCCATGATCCTTATGTGTCCCTATGATCTTTCTGTTGATTGGCCCATGTCCTATATAAGACTGTCCAACTTCCTCAATAAACCGAGTTTTTGGCATTGCTTTCTACCAAAACTCCCCGGGTGTGGCGTGGTGTCCGTCAATCAGGCAGGGGTAAGACACTCGGCGACTTTTGCCCGTTAAGCCTATCTTCGCCAGGTAAGCTACTTTAACTCTTTCTGCTGGCAGAAGGAGCCCCCTTTTTGGGCCCAAAAATGGGGGTAGCTTTAGACTTCGGCCCCATTAAGAAGTAACGCAGTAGTCACGGCAGAAGGGATTTGCAAAGATTATTTTTGTACAGAGCTTTCATTAAAATAAAGGTGATATCCCAATAATAATCACAGGATCAGTCGATGGATGTTGTAAGCAAATTTATTAGTTTTATTCTCAAAAATTTGATATCAAACTATATTTTAGTTACCTTCCTGACTTAACAGTCATAGTTGAATGCTTTTTTCTTAATTGGAGTTTCCTTCCTTAATGAGGACAAAAGTTGGTTTTAGCTAGAAAATTCCTTTCAAGTAAAACTTAACCCACATTTCAAGATTTCTCAGGAATTTCCTCACTGCTTTCCAATGTATTGGGTTTAAATCATTCTTCTTTCATTTTTCACAACCTCAGGTTCATGTCATATATTTTCATGAAAATATATTTTCTTGTAGTATTCTTTCACCACACCCAGATTCACCTCAGCCTTAGAAAAATAGTCTTCAGAGTGAGGATTCATCTCTCTTGGTATGTTTTTTTCAGCAGCATATAGAAATATAAAAGAATATACAAAATTCTATTGTATTTAAGCATGCTGGGTAATTACCAAATTTTATATGCTTTAAACGTTTTTGGTTTTTGCTTTTCCTTTATAAATAGGAAAAGAAATGCAAAACAACAGATATAAGACAGCGGAAGTGGGAAGAATAAAAAGATGGAAAAGAAGGAGTAAAGGAAAAGAAAACTAAAAAAAAAAAAACAAAAAAAAAAACCGTAAATGCAATTTAATAATTGGGACTAATTTAATAATTGGGACTAATAATTGGGGCATGTGCCCTATGTCAAGTCACACCCTCCATTATTTTTGTGTAAATTTGCAAGTATATTCCTAGTATATGTTCCTAGAAGTGAAATCACTAATTTGAAGACCATGTATTTTTTTTTAAGTTTGATTGATACTGCCAAAAAATCTATTGAAAAAACAAAAAACCAATAACATAATGTTGGTTGACATAGCAGAAAATGGGAAATCCAGAAAACACAGTGACTATATTGCCCTTGTTATGAGAAAGTCCATGCTTTGGGATCTATGTGTCATCCCCATCTCTACCTCAACAGCCATTACATACAGGTACCCGTCATGACAGTTCTGGTATGGCCAATGATGAGGCCTTGAAAGCTTCAAGTAGCAAAGTCAAACTTTGTCTACTTGGTTGTTCAGTGAATTTGTCCTGGAGGATGCTTTCTGATAGGTGATAGAAATCTTTATACTTCACATCTATAGCTGTGTATATAAAGATACTCTTCTTTTTGTGTCAGATCTACTAATCCTGTTGCTATCTGGTCCCTGAGAACATAGTCAAGCTACTGACCATTTCTCAAGCATCTGCTTACATTCTTACCTCAGCGATATTTCTTTTTCCCCCTAAGTGGATGACCAGTTATCTCTACTCATCTATTTTAGTGCACATCTTCATACTAAGTGAAATATTTGTAAGACAAAGTTGGGCTTTTCTTTTTTCAGCCCATGATAAATGACCCTCACATGACCATAATTGTAAGCTGAGGAAAGGACACAAACATAAATATGGAGTAATATGTGGGTTTGATCCTCCTGATCATGCAGCTTACTTGTGCTATATAGTCCATTCTAGGCTCAAACATGGGTATTCCATTTTAAATATATGACAGACTGCTGCTAGGCATGTACAAATTTAGGACTTGGTGGGCTAATAGAACCTAGCACATGTCGATGAGTTCTCTTTAGTTGGTGTGCTTTGGTCAAGATTTCAATCTCTATTGGTAACATGCCAAAAGATATTTCTCAAAGGACACATAGCTCTTTGCTGGTGTTGACCTGACTTTGCTCTAAGTTCCCAAATTCTTGCATTGAGACTATTCCACCATGCTCTTCCATAAGCTCCATAAAGCATTTTTTTTAACCAAATTTTCTGATACCATCAACTCTCTGGAATGAATGCCTTTTTCAGAATCTGATGCAGAACAGCTTTTTAAAAACTTATTAATTATACATGATAGTAGAATGTATTTTGACATATTATACATATAAGGAGTAGAACTTTCCATTCTTATGGTTGTACGTGATGTGGAATCACATTGGTCATGTATTCATATATGTACATAGGAAAGTAATGTCCTATTTATACTACTATCTTTCCTAGTCCTATTCCTCCTCTCTTCTCTTCATTCCCCTTTGTCTAATCCAAAGTACTTCTAATCTTCCCTCCCCTCCCTCTGCCTTATTATAATTTAGCATTGCACATCAGAGAAAACATTTGGCCTTTGGAATTGGCTTATTTCACTTAGCATAATAGTTTCCAGTTCCATCTGTTTATAGGCAAATGCCATAATTTCACTTTTCTTTATGCCTGAGTAGTACTTAATTGTGTAAATGTACCATATTTTCTTTATCCATTCATCTGTTGAAGGGCACCTAGGCTGATTCGGCTGAGGGGCCAGCCCTTTCAGCATTGGCTGTGGGGATCTTGACGGGGTGAAGAAACCCCTCCAGAGACGGTTTCAGAAAACAACATCTGCTTTATTGAGCAGCAAAAACAGCTTTTATAGTAGGTGTGTGCCAATTTACATACAATAGTCATGGTAGGCCAGAGGTGATACACAACATATCATCTTATAGGAGTCCAGACACCAAGAATTTAGAAATTGCCACATAGACTGACCTTGCACCAACAGGGGAATAACTTCTTGTCAAAGGAGCAAGGATATGGCACTTGCCAGTATTGTGACAGCACTCTCTCCCAAAACGTAGCATTCTATGTTAGGACTTCCCTGATGCATGATGAGCAAGATAAGCATTCCTCCATGTAGGCCCAATGTTAGGCCCCGCAAACATGATTCCATAGGTTAGCTATTGTGAATTGAGCTGCTATAAACACTGATGTATCTGCGTCACTGTAGTATGCTATAAACCGAGGAGTGGGATAGCTGGGTCAAATGGTGGTTCCATTCCAAGTTTTCTGAGGAATCTCCATACTGCTTTCCAGTCCCACTAAGAAGGTATGAATGTACCTTTTTTCCCACATCCTCACCAACACAACTTGTATTCTTGATAATTGCCATTCTGACAGGAGTAAGATAAAATCTCAGGGTAGTTTTAATTTGCATTTTGCAGAACAGATTTTTGCCTCAGGCTCAGTGCTTAACTTAAAGCTTACTTCTTTTAGGTGTGAGATATATTATCTCTAGGACCTAAAGAGGCTCATGTGTAACAGCTTCATTGTGGTAAAGGATGCAAGATGCAATTATTTACCTTTGACTCTGGAGTGTTTATATCAGAATATTCTTGATCACTGGATGGCTAAAATCTACTGATGTGTCAAGTGCCTGTATCTTCATAAAGTCTATCTTCCACTGTGAAATGCATGTATCTTTATCAAGGTCCCCAGTACACTATCGACCTCATTTCTCATCCTGTCTAATTAGCATGATGGTGAAGCCAGATTTAAAGCTAGGTTGTGCAGTTAGGCAAATCTGGTCTAATATAGTCTAATAAAGAAAATAGAATCCATAGGGGAAATGGAGTCCGGAAAAACACAGAACAACCTCAGGGGAGATAAGATTGTCAATGTCTGCAAGGATAGGGCCCATTTTAAAGAATGTTAATGAGGCAGCTCCCAGCAAACAGAGAGATGCTAATCAACCTGCCCTAAGCCCTTCCTGCCCAGACCACTATTCCCCCACCCACCATGGGCCCACCCATATCACACCTTTTGGCTTTCCTGTCCCAAGCAGGACAGAGAGAGGTAAACAACAAGAATAAAAGAAGACTTTAGATATGAAAGGGAGAAGACCTCCCCTTCCCACAGATTCCAGGTTTCTGGGTCCCCTTCTCCCTCGGGGAAGTCTTTTTCTGCTATCCTTTAAAAAAAGCCTTCCATTTTCCACTCTACCCTTGCCTCAGCAGTGTGCTTCCTCTGCATTATACTTGAACATTTGGGGAAGTAAGGACTCCTCTTGGTAAATGGCAGTAACAATAGGACAAATATAATGAATCTATGGAATGGTAATGTGGTTCATTCTACTTTAGATAACATTATAACAAAGAGTAGTAAACCAGTTAACCCAAGAAAAACCTGAAAATGAATACTTGTGTCTATCCCATGTGAATGTGAAAGGTTTCTGATACCTTTTTTTTACTTTAAATGGAAAAGACCCCATTCACCAAAGCATGGCAGTGTACCACAGATCTGCTTCAGGAATGATACTACATCTGGCATGTTACCAGCATTGGCAGTCTTGATTAAGGAAGCAGTAGGCTACAGCAATTACCCAAGAAATAACTAAGCTATTTCTTCAGAAGCCAGACTGGAGAATTAATCAGAGATATGACAGCAACCCTTCATCCTATCATATCTTCAATGATATCACTGAACTCTTGTTGGATTCTGGGCAGGGAGGCTGCACCTCCCAGGTAGAAGGCCACACCTCCCCAGGTACTTTGTGAAAAGACTACATTTCCCAGGTGCCTCTGCCTGGCCAGCGAACCTGGCCAGCTAACCTGGCCAGCTGGTGCCCTCGCCACTGCCTCCTGACCTCCGGCAGCTTATGGAGACACAGACTCGCTCCAGGGGCTCTCTGACCACCAGTTCGCTATTTAAGCCTGCTCCAGACTGAAACTCTCTCTGTTCGCGCCTGTCCCTGTTCCTGTTCTTCCCTGTTCACTGCCTCTTCTCCCCCACCCTTCCAGGTGGCACCCCAATAAACTTCCCTTTTATTAAAATGGCGTTCCTGGCCCTAGGTTAACTTTGCCTGCTTCTCTAACAACTCTACCATTCATATCCTTCAGGATATGATATTGCTTTTTTGTTTGTTTGTTTCTATCTGGGCTGGCAGAGAAAAATTTCAGAGGTTTCCATGAACTTCTTTTATCAAGTGCCATAATAACTCTTACCCTATAGTCTGGGGAACCTAAGAATTCCCATGCTCTTACTGACACTAAAACCCCTCTGAATCTCTGAACCATTGAATATAAGGTCTTTCTTTGCTTAGTCTCTAGGGCATAGGGTCCCTCTTCCAGCAAGGGGAGCTACTATCTTCTTATATCTGAGAATTCAAGAACTCAAGAATCTTTCAAATGACGCATCATCACTGATCTCAGGATTGCTCTTCTTTCCTACCAAAGAATAAAGCCAGGCCCCGACTCAAGTATAGGACATTTTTTCAAAGCGTTAGATAATTAGTGTTTTCAACTTTGCAGTCTGTTTGGTCTCTGTCATATTTATTCAACTCTGCCCATATAGCATGCAAATAGCCATAAAAACCATGCTAATGAATGGTAAAGGTTGAGTTCCAATAAATCTCTATTATAAAAAAGTAGGTTGTGGGATGGTTTTGACCACTGGACTATAATTTAATGAGCCCTAAAAAATGTTCTTGCCAGGGCTGTGAATTAAATTTTACCTTGATAAATTTTACACATTATTAAATATTGGAGTTTATTACCACTGTCTTCCAGCTACAAATATGAGTTTCTTTACACACTGCTGTTAGAGCTTTCTGTCCTTTACAGTGTGTTTTAAATTGACAGTTGACTAACCAAAACCTCTCCTTTTTTTTTTTTCTTGAAGATGTCTTTTGTGGATAAGAAAAATCAATCCAATCCTCTATTGTTATAATTACCATTGCCTTCTTACCTTTCAAGTTTTAGAGCTATTCCTTAAGGCATGTACCTTTTCCTTTTTTTTTTTTTTTTTTTTGTTGTTGTTGTGTGTCGTACCGGGGATTGAACTCAGGGGCACGCGACCACTGGGCCACATCCCCATCCCTTTTTTGCATTTTATTTAGAGACAGGGTTTCACTGAGTTGCTAAGTGCCTCGCCATTGCTGAGGCTGGCTTTGAACTCGCGATCCTCCTGCCTCAGCCTCCCAAAGCGCTAGGATTACAGGCGTGCGCCACCGCGCCTGGCTGGCATGTACCTTTTCTAATACTCTCCAAGTACAAAAATTTTTGTGATCATAGTGCTGTATCAAGCTAGGGAATCCACCAGCAGCAGGTTTCTTGTTGCCGTCTAATAAAATTCCAGATTTCCTATCAAAGTGTCTGCTCAATATTCCTCCAATACAGTAAAAGTAACTAGTGAAATTCAGACTACTAAACTACATGTATTTAGGTACATGCAGTTTATTCAGGTCGTAATAATAGAAAGCTTGTCAAGTGAGTCAGGGAGGAAGTAAGAGAAAAGGAAGATGATCAGTGAAGACAGCATTAATGACCAGCATGTGGTTACTGTAGCTTAAGTTTGGTAGATGCCACCGAAGACTAAATAGAACACATTTCAGAATTGCCTCAATCATGGGAACAGAAACTGGGATATTCCTCCACCAACTGCCTTCTCTCATTGGTGGAAGGTTAGTTGTGGTTATGATAGTATCTTCCCCAGCTCCCCCAGGCATCTCTGGCACTGCTGCTGTATTCCCTAAAGGAAAGAGAACCCCCTGGGCAGGGAGATGCAGGGAGCTATTGATCTGTGTAGAAACCATATGCTGCATCTTCTGGGGAGCTGAGCTGATAGCCTATTGACTGAGAATTGCTCAGCGGAACCACTGTGGGAAGGATGACACGTGAGATGAACTGATCCTTAGAAACACATGAAAGGAACAATAAATTAACGTTAAAGGGATAGTTGCTAACATTGTTTTAGTAATATAAAATATGTAGTGAATACATTAAAATGTCATGGTGGGAGGCTAAACAGATGGATATGGGGCTCTCTGCCTGGACGCCCTTATCTTGGTGATCTGGACCGGAAGTCATATCTTCCAAAGACCACCGGAGAATATTTGCATTTGAACACGCTGCGTTTATTGTTTGTTTCAGCGAAGAAGAAGAACATACAACATGGAAAATCATAGGCCATCTCAGCAAGAGGGGATTCAAAATGACTTATGATAGGATGTGGGCTTGTATTTGGTAGTTTGTGAAGGGATTTAAAATAGCGAACTTTTCTCTGGATGAAATGCTAATATGATGCAGGAGCCACACTATGACTAAATATCGTAATAAATCTTATATAAGAATTGGAAGATTAGACATGAGCTCAACTGTATTGATAAAGAAACAACTGTCACTCATATTATCTAGGAGAGGGAGTATATGGTATTTTGTGGCTGGTACAAGGTTCATGTACCATCTGTTCAAATATGATTATGGAGTGTTTTTGTATGTCTGAAGCATCTTTATTTTGTATCTAAAAGAGGAGTATCAGCCCTAATATGAAAATGAATATACTGCTAATAGACATTAGTGTTCCATCATCTAAAATGCTTATCTTTTCCTTCAAAACCATAGAATATTTCATGAAAATTAATGCTTGACCTTCTCTAATTCAATATCATCAAAATGTAAAATAAAAACAATAGATAAAAATAAATTATATTAATCAGAAACTAAGGCTTTTAATAACATGGGATTGTTTTATTCCTACATTTAAATTAGAAGAAATTATTGAAAATAGAAGTAATAATTCTAGTTTTTTTATTCAAAGTTGTATATGAGAGTAGAGTGCATTACAATTCATAATACACATATAGAGCACATTTTTACATATCTCTGGTTGTATACAAAGTATTTTCATACCATTCATGTCCACATACATGTACTTAGAGTAATGATATCCATCTCATTCTACCATCTTTTTTCTTAACCCTCTTGCCCCATCCCTTCTTCTCCCTCCCCATTGACCTTTCTAGTGTTCTTCTAATCCTCCTATGCTCCCCATACCAATCCCACTGGGAATTGGCCTCCTTATATCAGAGAAAACATTCAGCATTTGAATTTTTGAGATTGGCTAACTTCACTTCACATTATGTTCTCCAGCTCTATCCATTTATATGTGAATGCCATTATTTTATTCTCTTTTATTGCTGAGTAATATTCCATTGTGTATAGTGACCACATTTTCTTTATCCATTAATCTACTGAGGAGCATCTAGGCCAGTCCCACAGCCTAGCTATTGTGAATTGTGGTGCTATAAACAATGATGTGGCTGTGTCCCTGTAGTGTGTTGTTTTTAAGTCCTTTGGGCAGAGACTGAGGAGTGGGATAGCTGGGTCATAAGGTGGTTCCATTCCCAGTTTTCCAAGGAATCTTCATACTGCTTTCCAGATTGGCTGCACAGTTTTGCAGTCCCACCAGCAATGTATGAGTGTGCCTTTCCCCCAACATCCTCTCCAACATTTATTGTTGTTTGTGTTCTTAATAGCTGCCATTCTGACTGGTGTGAGAAGAAATCTTAGAGTGGGTTTGATTTGCATTTCTCTAATAGACAGAGATGTTGAACATTTTTTTCATGTATTTGTTGATTGATTGTATATCTTCTTCTGATAAGTGTCTTTTCAGTTCCTTGGCCCATTTATTGATTGGGTTATTTAATTATTTATTTATTTTGGTGTTAAGATTTTTAAGTTCTTTATAAGATCAGTGCTCTATCTGATGTGTAAAGATTTGTTTTCAATTAGTAGGTTCTCTCTTCTCACTGATTGTTTCTTTTGCTGAGAAGAAGCTTTTTCATTTGAATCTATCCTATTCATTAATTCTAGATTTAATTTTTGTGCAATATGAGTCTTATTAAGGAAGTAGGAGCCTAATCCGATATGATGGAGGTTTGGTCCTACTTTTTCTTCTAATATACGCATGGTCTCTGGTTTAATTCCTAGGTCCTTGATCCACTTTGAGTTGAGTTTTGTGCATGGAGAGAGATGGAGGTTTAATTTCATTTTGTTGCATATGGATTTCCAGTTATCCCAGCACCATTTGTTCAAGAGGCTATTCTTCTCCAATGGATGTTTTTGGCACCTTTATCTAACATAAGATAGCTGTAGTTGTGCACATTAGTCTCTGTATTCTGCACCATTGGTCTACCAGTCTATTTTGGTGCCAGTACCATGCTGTTTTTGTTACTATTGCTCTGTTGTATAGTTTAAGGTCTGGTATTGGGATGCCACCTGCTTCACTCTCCTTGCTTAGGATTGCTTTAGCTATTCTGGGTCTCTTATTTTTCCAGATGAATTTTATGACTGCCTTTTCTATTTCTATGAGGAATGTCATTGGGATTTTGATTGGAATTGCATTAAAACTGTATATGCTTTTGGTAATGTAGTCATTTTGAAAATATTGATTCGGCCTATCCAAGAATAAGGTAGATATTTCTATCTTCTAAGGTCTTCCTTAATTTCTTTCTTTAGTGTTCTGTAGTTTTCATTATAGAGGTCTTTCATGTCTTTGGTTAAGTTGATTCCCAAGTATTTTATTTTTCTTGGTGCTATTGTAAATGGGGTAGTTTTCATCATTTCCCTTTCAGAGATTTGTCACTGATATACATAAATGCCTTTGATTTATGGGTGTTGATTTTGTATCCTGCTACTTTGCTGAATTCATTTACTAGTTCTAAATTTTCGGTTGGAATTTTTTGGGTCTTCTAGGTATTGAATTATATCATCAGCAAATAGTGCTAACTTGAATTCTTCTTTACCTATCTGTACCCCTTTAATTTATTTCCTCTGTCTTATTACTCTGGCCAGCATTTCAAGTACTATGTTAAATAGAAGTGGTGAAAGAGGGCATCCCTGTCTTGTTCCTGTTTTTAGAGGGAATGCTTTCAATTTTCTTCATTTAAAATGATGCTAACCTGGGGCTTCGCATAGATAGCTTTTATAATTTGAGATATGTTCCTGTTATTCCTAGTTTTTCTAGTGTTTTGAACATAAAGAGATGCTATATTTTGTCAAATGCTTTTCTGCATTTATTGAGATAATCATATGGCTCTTATCATTAAGTCTATTGATGTGATGTATTATGTTCATTGATTTCCATCTGTTGAACCAACCTTGCATCCCTGGGATAAACCTCCCTTGATTATGGTATGCTATTTTTTTGATATGTTTTTGTATTCTACTTGCCAGAATTTTGTTGAGAATTTTTATATCTATGTTCATTAAAGATATTGGTCTGAAGTTTTCTTTTTTAGATGTGTCTTTGCCTGGTTTTGGAATCAGTGTAATATTGGCCTCATAGAATGAGTCTGGAAGAGCTCCCTCTTTTTTCTATTTCCTGAAATAAATTGAAGTTTATTGGTATTAAGTCTTCTTTGAAGGTCTTGTAGAACATGGCTGTGTATCCATCCAGTCTTGGGCTTTTCTTGGTTGGTAGTTTGTTTTCTTTTTTTTGTTTTTTTTGGCGGTACTCAGGGGTACTCAACCACTGGGTCACATCCCCAGCTCTTTTTTGTATTTTATTAGAGACACGGTCTCACTGAGTTGCTAAGTGCCTCGCCATTGCTGAGGCTGGCTTTGAACTCGCGATCCTCCTGCCTCAGCCTCCCAAAGTGCTGGGATTACAGGCATGCACACCGCGCCTGGCTCTGGTTGGTAGTTTTTTGGTAGCGTCTTCTATAGCCTCACTTGAAATTGATCTGTTTAAATTGTATATAACCTCCAGATCCAGTTTGGGCAATTCATATGATTCTAGTACTATTTTATTTGAGTGCAAGTTTTCAAAATAATTTCTAATTATCTCCTGAATTTCTGAAGTCTCTGGTGATATTTGCTTTTTCATCACAGATGTTAGTAATTTGAGTTTTTTCTCTCCTTCTTTTCGTTACCGTGGCTAAGGGTCTGTCAATTTTATTTATTTTTTCAAAGAACCAAGTTTTTGAATTGTCAATTCTTTCAATTGTTTCTTTAGTCTCAATTTTATTAATTTCAGCTCTGATTTTAATTATTTCCTGTCCTCTACTGCTTTTAGTATTGATCTGTTCTTCTTTTTCTAGGGCTTTAAGGTATGATGTTAAGTCGTTTATTTGTTGTTTTTTTTTCTTCTTTTAAGGAATGAACTCCATGCAATTAATTTTCCTCTTAATACTGCCTTCATAGTGTCCCAGAGATTTTGATATGATGTATCTGTGTTCTCATTCACCTATAAGAATTTTTTCATCTCCTCCTTGGTATCTTTTGCAACCCCTGTTCATTCAGTAGCATGTTGTTTAGTCTCCAGGTGTTGGAGTAACTTTTTTAATTTTTAATTTTATCATTGATTTCTAATTTCATTCCATTATGATTTGATAGAATGCAGGGTAGTAACTCTACTTTTTCATATTTGCTAAGAGTTGCTTTGTGGCATAATAGATGGTCTATTTTAGAGAATGAGCCATGTGCTGCTGAGAAGTAAGCATATCGTTCACTGAGGGATGAAATATTCTATATATGTTTGTTAATTCTAAGTTGTTAAATGTATTAATGAGGTCTAAACTTTCTTTATTTAGCTTTTGTTTGGACGATCTATCCAGTGGTGAAAGAGGTGTGTTGAAGTCTCCGAGAATAATTGTGTTGGGGTCTATTTGCCTCTTTGATGAATATAGGCACTCTATTATTTGGGGCATATAAATTTATTGTTGTTATGTCTTGTTGAGGAATGGTTCCCTTAAGCAGTAAGAAATATTCTTCTTTGTCCCTCTTGATTCAATTTGGCTTGAAGTCTACCATATTTGATATGAGAATGGAAACCCCTGCTTGCTTCCACAGCCCTTGTGAGTCATAAATTTTATCCCAGCCTTTCACCTTCAGTCTGTTGATGTCTTTGTCTATGAGGTGAGTTTCTTGGAGACAGCATATTGCTGGATCTTTTCTTTTAATCCAGTCTGACAGTCTGTGTCTTTTGAATGGTGAGTTTAGGCCATTAACATTCAGGGTTATTATTGAGATATGATTTGTATTCCCATCTATTTTTGTTTATTTTTGGTATTTAACTTGATTTGTTTTCTCCTCTGGTTAGAGTTTCCTTTAGTTTAATATCCCCCTTTGATGATTTTCATTATTATTTTTCTTTTCTTCTTCATGGAATATTTTGCCAAGGATGTTCTGTAGTGTAGGATTTTGAGTTGTGAATTCTTTTAACTTTTGTTTATCATGGAAGGTTTTTATTTCATCTTCACATCTAAAGCTTATTTTTTCTAGATATAAGATTTTTGGTTGGCATCAGTTTTCTTTCAGAGCTTAATATATGTTGTTCCAGGATCTTCTAGTTTTTAAGGTCTGGGTTGAAAAATCTGCACATAATCTAATTGGTTTCCCCCTATATGTAATCTCATTCCTTTGTCTCGTGGCTTTTAATATTCTCTCCTTATTCTTTATGTTAGGCATTTATAATATGCCTTGGTGTGGATCTGTTGTGATTTTGTACATTTTTGGTGTTTGGTAAGCCTCTTAAACTTGGTTTTCCCATTCACTCCTCACGTTTGGAATTTTTTTGCTTTTATTTCATTGAATAAATTATTCATTCCTTCGGTTTGGAACTCTATGCCTTTCTCTATCCTAATAACTCTTAAATTTGGTCTTTTAAAGCTATCCCATATTTCTTGAATGTTCTGATAATGATTTCTTACCATTTTCACTGTGTGGTCTACATTTTTTTCAAGATTATACATTTTGTCTTCATTATCTGAGGTCCTGTCTTCCAAGTGGTCTAATCTTTTGGTGATGCTTTCAATTGAACATTTAATTTCATTTATTGCTTCTTTCATTTTCAGAATTTCTGTTTGGTTTCTTTTAGAACCTCTATCTCCCTATTGAAGTAATCTTTTGCTTCTTGTATTTGTTTATGAAGTTCTTTGTCAAAATCATCTTCTTCTACTACCTGTACTTGATCTCTTATATCATTCTGCAGGGCATTGAACATTTTTATTATGTACCTCTTGAACTCCTTCTCTGTCATTTCATCTGCTGTGCTTCCCATGGAATCTACTGAGGATGTATGTTGATTTGTTTTGGACACTTTCTTTCTTTGTTTTTTCATATTGCTTGTGTGACTTCTCTTCTAGTACTGTGGAATCTTGACTTTTTCATTTTTACCTGAAAGCCTTATGATGCCCCTGTAGGAAAATGATAACAGATCCCCATATAAACACTTTACACTCTAAAACCAGACATTTTCTATTCAGATGTTCACAATTTGGTCACACTATACAGAATTAGTGAATTCAAATGTTGTCCCCAATATACTCTGTAGGTTTGTAAAGGGGTTTATAATTTCTGATATTGGACACAGATATGATATGCTGAGGAGGAAGGAGGTGAAGATATTGAGTTATTATTTCTTAGGAAGTTGAAAGAGAAATCTATCAATGTAGTTTAATATCAGCTGAAGAGAGAGGAAATGAATTGGAGTGAACAAGTTAGTGGGAAGACCGAAGTGTATATAAAACAAACTTATGTATATGTTAAGAGAAATAAAAAATGTCAAAGTAGTACAAATTAGTGAAAAAAGAAGAAAAAGAAAGTGAGTCAAAAATAGAAAAGAGACTATATATAACACAACTTTGATATACTATTCAGTTGCCCCAGTTCTCAAAATCCTAATTCATGTATAAAAACTTGTTTTCACATATTTTGAGAGTGTGAGGGTGGGAGAGTAAATAGGAAGTGGAAAGAAGAGGTGTGGGGGGGGGAGAAAAAAGAAGACAAACCAAACAAAACAAAAAAGAAAAAATGAAAAAGAGAGAGAAAAACCACACACACATACACACACACACACAAAAAAAAACCCCACAAAGACGAACACACAAATAAATCACAGACAAGAAATCTTGAGGGAAGATTTCCTAGTTCCATTCACATCCAGTAGATGTGGTCATCTGTTGTTGATTTTCCTGATTTTCTTGCCACCCTCCAGATGTTGAAGGAAGCCAAGTAGTCACAGAACCAACCTTAGCTTCTACTGAGGAATTGGAGTGGAGTTATAATCTGCATACCTGGTCAGCCGGATTTCTGAGCCTATTGTTCTGCGCCATTCCCTGCAGGCAAGGCTGCAGGTGTCCTTGTTCTCCGCAGAACAATAGGTGCTAATCAGTGGCTATCCAACTTGCTTTCATGCAAGTCACTTTTTTTTTTTTTTTTTTTTTTTTTTTTTTTTTTTTTTTTAAAATTATTTTCTTTAAATATAAAGTATTTGTGTGCTGTTTGTCTCCTGCATGGGATCCACGCAAGTAAGCAATTTGGAGACTCACCCCTGCAGTAGGCTGTTGTTCCAGTGCTCCAGAGGAGTACAATGCCCTTGGCTTCTTTGCGGGTGCAGGCATCATTAGTAATTCACACTTTAAATTTCAAATATACTTAGAAAAAATTCTGGAAAATTTTATATTTGACGTGTGTTTTAAAGTAATCAGATTAACCCATTACTCAATTAATTCAATTACTTGATATTGGGTTTTACAATGAAGAAGCCAAGGTAGAGGTTTGTAACAGAGAAAGGTAAGTAGAAATCATCTATCAGTTTTTTATGAAATGTCAACACTAGAGTGGAACTCAGAAGGGAACACTGCCTTGATATTCACCATAGCCCAGCTAACACTCTGAAGAGTTTCATGTAAACACACGTTTCTTTCCCTCCATCAATGTTTCAGACAGAAGAGTGAAGTGGGGCACTGTGGGTCTCCTCTGTGACAGTCACCTACTACTGCACTAGCTGCTAGACCTGGCCAGGGTAGATGCTTCTCCATCTATCACTTCCACAAAATCAGATTTAATGCCCAATAGAGATCTGCTGTGAAAAACAAATAATGGTAAATAATAAACAATGCAGATTACAGAGAAGTACATTTCACTGTTTTTTAGTCAAAAATGACCAACAGGAACTTACTCAGTTTTAGTGGTGCTACAAATCACATATTTATGTGATCCAATGGCAAAATCTTGGTGTTTATATACCCATATTATCTACACATCACAGAAAAAGTTAAAAGCTTTTGTTTTACATGGCATTCTGGGTTGGGGACATTTGAAATCATTTCTAGGCTTACTGTTGTATAAGTCTAACAGAACAAGAATGACTTCTGGTAGAGGACACTGGGCATGCAGGTAGGCTCCAGGTCCTATAAGCCCTCAGGCACATGGGGGCAGCTGTGTGCAGAGCCTGCTGGCTGAGAATCTCCTGTAAACACCAGGTCCCATACAGGCTGTCATTGTGACCCATGGCCTTGGGTGCTAGGTTTCAGAGCTCCCCAGAACCCTGTCCAGCCCTGTCAGCAGCTGAAGGACATTTACCTACCTCCTTTCTCTGAGTACCATGGATTTGAGGTCCAGGATAAGCAGCAAAGATGTCTAATGAGCTACCCCCTCCTTATCCTGTGGGCCCTACAGCCCAGCTCTAGGAGAAGAAGAGTAGAGCCCCAGCCATCCCAGGCTGCACTTCCCTAGCTGTGATGCAGCCCCCCTCAAGCATGCCACTGCCCCCTGAAGACATTGGCCCCCCACCCTATGATGCATCAGTGCAGACTGTGTGTCCCCATTGCCAGGATGCCATCATGACCAAGATCTCCTATGAGGGGGGCCTGATGAACTTCAAGCTGGGTTTCTTCTGCTACTTCATAGGGTGTGATCTGGGCTGTTGCTTGATCCCCTACCTCATCAGTGACTTCAAGGATCTGACACACAGGTGTCCCAGCTGCAAAACTTACATTGACACGTACAAGTACTTGTGACAGAGCTGAACTCCAACTCTCCAACCTGTCAGTGGCCCCCCTCCCTATGCTTCACTCCCTGTACTCAGTGGTCCCTTCTCCGCCACTTGGGGTTGGAATCTGTGCCACAGTCCCCTGGAAGTTCTGTCCTCTTCTCCTTGCCTTACCCTGAACATTTGACTCTTTTAGCAAATATTCTGTTAGCTTTAAAGGCCAAGGGCCAGCAGTGGGTGGCAGGGGAGTAGCACTGAGCTTGTGTGTTGCTGGTTTGCTTGGTGTTTGTGATTCAGAAGACAAGCTGGAAAGGGTCTCTTACTGGGGTTCTCACTTCTCCATTTCCATCCAAGGTCCAGGCTGGGTCCTGACTCTCCCTGAGGCCAAAAGCAGCCAAAACAGGTTCCAGCCTGGGGGTCTGCAGTGGAGATTGTATAGTGGAGTTTCTGACCTGCTGGGCTGGACATAGGGCATCATCTGGACCCAAGCAGAACAGGGTCATAAGGCTTAATGTTTGTTGTGGGGTGTCGGGACCTTACACTGTCTGCCAAGGGGATGGAAAAGCTCTGGCTTTCTGGCTGCTTGCCACATTACCACGCCCTGTTACTGGACCTAGGCTAAGCAGGGGGCATGGCTATGAGAACTAAAACCGCCCTACTGATTGGCTGATGTCCACTATAAAGCATTGTGCACCTTTTCAATAAATGAGTTCCAGCACTGACCACTGACTGGACTCCCCGGTATATTCCTGTGTCCTTTGAGGGCTGGGGAGGGAATTCAGGCAGCCTTCGCTTTCCCAATCTAGTCTCTTCATTGAGGTACTCCTCTCTGGCCTCTTTTGCTGGACAAAAGAGGTCCATTCAGGGTACAGGGGGGCTAAAGACCCCAACACCCTATAATATCCCAACAAAATGGTGCCAAACAGCGGGGCATGAACTTCTCGGCAGATTGGGTAATCGTTTAAGCCAGACAGGGCCTTGCAAGTGGACGCATCCTCTAGAAAATGAGGCAACCATACATCTCTCTCTCTCTTTCTCGTTCACTTTCTCTCTCTTTCTTCCTCTCCCTTTTCTGGAACCTCTGCGCGAATAAACCTGCAATTTTTGTATGTGCCTCTCGGGGGAGAACGGAAAGATGTCTGGGAAAAACACGCTTCCTGAAGGGCGCACCAGCCTGGCCTGCGGCTTGCAGCTTGCTTCCAAACTGCTGGGGTCAAGGCCGGGCGCGCACAGGGCCTTGCTGGCTGGGACACCACGGGGCAGCCCGGCTTGCGTCCAGGTGCAAGGGGAAGTGAAGGCAAAAGCGCCGCTGCCCACAGTCAGAGGCGATGGAAATCCAAACCGGAGTCGCCTGAGGGGTCAAACACCCTTGGGTGTATCCAGTCGTTGCCTGGCAACGGGCTGCCATTGGCGCCTAAAATGGCCGCAGCTACTGCCGCCACGTGGTTTGGGCTCGGTCTGCTTGGTTGGCACCGCCTTCGGGGCCCCCGGGCTGAGACCAAGGCGTGCTGCTCACTGGTGGGGGCGAAACCCACATTCGCCCCGCTGGAAGGCCAGAAGGAAAAAACGGGGACAAAAGCATTGCCATGGTCGCACCGTTGACTTCATCTCCTGCAACCACGTGTGGCAGGACACGTCAATGGCCAGCTCAGCTAGGTGGGACCAGCACGGTGTTCATGCTGCACGCCCGCTGCCGGGAGGTGGGGAGGGGGGTGCTGGTTCCCCGGGGGCAATGGCTGGGGTGGCCCGCTAGCTGGGGCGGCCTGTGGGACAAGCCAATTCGCTATGGCTGGGGTGCCGGCTTTCTCCTGCCTGTGCAGTTGCGAGCGGCCTGCGTTCTTTGTCTGAGCCCAGCGGCTGCAAACAGCCTGTGTCCTCTGGATCCTCTCACTGGCTGGCTACAGCGCGAACAGACCCAAACAGCCAAGCCAAGGCAATTTGCCTGAGCCCTAAGCCTGGGCAGCTTTGCTCAATTCTCCATCTCGAGAGGTTTTCCCCTCCCCCCACTCCAGCCACTGCGTCCTGCCTTATGGAGGCAAAGCCCTGGGCTCTTGTGCCTGCGGCTTGGTGAGAAGTAACAAAAGGATTGTACCAGAGATTAGAAAAAGTGCCTTTCCAGACCTCAGCCAAGATTTTTCTAAGATTTTAATTGTGTTGTGTGTTCTGCTTATATGTTTATATGTATGTGTTAAGATTGACAAATAAAAGCTGAGCGCTCATAAAAATTTAAAATATGGATCCAAATACCTTTAATTCGCATGATTTAAAAGGTTCAATTTAATTAGATAAAATAAAGGTACCTTTTAAAAAATAAAAATAAAAAACTCACAAGTTTCTCTAATATAAACTTGCTTTAATTTGGAGTTAACAAATGTTTTGCCTTGTCCTGTCCTCTATGTCTGTCTTTTTTGATGTAAATGCAAAGATGATTTCTTTAAGAGCAAAACTTGATTAATATAAAAACATCAATATAATTATGGTAAAATAGTACTCTCAACATCTTAAATTCCATTGGATGGCATTATTGGTTACTTTCATAAATTGATAAATTAAAAAAGAGATTTTAAGGTTAATTCTTCTTTGTATACTAAATGTGTTAATATTTTTCAGGTATATAAACCTTAAGGTAAAAGCTCTAAAAGAACATTATATGAAGTTGGTGCTCTCCAAACTAAAATTATATGGTAATCTTAGGCTTATAAAGATAATACATTAGAGATTTAAAATGTGTTTTTACTCTTATAAATTTTATTTTATATTTTTGGAGATAACTTCTCAGCCCTCACACCTCCTGGTGAGAAATTATTGATAAATAAAGTCAAAGTCTATTAGGTAGTCGATGTAAAAGGGTGATTTTAAATAAGTCCAAAAATTAAAGCCCATATTACCACTGGCCATAATGAGTTTTATGATGATATATTAAAAAAGAAAAAAATATCAACAACAATCCAATCCTCCTGGTCCCCTCTTTATAAGGGGAACCCACTATTAGAAGAGGAATCATAGCTCACCCTATATGTTTATATGGATGATATTATCCTGGGAGCCCCTGATGTCCAGCAGCTAGGCTCAGCTTACTTGGCCCTCCAAGAGCTCCTAGAAAAAGGAGGATTACATATATCCAGTGACAAGTTCCAACCTGTACCTCCCTTCAAAATATTGGGGACAAAACTTAGCTTAGACTCCGTTTGTCCTCTCAAACCTCAACTAGTCATTCAAAAATCTTATTCCTTGGCAGAGTTACAGAAGCTACTAGTAGAATTAAACTGGTTAAGACCATGGCTTCATATCTCCACCAAGGATTTATTAACTCTTTTTGGGTTGCTATGGAAAAAAATCCCCCTCTGATGTAGTTACACTAGAAAAAAGTCATCAGTTAATATTACAAAAGGTCCAAGATGCTCTCAATTCAGCCCAATTGGCTTGGTACCAACCAAAGCAACCTCTTTATAAATCTTTTCAGGTGCTAAGCTCCTTACAGCTGTTCTTACTCAGATGGGTAATCCCTTACAATGGATACATTCCTCTGTGGGAGGAGCACCTCGAGTTTATTCCCAATTAGATCAATTAGCAGATCTTATAATAAAGGGAAGAGATATATCATTGAGGCATTATGGAAAAGACCCACATGTTTTAACGATTCCTTACTGTTTGTCAGACTTTGAGTGGATACGGAGAAACAATCCTAGAGTCTCCTATGCTTTAGAAGGGTTTTTAGGAAAGGTTGACTGTCATTATGGGTCAACCAAATGGACCTCTTCCTTTCCCAAGCTGGAGTGGACTCCCCCTATCCTTTTTTCCATCAAGCCACTCCCCAAGGCAGTAAATGTCTTTACAGATGGGGGAAAAGAAGGATCAGCAGTTGTAGTTTTTCACCCGTCCTCAGGCCAAAGGACACAATACTTTGAAGCAGTTACTGGCTCTGCCCAATTTAAGGAATTATATGCTGTTGCATTAGCTTTGACCCATGTCCAAGAGCCTATGAATCTTTTCTCAGATAGTTTGTATGTAATTAACCTATTACCTACACTAAATGCATCATATATCAGGATAGATAATAATCCTATAACTCCTTTAATGATCCAAGTATGATCCCTATTAAGGGGGCATAATGGGCCTATTTTCCTCCAACATCTCAGGGGACATCAAGGCTTATTTGGGCCCCTCTCTGAGGGAAATCAGGCTGCTGACCGTTTGGCCACCACAGGTGTATTAACAGTTACAGTCCCATATCAACAAGACCTTCAGTTAGCCCAAGGTCTTCACGACCTCACTCATTTAAATTGGAGAGGACTACATCATAAATTTCCTTTGGTTCCTATAAAGGATTTAAAAAAGATTGTAAGAATATGTAAGTCCTGTTTGCCCTTCTTACAGGTGCCACCTCTCCAGTCCCCTGGGGTAAATCCTAGAGGCCTACGGCCTAACAGTGTCTGGCAAACTGATGTCACCCATTATGCGCCATTTGGAAAATTAAAGTACATATTTATGTCCATAGATACTTGCTCACATGCTTGTTGGGCCACTGCTCATTCTGGTGAAAGGGCCAAACATGCTGAAAGTCACTTTTTACAATGCTTTGCTATTCTCGGATTGCCGGAACAGGTTAAAACAGATAATGGACCCTGTTTTGTGAGCAAATCATTACAAAAATTCTTCCAAAGATGGCATATTAAACATACCACAGGGATCCCATATAACCCAAAAGGACAAGCCATCATAGAGAGGCACAATAAAACCCTAAAGGACCAATTAATAAAACAAAATGGGGGAAGCAACCCCCATGATCAGTTAAAAACAGCTATGCTTACTTTAAATATTTTGAATTTTTCGAAGCAGCAGCCTCTGTCTGTGTTTCAAAGACACTGGTCTAGCCAAACGCCTTATGTAAAGGTTGAGGTCCGATGGAAGGACCCACTAACTGGGTACTGGCGAGGTCCTGACCCGCTAATAAGTGCTGGCAGAGGTTTTGGATGTGTCTTTCCAATTGGAGAGCCAAGCCCTATTTGGGTACCTGCCAGAGACCTCAAATACTGCCAATTCGACCAAAATGATTACCCAAGAGCATATGCTCTTGAGGGGTGATTTCTTCCTTTTTCCACAGAAATGAGAAGAAAGAAAACAAACAAACAAAAAGTGATGGATCTCCTGTTGTGATTGAACTTATTATCACATCCATTCTAAGATTCATCGGGAACACTGTCTTGGACTCCTCCTTTGTCAGTATTCAACCCTCTGCGATGAGAGAAGAGGGACTATGTCTATTCCTGAGAGAAGTCTTATTCCTGTGACAATTATCCAGACTTTGTGCTAGACGGCTTCCTTTGGACTGAACTGAATGGGTGGACCTTCTCCCTTTTTGTGAAATCCCTGACTGTCATTGTCTTTGTGTTCACTTTTGGGCCCTTTGTAATCAACAAACTTGTTCAACTCCCTTTTGACTGGACCAAATTGGTACAGCTTGGTGGTCTGCCAATAATGCCTTCAGCAATGCTGAGCAAGAGCCCTATGGACTTGGCCATGGTCCTTAACAGGATGCAGAGGTCTAAACCAGCCATCCTTGAAAAGCCTTCCCAAAGGCGACTGTCCTGGCCCATGTCCTTCCCCTGGCCACTTGCTGGCCCTGGGTGTGTCCACCTGAAGTGCTAGGGTGGTAGCCAATTACGGGTAAGATTTTTCCAGAGAGGAAAAACAACCTAAGACAGGCACACTCTCGAGTAAGGTGGACACCCCATTTTTGAATGCAAAATGGGGGAGCTCCATTTTGAAAAAAAAAAACAAAACGGGAAATGTCGGGACCTTACACTGTCTGCCAAGGGGATGGGAAAGCTCTGGCTTTGTGGCTGCTTGCCACATTACCACGCCCTGTTACCGTGAAGGAGCCCTAATTAGGAAGGGCTGTTGTAGCTAGCTGGAAGCCATAAGTTCCACCTGATATGTATGTGACGCACCTGTAGGCACCCGCAAAGCTGAAGGTATATAACCGGGTGAAAGCGGTCCGAGTTAGGAGAACGGAGAATTCAGTCAGCCGGGCAGTCACTCGGTCGGTCAGAAGAATCAGAGCGGCCAGAACGTAGGCAGAGCGGTTACAGAAGAGAAACCAGATAGAAGAAGTAATGACTGGTCAGAGTTAGGCCGAGACTCCTGAGGAAGACAGAAGACAGAAGAAAGAAGAAGGAAGAAAGAAGAGAGAAGAAAGAAGCTCTAATCTTTCTCTAAGCTAAGCTCTATCTTTCTAACTCTAACTCTAAGAAGCTCTATCTTTCTCTATCTTTCTAACTCTAACTCTAAGACAAGAAGAAAAGCTCGCTTTAATCTTTCTCTCTAAAAATCTTTCTTTCCCTCTCTAAGCTCTAAGAAAGTAGAAGTAAAAGTAGCAAAAGCTTAACTCTGCCTCCGAGAGATTTCCTCCCGGTTTTCGGTACCAGGCAGCTTACATTACCGGACCTAGGCTAAGCAGGGGGCGTGGCTATGAGAACTGAAACCGCCCTACTGATTGGCTGATGTCCACTATAAAGCATTGTGCACCTTTTCAATAAATGAGTTCCAGCACTGACCACTGACTGGACTCCCCGGTATGTTCCTGCGTCCTTTGAGGGCGGGGGAGGGAATTCCGGCTGCCTTCGCTTTCCCAATCTAATCTCTTCGTTGGGGTAGGCCTCTCTGGCCTCTTTTGCTGGACAAAAGAGGTCCATCCTGGGTACAGGGGGGCTAAAGGCCCAACCCCTTATAATATCCCGACAGTGGGGTATGCTGCACCTCTGGTGTGCCAGATGGGCATGTCAGAATCAATGATCAGCAACTCTGACCCTCAGCATTCAGATATGGAAACCCAGGACATCTCTCTGTCCAAGTGGCCAATGTAGGAAGGAGGCTGGGTAAGTCATAGCCCTGGTAACCGAGAACAACTCATCTTCACCCCACCCCCTTTAAGTTGGTGTGCAGACTCCCTTTCTGGCCATGACTTTGTGAACCCCTATTTTTCTGGGGCTAGAAAGAGCATCCATGAACCTAGCCTATTGTCTCTAACCTGTGTCCTCACTGTGTGTGGGTGCAACCTCAATCCAGTGGCTGCTGTGTCCCAGCTAGGATGGATGGCAGATAGGAAGGGCCTTCTTATAGAAGTGCTGGGATTTACAGCGCCTTCACCCTTGGTTGTCTTCTTGGAAAGCACTAGGCCCTTTGCCCCAGCTGATATGCTGTTGCTCTACTTATACCCCCTTTGGGCCAGACACCTCAACAGGAACTCAGGCTGGGATGAGAAAGAGTGGGCACAAGTGGTGGGAGTGCCCTAGTGGATAACAGCCCTGCCCAGGGTGTAGGCCCAAACCTGTCTTTATTTCCCAAATGGTTTGTCTATGAACTTGCCCACAGGGACAATGTACCCTTCTGTTGTTGCGCTTCTTGCCCTGCCACTGCATGGCTTCCAGTCACCGTGAATAGTGGCCTGGTCTCAGTTTGTAGTTTCTCATTAAATTCACCCTCTCACTATCCCCTACCAAAAAAATAAAAATAAAAAGATTGGCCGCTGGCAAAGAAGACTTTAGGAAGAGGGACCGGCCCCCACATCTCAGCTGTATACACAAATCATACTCTACCTCACAATGGAAAATCCCAGAGTCGGGGGACTAATAGAGCAAACAAGATTAATCCTAAATATTCTACAAAGAAATCGCCACAAAGTTTCCCAACTTACACCCCTGAGAAATAGAGAAAACATGTGTTACAACATTTAAGTACCTCACAGTAAAAAGGAAAATATCTTAGCAATTTTTATTCTAGGCATTGCCATAATTATGATTTTTAGCATTTTTTCTGTGTTCTGCATATAAGTCAGAGTAACATAATGATTACTAGTAATCATATCATCATTATATTCATAAATTACTTATACTGAAGTTTTATTTCTTAAAATTTCACTATCCAACTTGAGTAATTTCTCTTACTTGAGCTTCATTACATAGGTAATGAGATTTCCCCTCTTCAGAAGTTTTTCTACAAACCTCTTGTCTAAAGAATACATTAAAGTGGGCCCCAAATTCCCTGAGACTGAAATATTAATTACAAAGTAACATTTTCACTTTATTTCAAGTTTATGTTGTAAAGTAAACATTCCCAAGTAAATGGGATTCCTGCTCTCAGGAAATATTTAGCTACTTCTGAAAAAAAGTGCTCTTTGAGTCCATATAAGGCATTCATTTACTAAGTATGTATTTATTAAAGAAGATTTATATCACCATAGAATAGTAAATGATAATTATTATTATATTTTATATTAATACTTATTTTAGAATGTTTAAAATTATCTTTATCTTCCGCTTTAAATTTCCATTTTAATTTTTATATCATGTGTTCTCCACTTTTCATAATCTACTTCAAAGAAATATTCTCCAAAATGTTTTCATCTTTTCCTACACACAAAACTTTTATATGTTGTGTGCATTCTATAAATAACCATCTCTATATGCAAGCATTCTATATTTTTTATTTACTTATTTATTGCGTGTATATTCTGAAGTATATCAGTTAACAAGACCACCTCAAAACTCACATGTGAACAAGTTGTCCGGACAGCTTTTCCAGTCTTGATGGGCTTACCCACACCTGTGTAGTGAGATCAGGGTCTGGTGCACAACTCTACTGATATGCCTGAGAGTGGGTTGATGGATATCTTTCCTACAACAGCCTCATCAGAAGGGTGGTGGTGACTTGGTTCTCTATTTAGTGGTCTCTCTTCATTCAGCAGGCTGTCCTGGCTTGTCCTCAGATGGTGGCAGGTATCTAACTGAGACAGAAGCAACACACAAGGGACCTTGAAACCCAGGACTGGAATTCCCTCTACTTAAATCAACAAATTAATTCACCAGGGCAGCCATGCATATTCTACTTGCCAAAACAATTCCCATAGCCAGTCAAGATGGGGAAGTAGATTCCACTTTTTGAAAGAAGGAGCTGTAAGATCACACTTTCTTAGAAGTGGGTGAGAAATGGGACCCTTTTTGTTATGAATCTACTACATTTTTATTAATATATATTATAAAATTCATTTTTGTTCACCATTGTATATGAGCACCTGGAAACTACCTGGAACATACTTGATATTCAAATATTAGTTAAATAAATTAATGTAGAGCCCAACTCTGTGGGAGGAGAGCTACTTATATGGGAAATAATATTAATTGCCTGGCTCACTGTTTATTCCATCAGGTTTCTAGGATGCTTTTGTAGAATGCAAAGATTCAAAAGCTAAACTCTTTATTTTACAGTTAACTTTGTAGTTTATTTTTTGATGTAGACTCAGTTTTGCAAAATAAGCATTTCAGAGATTTGAAAGAAGGAAATGAATATGGGGCAGTGCCCAGTTTTGGAGATGATTCCTCTTTGAGGAATAGTGATGTATGTTAATTCACTGCTCCTACCCAGAGACTTACATGGAGGTTTCTAGTGTCTGTTTCTTGGGATCATATTGAAGCAGTGGCAGTTAGCTTTCTACATTTTAATCTCTATTTTTTTTTGTCTTCTTCTCTCTTTAAACAAAAGACTAAAATTTAATTTTAAGCTTGTATGCCAATATGTCATTCATTTGTACATTTTTATATTATTAGGGACTTTAAAAATCCACTGTTTTTTACTTCTGATTGTTTGTTCCAAAATGAATCACCAGGAGTAGGTAGCAATTAGTGAACATTGAGAAGTTCTGCATAACATCTGATACACAAGCTTCAAGATGACAGAATATACCTAATTAGTCTTCAGTTTTAAGGAGGACCTCCTCATTGCACTTCCAGAGACAGTCACTCAGCACTGCTCTGTGTCCAGGCTTCTGTATTAACAGTAAGAAGAATAGTGAGGAGTCTCTTTGTTTTCTATTGCTAATGAGAAATCTGAATTTTCCTTCAGGATACCTTGTTCATATCACTACTCTCCAACCCCAACTCACTGAATGTAGGATCTGTTCAGTAGGCTCAAAGATATTTACATAGTATTGGCGAATGCTTATACATTTTCCAAAAGAAAGAGGTCTCAGTCCTAACCCCATCCAAAAGAAAAAAACAGAATTCTTATAAATTTTAGGCAGACTATAGCAATTTAACTATGAGAATAAGGAGTAATTAATGAAAGGAATGATTTATTAATAACTTATATACTGTGCCTCTTTGAAAAGTTGCTTAGAAAGGAAGAAATTAATTTTTCAAAATATTGCATTATTCACGAAATATTTCTCCAACTTCTAAACTGGAAAAATCTATTTGAAGTTCCATTGTTAGAAATGAAATTTTAATTTTTTATTATTTTTAAATAGATAAGTTAAAATTCTGCTGTTTTCATTCTAACAGTAACTTTTAAACAAAATTCAAATTTCATTTTAAATTAATATTGCATTTAAATATTGACATTTTAATACTCAAATGCCATTAAGAAGCTAAAGTCTTGCTATAATTGTTATTTGTCTAGGATTTTATGTTTTTCATAAATATATAAGAACACAGAGAGATTTAAAGGTAAGTTCTTGGTATAAACTTTCTAAAAACAAAAGGGCTTATTTTCAGGTGAAAATTGTAAGACTAACAGTAAATTATTGGTGTGAAAGGAGTAGAATCATTGCACTGTAGAGACCAAATTGCCTTAGAAATAATTTTGTCATAATACAAAGCAAAAACCACAAGATACAGGGTCATTCAGGGTAAAAACAATTTATTAGCTGGACTAGAACTCAAACTTTGATTAAAATAAATTATATTTATGCTAGATAAATTATAGTAGAGTTCTTGTTTATTTATGTAATAATGTTTGTTTCAGGGTCCTTGTAGGTATTTTTTTTCCTCAAGGCTGATATCTTTATAGCTCTATGTAATAACCATCCATTCCCACTTCAAAATGCCCAAAGCTACAGAAAATTTGCGACATAAGAGAAAAATAGTGACCATCCTTGTGAATTTATGGCAGACCATATTCCTCAGCTTTCCAAAGGATAAATTTAAAAACTAAGGTTTTAAAATAAATTCTTAACTTCTTCACCGGACTAAAGGGAGATAAGAACCAGAGCTTACAAATAGTATCCTCTATGTTAGCGCTCCCTCTAGTGGCCATAGTTTAAATTTCATGTGGCACATATAAAGGAGTCTTAAATTTATAGCTCTACAAATATTTAACTATACAGATAAAGTGGGAAGACTTACTGCAGCACTCTGAGAGATATTGATGTGCAAATACTCAGATTTATTTTTCATATCTGGAAATTTATAAACCCTAGCTGCTTAGAATAGTATGAAGTTCTTTAAATTAGCAGGTCATGATCACAGTCTTCCCTTCAGAGATATAAAAACAAAGATTTTAGGGGAAAAAATTGTTTTAAAGATGGAACTCCCCTTAAGAGCATACAGTCAGACTATAAATGTAATAGAAAATACAGAATTATATTCTAGTTTATTCTTCTTGCTTGTTTTAATAGAAAATATGTATTTGGGAGGCTGATGTCTAAGTTTAATTCATAGCAACATATTTTATTTTCTCTTAATTCAATAAGTGATATTAAACTACTTTTTTATGACAGCCACTACAAAATATGCAAGAGAAAAATGCCAATATAAATGAATAGAAATATTCTGGCATTATATTTTGAATACACAAATATTTTTTTAAATAAAAAAAATTAATTATTTGATCTATAGCCAAGAGGTAAGTGAAACACACAAAAAGATTTAAAGATGATACAGAATAAGTAGAATAAAAAATGTTATGTAAAATCATGCACTGGTAGAGGGTGTCTGCTGAGCATTCTTTTTCCCCAGAGAACATTCTTCCCGGGGGTAATTATATATCCGAACACCCAGCTTCCAAATGTGTTTCAAATGGAAGATGGCCTTGTCCTGCATTTTTGGCCACTGTGAAAGGTGACCATCTGCCCAGTGTAACAGTGTAATAGCCATTCTTCAGGTTGTCACCATTGATTCCTACTTCAGGGCTTTCACATTCTGGCAGGTTATACTACCCATACTAATCAACATATTTAAGTATATTTTGTTACATAAACTTATTATTTTTCTTGCTTATTTTCATAGAAAATATGTATTTGACAAAACTAATTTCTGGCTAAAACTAAGAAAATAGTCTTCCCAATGTCATTTCTGGGCGTTGGTGAAAATTTCTTTCATCTTTATGGGCAGAAATCACACATGTTGAAACCTACCTCTTTTTTCAGCCTCAGATTAAGTGCTACCTACCATTATGAAGTCTCCACCTCCATAAAAATGGGATAAATTACTTTCTTTGAGTTTTGGACTTTGGTCATGTTATAAAAGGTTACATGCCTGTATGTCTGCCCTTGAAACAAAGGAATAATCACTGTGTTTTCTACATCAGAGCTACTCAAAATGTGCTGTGAAAACTGATACTGGTCTGGGAAAGGTTATTCCTAGTCTAAGATGGGATAGGCATAGAAATTGAAAGCAAACTGTGCCCAGTCCACATAGACACCACCCAGTTCCACATGTGCAGGGTCACCATGGTGGAGCTGTAGCAGCTCCAGGTGCAGGAGGTGTGCACTATATGGTGAAGAATGTGGAGAGAGATTACATCCAGAAGATGCAGAGACTGAAGTTCCAGTGCAGTTACAGCTGCTGTGGGATCAACCCATCTTCCACGTAGCAGGTATACCAGTGCATTGAGTGCTGCCATGTACCTCTGACTCAAGTCCAGGCCTTCATGATCAGTGACTGAGAGAAAGATTCTGGACTGTCTGGCTGGGTGTGTCATGGATTGCAAGGACAAAGCCAAAGACTCAAAGGATGCTGGGCATGAGGAGCTTCAGGTGAATCAGCAGCTGGGCCAGCTGAGTGAGCAAGCATGTGGATGACCACATGAGCCACATTCTAACTATGACCAAGAAAGTGAAAGAACCTCTCTTATCCAGTGGGAAATAAAACTCTTTGCCAGTGGCCAACAGAGATGAGAGCCGGAATCTATTTAAAGAAGAGGAAAGGGAATTTTAGTCTTTTAAGCAGTTTATGAATGAAGAAACTAAGGATGGCAACATGTTAAGGCATATGTCACACAACTCTAGACCCTGGTTTGTTTATTTATTTATCTATTTATTCATTTTTTGATACAAGAAAGTGAAATGGAAAAGAACTTGTGCTAAAAATTGAGTGAAGAAAAAAAAAAAAAAAAAAAAAACAGAAGAATCTTTTAAAGCCTAAATTTCATATGGCAAGGGACTATCCTTATAATAGAGAATTCTTATATACCAAATCAGAGCCTTCCACGGTATCAGATTCTTGCAACACAGGTACCTACAGGCTGGCAGTTTCTTCCGACCTGCTAATGATTCGGTGAAGTTTAAGGTAAGTTGTTTCTGTTTGTTGCCAATCTCCTGTTTATCAGAATTATCACCCACACCATTTTCCGTAAGCTTTAAAATGAAATCCAGGTGATCACTAATTTATAAAGGGGAAAAGATCTCCAGGTCTTTTGGGGGGGGGGGGTACGGAAATTGAAATTAGGGGCACTCGACCACTGAGCCACATCCCCAGCCCTTTTTTGTATTTTATTAGAGACAGCGTCTCACTGAGTCGCTAAGTGCCTTGCCATTGCTGAGGCTGACTTTGAACTCGCGATCCTCCTGCCTCAGCCTCCCAAGTGCTGGGATTACAGGCGTGCGCCACCATGCCCGGCGATCTCCAGGTCTTTATTTTGCTTGGTGTTGTTTTCTGTACCAGGCATGGAGTGGAATTAAGATGTGATGTTTAAGGGAGAGTAGTTTGAATAACTTTGAAACGTTCCTTATGTACATACCTTATGGTCATTGAGCTGTGCATTTCTTGAAGTTTGTATATTGCATCTCTCAGCTGGGAGAAACCATTGCAAAAACATGAGAGACAATGTCATTTTGAATATGGAAAGCAGAGCTTCCTCCACTGGTATGTCAGCCCTTAGGTTCTCTGCAGCTATAACAGGAAGATCTTGCAGTGACACTTCCCTCTTGAAGAGAAAGGGTTTTGGATTGTGATACATATACCAGCATCTGAGAATAGACAGTAAAATAGGGACTATTTGCTAGTTTAAAGTTGTGACGTATGGGACTTGGGGAAAAAAAATGATTTTCATAGAAGAAATTGGAACAGAAGCCTTAATACAGCACTGCTAATTTAGCCCCTGAACTAATAGAGCCTTATGGAGATAATTCCCTGGCAACAGGAAGGCCAAAAAGTAAACAGCATGGACTAGGACAATCTATGACCCCTTCATAGCCAAGGAGGGTCACCCCACATAACCCTTTTACAAGTACCACTTTGGCTTGGGATTTTGCAACATGCAGCATTCCAGTGCCAGAATGTCACCTTATCTTTTGATAAGGACCATGCTATTCTGTCTTTTCACCAAGTTATTATTTGAAATTATAATATAACCTGTCTGTTTCCTGTGTCAAGACTGTGATATATATATTCCTAGTGGTTTGGTTTTTAAACAAATGGTCTTTTCCCCACTCCCCAAAAAAGAAAACTGCTGAATGCAAGGCTTTAAAACTTCAGTAACAATTTGCTGAGGTGTCCAAGAGTGTTATCAGTGGTCATTGTTTCCCAGGGAGTAGATCGGTTTGGACACTGGTGCCAAGTGTCTCAGGAGCATTCAGGGTGGCACTGATAAAACTTAAGGTTTGTTTTGCATCTATAGCCTGAAACTGAAAAGAACAATAATGAAAACATAAATATTTCTTTTTGTAACTTCTTGTAACTTGCTATTTTATAATTTATTGTAAAATTCTTTCTTTTTCAAGTCTATTTTTTTTTTTTTTTTTTTTGGTACCGGGGATTGAAGTCAGGGGCACTTGACCATTGGGCCACATCCTCTGCCCTTTTTTGTATTTTATTTAGAGACAGGGTCTCACTGAGTTGCTAAGTGCCTCGCCATTGCTGAGGCTGGCTTTGAACTCGCAATCTTCCTGCCTCTCAGCCTCCCAAGTGCTGGGATTACACGCGTGTGCCACTGCGCTCGACTTCTAGCCTATTTTTTTAAATGCATAGCTTATCATTAACTATCTAAACTAAGAAGGTAAAATTTGCATTATTTATGTTCAACATTATTACACATGTTAGAAGTTTAAATTAACTTTCTTGTTAAGATCCATAATCAGTATACCAAACAATGAAAATGGAAGTGATCTCAAGATATGAAGATTTAAAACACTCACAATGGTTTTAACCCAAAAGTACCATTCTTCAAACACTGAGTTAAGTTATGACCATATTTGATGATAGCTTCCAGTAATGTATTGCCTAAGGAAGCAATAGAATCATCATGATTTATATCCGATGTACATATACATGTAATGAAGTAATGAAAAAAATCAAGAGAATTAATTGTGAAACAAAAATTCTACTTTTAAGATCTTCCTCCAGAGTTGCATTTTGGGTTCCTATGATGTAAAATACTATGTACAATTGCTGAGAAATTAATGGAAAAGACTACAACTAAAACCCTACAAAAGCAAGTGCTGATGAGGATGTGGGATTATCAATTCTCATACATTGCAAATTTGAATGTAAGGCCTTTGGAATACACTTTAACAGTTTCTTAGAAATTAAAACATATATCTATCATGCAACATAGCTCTTCAACTCCTAAGAAATGAAAGCACATATCTTCACAAAGGCTTATATATAAATCTTTGCATCAGCCTTGATTGCAATGACCAAAAACTTAACTCAAATTGCCACAACCAGATGAATGGATAAACTGTGTACTATTGCACATCTGTGAAATGAAATCCTAGCCCTCAATTATAGAAAGATGAATACAGGGTGTGTTACAACATAGGAAAAATCTCAAAACCAGTATTCTGGGTGAAATGAGCCAGATAAAAGGAATAAATGCTGGGTGAGTCCATAGACCAAAGTCAAACTAAACTAGCAATATGAAATCATTGAGTTTAATAAATGGGAAAGTAGATAGATTTTTTCTCTCTATCATCTTAATATAACAAACACAGAGACTAGTTCTTTTGTAAGGAAAGGCTACCATCTAGCCATCTTAAAATACAACTTCTCACTTAGACATACTGAGCTCTTGACTAATTCCAAGTCTAGGGCAGAAAATATAAAAGATGATCCAATAATACTTTGTCATGCCATATTATGAGGAAACTATTGGCTACCAAAAAATGCTATCAATTTTTCAAAGAAATTCAGTAGTTAAATTAGAGAGGCCCGCACTGTTAAAAGTTGAATAACTTGAGCTTCAATATTGATACAATAGACTGTAACCCATCAAATATGTTTAAACATGTGAGTCAATAATATTTCATGAAAAAACAAAATACTCAGCTTTGGAATATAATAAGCCATACATTCATCTCCCTGAAAACTCAGAGGAAAAAATCAAGCATTTAACCTCTGTTTCTTCCCTGAATTTTATGAGTGAATGACCAAATAAGAGTGTTTTTTATAAAAACATGATAATCATTGGAAAATAAATGGTAGGATAATAATATCAAAATTTTGTAACATTTTCCACAATCAATAAAACAAGACATTAAGCTTCAACATTACAAAGTCAGAGGTGACCAGACACTTTGTGTTTTCTTTTTTTTTTTTTTTTTTTTTTTTTGTACCCTGGATTGAACTCAGGGGCACTCGACCACTGGGTCACATCCCCAGCCCTTTTTTGTATTTTATTAGAGACAGGGTCTCACTGAGTTACTAAGTGCCTCGCCACTGCTGAGGCTGGCTTTGAACTCGCGATCCTCCTGTCTCACCCTCCCAAAATGCTGGGATTACAGGCGTGCGCCACCGCGCCCGGCACACTTTGTGTTTTCTATGGTCTTGCCCAATATGACCTTTTAGTCTTGAAGAAGGGATAGAATGTGAGTCTGAATAAACCTCTAGATTCAGCTGGTAACATTCACAAAACAGAAGGGACAGAGAATCATGCTGAATGCACTGTTCAGTTTGCATGCAGCAAAATCGAGTCTTTGGAAAACTCTCTAGGTTGAACTTCAGGATACTTGAAGAGATAAATTGTGAGACAAAGAAATACAGAACAGATATTCTGAATAAGACTTCTAAAAGGCAATTTTAAAAACTGAATATGATTACACTCTATTGCCTTACATTTTTATAAGAAAACAACTATTAAAACAGGAAAGGATCATAGACGCTTTGGAAGGAGGAAGGAATACATGAAGGAATATGATTATACCCTTAATGGTATATACCACTAGATGGTAATAACTCTAAATGGTTGGCAAAATTTTCCTTAATGAGCTGGTAGTGTTATTTTGCCTTATAACAATTCTTTAAGCTATGTACTTGCATTGGGGATTTTTCTGTTTTAGTTTACAATGATAAGATTATTGCAAAGAGAAAGAATAAAGAAAATCCATATGAAGGAAATTCATGGATATAGAAACCATCTCTTACATCAAATGTTGATTTATAATTAATATTAAAAATGAAATTATTAAACTGGATGCTGATGAAGTATTGAAGATGAATTCTGAAACTACCTCACTTGCTTCATTTTGAAGAAAAATAATGCCAAACACTTGCAGGTCAACAGAACACTCAGAAGTCTCTTTGCAAACCTTAAAACATACTCCTGTGAGATTGGTTTCTCTACTCATCCATTAAAATAAAATGAAAAGCCTATTTACTTAAGCATATTTGCAGTGCTGATCTAGCTTACATTAGATAAATTAATGATACCACCAAAAATTTCATTTAATATATGAAAAACTTTAAATATTGATGTAATATTATTCAAATATCTTATATAAGCATCTAATCTGAGCGATTGCTATATCACTCATATATTATTTAGTGGTAGAGGAGAAAAAACAAAAGTTAGAATGTAACGTGAATTTTTTTTTCACATGGAAGCTTTCATTTTTATTTATTTTTTATTCTAAGTTGTTATAAATGACAGCAGAATGCATTACATTTCATATTATACTTATAGAGCACATTTTTACACATCTCTGGTTGTATACAAAGTATATTTACACCATTCATGTCTTCATGCATGCACTTAGGGTAATGATATCCATCTCATTCTACCATCATTTTATTTTCTTCACCCTTTTGCCCCCACCCTTCCCCTCCATCACCATTGGCCATTCTAGTGTTCCTCTAATCCTCCTATGCTCCCCATCCCAACCCCACTGGGAATCGGTCTCCTCATATCAGAGAAAACATTCGGGATTTTTGGGATTGGCTAACTTCAATTAGCATTATATTCTCCAACTTCAACCATTTACCTGCGAATGCCACAATTTTATTCTCTTTCATTGCTGAGTAGTACTGCATTGTGTATATATACCACATTTTCTTTATCCATTCATCAACTGAAGGGCATCTAGGTTGGTTCCACAGTTTAGCTATTGTGAATTGTGCAGCTATAAACTTTGATGAGGCTGTGTCCCTGTAGTAAGCTGTTTTGAAGTCCTTTGGGTATAGACCAAGAAGTGGGATAGCTGGGTCATAAGAAGATTCCATTCCCAGTTTTCCAAGTGATCTCCATACTGCTTTCCAGATTGGCTGCACCATTTTGCAGTCCCACCAGCAATGTATGAGTGTGCCTGTGCCCTTTTCCCCAACATCCTCTCCAACATTTATTGTTGTTTGTGTTCTGAAAAGCTGCCATTCTGACTGATATGAGAAGAAATCTTAGAGTGGTTTTGATTTACATTTCTCTAATAGCCAGAGATGTTGAACATTTTTTCATGTATTTGTTGATTGATTGTATATCTTCTTCTGAGAAGTGTCTGTTCAGTTCCTTGGCCCATGCAGGAGCCCTGTTTGGGGAGATAGCTAAATTTGCGGTTGACTATGGGCCATAGACATTTTTGGGCATTTCCGCCTTCCGTAGTCTCACGGGACTTGGCCTGGGATCTCGCGAGACTTGGTCCAGGATCTCGAGAGATTTGAGCGGTGACTCAGCATATCGAGCTAGCACCATTCCTGCTCGGGCGCATGGGAAGAGACCAGAGAGAGAAAGGACAGGGTTATCGCTATTGTATAGATATATTGTAGTTTCTTGTAAGAGTAGGTGCCTTGGTTTCTTGTGAGAGTGTGTATGTGGTGTTAGAAATTACAAGAGACAGAGACAGAAAGATTAAAGAATATTTTCGTCTCCATCCTGTCTCCGGACTCCTTCCCGCGGCGCTGCCGTTCCAGGCTGCAATCCCTTTCCGGCGACAACAGGCCCATTTATTGATTGGGTTATTTTTATTTTTATTTTTATTTTTGCTGTTAAGATTTTTGAGTTCTTTATATATTCTAGAGATTAGTGCTCTATCTGATGTGCATGTGGTAAAAATTTGTTCCCAATTAATAGGCTCTCTATTCACCTCACTGATTGTTTCTTTTACTGAGAAGAAGCTTTTTAGTTTGAATCTATCCCATTTGTTGATTCTTGATACTAATTCTTGTGCTACAGGAGTCTTATTAAGGAACCTGGGGCCTAATCCAACATGTTGGAGATTAGAGCTTACTTTTTCTTCTATTAGGTGTAGTGTCTCTGGTCTAATTCCTAGATCCTTGATCCACTTTGAGTTGAGTTTTGTGCATGGTGAGAGATAGGGGTTTAATTTCATTTTATTGCATATGGATTTCCAGTTTTCCTAGCACCATTTGTTGAAGAGGCTATCTTTTCTCCAATGCATATTTTTGGTGCCTTTGTCTAATATTAGATAACTGAAATTATATGCGTTAGTCTCTGTGTCCTCTATTCTGTACCATTGGTCTCCCTGTCTATTTTGGTGCCATTACCATGCTGTTTTTGTTACTATTGCTCTGCAGTATAGTTTAAGGTCTGGTATTGTGATGCCACCTGTTTCACTCTTCTTGCTAAAGATTGTTTTAGCTATTCTGGGTCTCTTATATTTCCAGATGAATTTCATGACTAATTTTGTTATTTCTATGAGGAATGTCTTTGGGGTTTTGATTGGAATTGCACTAAATCTGTATAGCACTTTTAGTAGTATGGTCATTTTGACAATATTAATTCTGCCTATCCAAGAGCAAGGTAGACTTTCCATCTTCTCAGGTCTTCCATAATTTCTTTCTTTAGTGTTATGTAGCTTTCATTATACAGGTCTTTCACATCTTTGGTCAAGTTGATTCCCAAGTTTGTTTTTTTTTTTTTTTTTTTTTTTTTGTACCAGGGATTGAACTCAGCGGCACTCTCACTTGGTCACATCCCAGCCCTTTTTTGTGTTTTATTTAGAGACAGGATCTCACTGAGTTGCTAAGTGCCTCGCCATTGCTGAGGCTGGCTTTAAACTCGAAATCCTCCTGCCTCAGCCTCCCAAGGGCTGGGATAACAGGCATTCGCCACCGTGCCCAGCTCAAGTTTTTTTTTTTTTTTTTTTTTTTTATGCTATTGTAAACAGGGTAGTTTTCCTCATTTCCCTGTCAGAGGATTTATCACTGATAAATAGAAATGACTTACATTTATAGTGTTGATTTTGTATCCTGCTACTTTGCTGAATTCATTTATGAGTTCTGGAAGTTTTCCGGTGGAAATTCTTGGGTCTTCTAAGTATAAAATCATATCATCAGCGATTAGTGATAATTTGAGTTCTACTTTATCTATCTGTATCTGTTTAATTTCTTTCATCTGTCTTATTGCTCTGGCCAGCGTTTCAAGTACTATGTCAAATAGAAGTGGTGAAAGTGGGTATCCCTGTCTTGTTCCAGTTTTTAGAGGGAATGCTTTCATTTTTTTCTCCATTTAGAATGATGTTGGCCTGGGGCGTAGCATAGATAGTTTTTACGATGTTGAGATATGTTCCTGTTGTCCCTAGTTTTTCTAGTGTTTTGAACATAAAGGGGTGCTGCATTTTGTCAAATGCTTTTTCTGCATCTATTGAGATAACAATATGGTTCTTATCTTTAAGTCTATTGATGTAATGAATTACATTTATTGATTTCCATATGTTTAACCATCCTTACATCCCTGGAATGAACCTCAATTGATCGTGGTGTACTATATTTTTGATATGTTTTTGTATCCGATTTGCCAGAATTTTATTGAGAATTTTTGCATCTATGTTCCTTAGAGATATTGGTCTGAAGTTTTCTTTCTTTGATGTGTCTTTACCTGGTTTTGGGATGCGGGTGATATTGGCCTCATAGAATGAGTTTGGAAGTGCTCCCTCTTTTTCTATTTCCTTAAGTAAATTGAATTGTATTGGTATTAGTTTCTCTTTAAAGGTCTTGTAGAACTTGGCTGTATATCCATTCGGTCCTGGACTTTTCTTGGTTGGTAGGCTTCTGATGGCATCTTCTATTTCGTGCTTGAAATTGATCTGTTTAAATTGTGTATATCATCTTGCTTCAATTTGAGCAAATCATACAACTCTAGAAATTTGTCGATGCCTTTGATGTTTTATATTTTCTTGAAGTACAAGTTTTCAAAATAATTTTGAATTTTCTTCTGTATTTCCATAGTGCCTGTTGTGATATTTCCTTTTTCATTGCATATGTTAGTAATTTGAGTTTTCTCTCTCCTTCTCTTTGTTAGCCTGGCTAAGGGTCTGTCAATTTTATTTACTTTTTCAAAGAACTAACTTTTTATTTTGTCAGTTTTTTCAATTGTTTTATTTGTTTCAATTTTATTGATTTCAGCTCTGATTTTAATTATTTCCTGTCTTCTACTGCTTTTGGTATTGGATTGTTCTTTTTCTAGAGCTTTGAGATGTAATGTTAAGTCATTTATTTGTTCACTTTTTCCTCTTTTGAGGAATGAACTCAATGCAATGAACTTTCCTCTTAGAACTGCCTTCATAGTGTCCCAGAGATTTCAATACATTGTGTCTGTGTTCTCATTCAACTCTAAGGAGTTTTTAATCTCCTCTTTGATGTCATCTGCAACCCATTGTTTATTCAGTAGCATATTATTTAGTCTTCAGGTGTTGGAGTAGCTTTTATTTCTTATTTTATCATTGATTTCTAATTTTATTCCATTATGGTCTGATAGAATGCAGGGTAGTATCTCTATTTTTTTATATTTGCTAAGAGTTGTTTTGTGACATAGTATATGGTTTATTTTAGAGAAGGATCCATGTGCTGCTGAGAAGAAAGTGTATTCACTTGTTGAAGGATGACATATTCTATATAAGTCAATTAAGTATAAGTTGTTTATTGTATTTTTGAGTTCTATAATTTCTTTGTTCAGCTTTTGTTTGAAAGGTCTATTCAGTGGTGAAAGGGGTGTGTTAAACGTCTCCAAGAATTATTGTGTTGTGGTCAATTTCACTCTTGAACTTGAGAAGAGTTTGCTTGATGAACATGGATGCTCCATTGTTTGGGGCATATATATTTTTAATTGTTAAGTCTCGTTGGTGTATGGTCCCCTTAAGCAGTATGCAGTGTCCTTCTTTATCCCTTTTGATTGACTTTAGCTTGAAGTCTACTTTATTTGATATGAGGATGGAAACCCTTGCTTGTTTCCTCAGTCTGTGTGAGTGGTAGGATTTATCCCAAACTTTCACCTTCAGCCTATGGATATCTTTTTCTATGAGATGAGTCTCTTGGAGGCAGATATTGTTGGGTCTGTTTTTTTTTTTTTTTTAATCCAATCTGTTAGTCTATGTCTTTTGATTGGTGAGTTTAGGCTATTAACAGTCAGAGTTATTATTGAGACATGATTTGTATTCCCAGCCATTTTTGTTTACTTTTGGTATTTAACTTGACATGGTTTCTACTCTGATTGGTTTTTCCTTTAGTGTAATACCTCCCTCTGCTGATTTTCATCATTGTTTTTTATTTCATCTTCGTGGAATATTTTGCAGAGGATGTGCTGTAGTGCTGGCTTTCTAGTTGTAAATTCTTTTAACTTTTATTTGTCATGGAAGGTTTTATTTAATCCTCAAATCTAAAGGTTAATTTCACTGGATATCAGATTCTTGGTTGGCATCCCTTTTCTTTCAGAGCTTGGTATATGTTGTTCCATGATTTCCTGGCTTTGAGTGTCTGAGTTGAAAAATACACCGTGATATGAATTGGTTTCCCCTTATGTGTGATCTGATTCCTCTCTCTTGTGGCCTTTAAGATTCTGTCCTTATTCTGTATGCTAGGCATTTTTATTATAATGTGTCTTGATGTAGATCTGTTGTAATTTTGTACATTTGATGTCCTATAAGCCTCTTGTATTTGGTTTTCCTATTCATTCTTCATGCTTGGGAAATTTTCTGATATTATCTCATTGAAGAAGTTGTGTATTCTTTAGTTTGAAACTCTGTGCCTTCCTCTATCCCAGTTACTCTTATATTTGGTCTTTTGCTGCTGTCCCATAATTCTTGGATGTTCTGTTCATGGTTTCTTACTATTCTCACTGTGTGGTCAACTTTATTTTCAAGATTATATACTTTTTCTTCATTATCTGAAGTTCTTTCTTCCAGTTGATCTAGTCTGTTGGTGATGCTTTCTATTGTGTTCTTTATTTGGTTAATTGCTTCCTTCATTTCAAGGGTTTCTGACTGTTTTTTTTTTTCCAGAGTTTCTATCTCTTTTTTGAAGTAATCTTTTGCTACTTGTATTTGTTCTCTTATATCTTTGTCGTAGTGATCAATTTTTGCCTGTAATTGCTCATTTATGTCATTCTTTAATTCACAGATAATTTTAATTATGAACCTTATGAACTCCTTCTCTGACATTTCATCAACTTCGCTGAGCATGGGTTCTGTTATTATAGTGTCCTGGCTTGTTTGGGGTACTTTCTTCCCTTGTTTTTTCATGTTGTCTATTTGCTTTCCTTTCTTGCAAGTGTAGATCTGAGATATTATAGCTTCTACCCTATATTCTTGTAATATCCATGCAGGTTATCTGTGCCTCACCTTAATATTGGGCTTTCAGATCCTGCAGTTGTCCCTCAACGTATGCTACTGTAACTAAAGGTGGTGTTGGGAGTAGTGGAGGTAACTCAAGATAACAGCGAAGGTGCCCCAAGATGAATGCAACATCTTTCAGAGATGGGGCTAAAAGGGTGGGCCTTATAATGTCTTTGGGATGCCCGCTCTGAGATGCGGTTGCTTTTAGGTCCTATCTGTTGTCAAAAGGTAGGGGCTACTGCATGGGGAAGGCTATGGCTATGTCTGTAGTGTCTCAAGGTGGAAGTGGATTAGGCTTGTGCTCTCAGGTAGGGGTGGGGTATTGGACTCTGGACCTACCCTGGGGCTGGGTCCCATGCAGGTTGGTGTGGGCTGAACTGGTTGAATCTGAGCTCCTGCAATGGTATGCTGGTTTGAAGAGGTGGTCCTCTGAGCAGAGGTCAGTGAAGCTGTCCTAGGCTTGCCTGAGCTCCGCGGGTGTTGGCTGGGCTGACATGGGCCTGTCTGCTCAAGGCGGAGGGTCAGCAGGAATGACCTGGGCCTGGCCACACTCAACCTGAGGTCCTCGGGGCTGTCCTAGGACTGCCTGAGCTGGGCCAGAGTTTGGCATGGCTGACCTGGGCCTGCCTGCCCTCAGATGGAGTTTGGCGGGGCTGTCCTGGGCCTAGCCACACTCAAGTGGAGGTCCTCAGGACTGTCCTTGGCCAACCTGCACTCAAGCAGAGTTTGACAGGGCTGTCCTTGCATCGCCTGCGCTTGGGTGGAGGTCTGCGGGACTAACCTGAGCCTGGCCACACTCAAGTGGATGTTCTCGGGGCTGTTTGTAATGTGAATTATGTTTATCACCTAAGCACAAACTCTCAGCATATAATAGGTATAGTTTCATATATTTGTCTACATAATATGCTTTAATTACATTTATTGAAATAAAATTTTATGTATATCTAATAATAAAGGTTTAATTTGCATTTCATATGATTTAGATTTTAATTTTTCATTTTAGTAATTCACTTTGTTATTTAAAGAATATTGATCTGCAACAGATTAGAAAAAAAATTAGAAAATAAAAAGCCTAGTTCCTTTATCATAGGAAATTTGAGAAATGTTGCCTTTCAACACTTAGCAGAGCATGTTTTATTTAATTCTTTTAAAATTTTTATTATTTATGACAGTTATACATAGTAGTTGTTTCACACTGTCAAAATCATACATGCATGGAATTTGATTTCAATCCCTTTTCCTCTCACTTTCCCTCCTCTCCTCCTTCACCCTATTCTCCCTCCTCTACTCTGCCAATCTTCTTTTTGCTCATTTGTTTATTTTTTATTGGTACTTTCTACATATACGTAAAGGTAAAATCCCTGTGGTATATTTATATATGCATGTAACATGACTTTATTAAATTTCTTCCACATTTCCTCCTCTTTCCCATCTCTCCTCCCTCCCTCTTGATCTCCTTCTTCTACTCCATTGACGTTCCCTATATCTTTTTTTCCTTTGTTTTAATTGGTTCTTTTTAGTTACATGTAACAGTAGAATCCATTTTGATGAAATTATGCAATCATGGAATATATCTCATTCTAATTAGTATCCCACCCTTATGGATATACACAATGGTGGGATTCACTTAGGTATTTTCATATATGTACATAAGAAAATTATATTAGATTTATTCCACTGTCTTTCCTATTTCTACCCCCTTCCCTTTCCTTCATTCCCCTTTGTTTAATCCACTGAACTTGTATTCTTCCCCTCCCCAACACAACCTTGTGGTGTGTTAGCATCCATATAAGTTAAAACCTTCGACCTTTGTTTTGTAGAGATTGGCTTATTTCACTTACTGTAATAGTCTTCAGATCCATCCTTTTACTAACAAATGTCACAAAGACATTATTCTTTATGGTTGAGTAATATTCCATTGTGTATATATACACCATAATTTCTTTATCCTTTCATCTGTTAAAAGGTACCTAAGTTGGCTCCATAGCTTAGCTATTGTGAATTGTGCTGCTGTAAACATTGATGTTTCATACTTATTTCTTAGAGTATGTAAGTTGAGTTTTAAATTCAACTCACCAGATCATGTTGCTTTATATTGCTTCTAAAATCTTAAAGTCTTCTTTACTTACATTTTATGTTTAATATGCAACAATACTCCTTGCACAGTATGTTTATTTTAATTCACTGTATTCAGTTCAATCAATTCTACAAAATTTCTTCCATATGAAATATACTGTGTTTAAGTAATGAAGGAAAAAGGGGGTTATTAATAAATTGTCCCAGGCTTTAAGCACCTTAGAGTCCAGTATGGAGAACACGAATAATAAACAAATTACTATCATATAAATGAAAATAAAACATATTAGAAACACTTATTCACATAGAGGGAAACCATATGTAAGTTATCAGGGAATAAAATTTTAACTAAGATAAATTTGAAGGCATTGATGGAAAGAAAGAAAAAAGAGCATGAATAAAAGAATTAATAAAAGTAAATTACACATTTTTACATATATAATGGAGTACTTGAAGTACTGGAAACAAACAATAGAAAATAATATTTGAAAGACAAATGATGAAGAACCTCAAATCCTCAGGTTAAGGAACTTATTATTTTAAAATTGCTCCTCTACACAGACTAGTTCATGGACTACATGCTATTAAATAGGGGTGAGGAGGGAAATAGATGAAAAATGCAAAAATAAGTTAACAAAAATATCCATCAAAAGATAATTATAATATGGTGATCAATTTTATGATTCAAATCATAAAGTCTATGGGAGTAAAGACAAAAATATCTGCCCTTAAGCTTTGGTTTGGGGGATGAAACATGAATAAGAGAAAACTGGACAAAGCAGAAACGTTTGGGGGAGATCTTCATTTATTCACTCAAGTATTTAGCATCATTAAATTCCTACCATTAGACTTTTTTGATACTTACAACTTTACATATAAACAGAAACATGTAGTACATATTTTTTTCTTTTTGGTACCATTGAACCCAGGGGCACTTAACAACTGAGCCACATCCCCTCTATTTTTTTTTTTTTTTTTTTTTTTTTGTATTTTATTTAGAGACAGGGTCTCACTGTGTTTCTTTGTTCCTAGATAAATTGCTGAGGCTGACTTTGCTTTGAACTCACAATCCTCCTACCTTAGCCTCCAGAGCCACTGGGATTACAGGCATGTGCCACCATGCCTGGCAGTACATAATCTTTTGCACTGTATTTGATATTATGTTGGTTAGACTTATCCATTTATGACATGGAGGTGCAGTTTATTTCAACTGACACATAGTATTTGTTGGTGCAAATATACTACAATGTATTTATCCTTTCTTATGGAGTCTGGTGAAAGCAGTGTCTGAGATTGGGGTCTCTGATGATTTCATGGCTGTGGCATGCTTGGTGCCTGGGAAAGTTTCTGTGCAAAGGTGCAGGATGCCTAGTTGCTATAGTAATGCCCTCCATGAGGAGGCTCTGTGCTAATGTCTTATCAGCCTCAACCTTGATCTCAGACACACAGCTCCTGGGAATAAAGGAACTTTCTTGCTAGACAACCACAATGTTTCACCAGTTCCACTCCTCCTGAAACAGCCTATATAACAATAACCTTAAACAATGGAATTTCTTCAGAGCTAAACAAAGCTCCTAACATTGCACATTGTAACTGTAGAATGTAACTGCAGAATAAGCTGCATAATGTTGCTAACTTTGTAAATTTCATGAATACATAGAATAATGCTTGCATTATTGATTAATGAGACATATATAAATAAATATTGCTGGCATAATTCTTCAGACCTGCTTCTCTATCAGAAAGCAGTGCTCCACCCAATCCCAGTTGTTCTCTCCAAATCTCTGTACATGAGTCTTAATTTTTCTAATCCTCCATTGTCCCTCACCAGACTCTCCTAGTTTGGCGGTGCTGGTCTTGGCACTTTCTACCACTGTTAATCCTTTGCTTAATTTCTTTCATTACATATTACCATGATTTTCTGTTGGGCATAAAAATGTAAACATTTTTATGTTTAATATGCAACAAAACGTCTTTGCAGAGTATACTTATTTTAATCCACTGGAATTTAGTTCAAGCAATTCTACAAATTTTCTTCCATATGAAATATACTGAGTTTAGGTAATGAAGGGAAAAGGGGGTCATTCATAAATTAATAAATAAAAATTTCTGCATAGTGCAAGTTCAATTTTATTTGGCAAAATCAAACTACTTTCCATGTAAATCAGTATGTGCTCTTGCCTGCTCATAGAGTTTTCATTACTCCATGTTCAATCACACTTTAGTTTTTTTCATTCTGCTTGATTTAAGCCATTTGGATATATGGTTACTGAGCTATCATTGTGATTTTACTCACATTTCACAGATTATTAATAATATTATTGGGCACTGTTTATAAGCTCTTTGGATACCTGTGGATGTTTAAGTAATGCCATTCTCCAAAAGAGAAAAATCTAATAAAATTGTGGGTTGAGGTTGTGAGAAAGATAATGAGCTCTGTTTGAAAGATCCAATTTGAGTGGCTAATGGAACACAGAGGTGGAGATGTCCAGCAGAGTGTTGGAACTGGATGCGAAAATGGGGATGGAAGAGAAGAGACATAAGGCGAGAGAAGTTACAACAGAAGTGTTAATTTTTCATAAAGATGAAAACAAAGGAAGATGCCACAGAGAGATTTTGAGATAGAAAAGTTATTGACAGAGTTAATGTTAAATAACCTCTGTCTCCTCAGAGAAGACATTGATGTGCACTGAGCTAGGGCTGAACCGTTTCCAGCATTCTAAAACCCTGTGCAAACAAAATCCTTTCTTTGTTGCTCTATCTGTCAGAGGCTACTTAATTTCTTCCAGATTTCTTTCTCTGAAATCTTGTAGTCTAGAGTCTTTTTCAGTTGTTATAAATCTAATCCTTTCTGAGGCAGCCTCTATCCTCAGCTGATTTATATTTGCCACTTCCTAGATCCCTGTCAAGGTCTCTGTGACCTTGAAAGTCCCCCAATTCAATGAACTATTAAATAATTTCCTCCAGTGAGATAATCTTTCCCCACATGGATTTTGAGGACTCATCCTGTCTTCCAATCCTTTTCTTCACAGAGTATATGTAGCAAAACTCTTGAAAAGTCTCCTCTGCTTTAACCAATGTACCCTGTAAAAGGCTTTTGTGAAAATAAATGGCACTGAACTCAACTTTATTACTATCCCTCTTAGCTATGTAAGTTTATATTGTATTTATCAATTCTTATAAGATAGTGGATTGTAGGATGGACAAACAAAATGGAATATTTCCAGGAAAATGGAATATTTTCATGATTTTTTTTCTCTAAATTTTGGATGGATTCTCAATTTAGACTATAGCAAACATTTCTTTATCTCTAAAATAGCTGGAGGGATTTTTATTGCTTCTTTCTTTTTTACTTTTTTCTATGTAAAAATGTTATGATGTAGACAAAACAAAACAAAAAATGAGTAAACTGAATGTATCCCAGCTTAAAGAAAAGGATAAAGGAAAACATAACACAATGTTTGATATGATGCAAAGGTAAAGTTATAAGTGAATGTTTTGTTTTTTATATTTAGATTCCATGTAAATATACCAAAATATTTTGTATAAATAAAAATAAATTTCCTAATTGTAAACCTACCCACAGAAACCATATTCTGTCTTCCTCCTCCTCATCATTCTATACACTCATATAATAATATAGGTAATATTTTTTAAAATACTGTTATCTATTTTGATGTTATTATGTTTTATTTCTGCCACCTAATTCTTTCTGTCATAATACTTCTATAATCATGGATTTTAATTTGACAATGTAGGAAAAATAACAAAGTGCATGTTTACCCTATTGGGTAACACAAAACAAATACATGGCCCTAGTAAGGGTCCCATTGTCAAAATAATCATTAACTGTTAGATAGATTAATTGTTCCTTGTTTTTAGATCATAAATTAATAAAAATTTTAGGCCTATTTTTCCCATTTCTGTATTATCTTTTTCACAAATTGGGATTTCTTTAAACAATTCAGCATTTTCTTTATTTAATACAAATACCATGACTTGGTAAAATAAAATATATTATTGATAAGGCTTACATTTTATTTCCTTGCTGTGACAGATATTTGTTATTGAATGTTTTAAATAACTATCCCAAAAAGGGAAGTAGAGGCAATTGTAGCAATAGTCCTACCCCTGGTGTTGGGAACATTGCCTCTTCTCAAATAAACCAAGTAATAATGTGAATTGCTTGATACAGATGCCAAATAATCACTTAATATTTAGGTAACAGACAGATGAATGCCATGGCTATTATTCTGGGGATATCAATTCTTTTGAAATAACCTAATGTCGAAAACCATTTTATTAAACAAAACAAAACAAAACAAAACAAAAAAAAAACAACCATTTTATAAAATCCCTGATTGAGAACTCTGTAGTGTAAAATGTGAGCTGTCATGGCCAGCTCTTCCCATACTTTATAATCATTATTTGTTTTTCTTCTTTTTTTCCTCTCTTTATGTTCTGCTTATTTTACTGTTTAAAGCAGGGTAATAATATTCACTTCTGAAGTAGTTTTTAATATTGTTTAAAATCATTTGAAAAAAAGTATAAAATATAGAACTATACTTTTTTTTTTTTTTTTTTTTTTTTTTTTTTTTTTTGGAGCATTTCTCCCTGGTTGTTATATACTACAGAAAATCTTGACAGAGCAATAAACTTTCTTTACCAATCTTTCAAAAAGGGTATTTTTTTTCCCTACTCTTTCATGATCCTGTGATTACCCTACTGTATACTTTAATGTAAGATTCTTAAAGGTTTACTGTGATTTTTTTTTTTTCTGAAGGACATGGAAGAAAGAAAGCTAAAAAGAAGATTAGATGGTCACCCTCCCCTGCCAAGGAGTAAAGGAACACTTTATTTTTGACATCACATATCTGTTCCTTTAACGAATATGCCATGATGGACCTTTATTTGGTTTCCTGAAATAGTGAATTCTAACTCATTTCTGCTATGAACACTGGGTGTAGTTTGTATAGCTCCACTGACGATTTCTCTTGTTTAGTCTTGGCACAAGAACAAGTTAAACAGGAAAAAAAACAATGCCACATAAAGAGAGATTGGGAACTCCACTCAGTTATTCATTCATTCAAAAGGAAAAATGAAGTTAATTATTATAAATAAGGCAAGATAAATAGAAGTATACTGAAACTGACACAGAAGTCTTCTAATGACATTTTATTCCAAAGTCTTTTCTCTCTTGGCCTAAATTTGCCATTTACTCTCTATTTTCCATAATTTTTACATACTGTTCTCTAATTTTTAATATTTTGTTGAAAAATATGTATGTGTAAATATTTAAAATAATTGGGTGTGCAGTCACTAAATTACTTCAAAATTAATATACCCATGTAATTACTTCAGAGTTGTAATGTATACTGTATATACCACTGACATTCATTCCCTCTGTAGCCAACAATGTTGAATTCCCATAGGTCATTTAAGTACTTCTACAGAAACTTTCCCAAAGCTGCTGCATTCTTGCAAATTTCTCCCTCTCACAATTTCTCCCTAAGACAGAACTCATTCAATTACAGGTCAACAGGTAAGTACAAATAAATATTCAACACCACCGCTTTGCAGAAGACAAATTTTGAAGGCAATCTGAACGCGAGAGCTCACCATTAAGTCAGCTGAGGCTTTTATGTCTTCTTTGCAGTTTTCTTTTTCTCTTCAACTGTACTTCCCAAAGTCAGAGATATACCTGCCTTCTTCTGAAAAGCACTCTAATCAGGTACAAAAATGAAAATGTCTGTCTTAAAGTCTTTTCCCTGAGGAACCTGAACTAATAGAACTTATAAGTATGGATCATTTAAAGCAGAATTTAAAATGGGATTTTGGAAATGGACTATATATAGGCCTTCTGGCAAGGGGGACCCTAATTACAGTAGCCAGTGGAATACTGACAGCTTGTTGCGTGCTGTGGAAGTGTAATTGTTAAGTGTAATTGTACAGGTGTTGAATTGGCCTGGAACACTAACCAGAGGAATACATTGGTAGATGCACTGTCTCAACCTGATGGGACATTTGGTAAAGACACTGTTGTAAGTACTATGGAATTAGATGGGGCTGCCCATGCATTGAAGAAAAACAATGAAAATCTTACAGTGATTAATGACTAACTTAAGGTGTGAAGTCTGAAAACCAGAGGGCCTCTTTGTAAGTATATAAAGAGATTTATTTCTTGCAGTAAAAAGGGGGAAAAAATGATCATCAGGTCCAGGAGTTAATTAAAGTTGTAGCAGAGCTCTAGTAAAGGATACTGTTCAGTACCAGGATCTGCTATGCTTAGTCAGTGCCTTCATTGGGAAGACTCAGAATAGGGACACTGAGTCAATGTGCTTAAAGTTTCCAATTCCCAGACTACCCTGAATTCTCTGCATCTGGGTAAGTATCCCACTCGTTATCAAATCTGGTGCTCCACTTGCCTGGAACATGGTGCAGAAGCTTACAGAAGTCTTAGAAGAAATCATGCGTCCAATTTCAGGATCAACTACCTGCTCTCATTCTGGACGTGAGAACAATAACCACCATGAAGTTACAGCATGATGTAGCTGGAAAATGCTGAGAGTATGAAAGATAAAACTGGAAGTTGCACAAGCTGCCACAGAACCTAGCCACATAAATGTGTAGAAGACACAAGAGATTGTGTAATGGAATCCTGATGGTGTGGAGGTGAACTGAGGGCATGAATTAGGATAAGGGAAAGCTTATCAATAGGAAAGTTTAGCTCAGGAGAAAAAAGTTTAAACTTTGACAAGGATCTTAGAAAATATCACTGATGTGTTGCTAATATAATTCTTGGAAGCTCAGGAAAGATGATGATCATTTTTTTTCTCCCTTTTTACTGCAACAAATAAGTCTCTTTATATATTTCCAAAGAGACTCCCTGGCTTTCAGACTTCACACCTTAAGTTGGTGATTAATCACAACTGTAAGATTTTCAGGAAGACTGAAGAGAAAAAAACAAAAAAAGGCTCAAATAAGTGGTCATGCTAGAAAAATGAACCTGTGCTACAGAATAAGCTAGTTTTCAAGTATGGAATGATTAAGTCTCTATGAGGAAGGATTCACAATATTCCCACAAATACTGATAGGACTGAATCTCCTTGTCCTTCCTGAATTGAACATAAAAACAATTTCTCAGATAATTGTATACTAAACAAATGAGAATACCCAAACATTTCAAGGACTGTTGCATGTAAGGTCTGAGATGACACTGACACTGGTTCCTAAATATCATCTCATACTCCCATGTTAGATTGAGATTGCCTTGGAAATTTGGCATAGTCTGGAAAACACTGAATTCATGAGGTCCAAGGATCCACATGATGGTAAATTTTCTGAATGATAAATAGATAATTAGAATAAACATAGTAAGTAATTGGCACAATGACCACATTGGTTCCTTTGCCTGTAAGTTAAGAGCCATTGTAATAATGAAAATGTAAGTGGTAGATTCTGAAGTAACTTACCACTGGCCAAGAGAGCAAATGAAAAACCATTGTCACATCTCCAGAGAATGGCATAGCTATGATAGTGCCACCTTTAAAAATAATGTAGAGATGGTCTCTCACAGCATCCTGTGCAGGGAGGGAAATGAGTAACCACACAGAGGTGTAGATTGGCCGGAAATAATAGGCTGAAAAAGTTGTGTAAGAAATAAAAACAAAAGACATAAGAAATGTAATTATAGTGGGGACTTTATGGGTGGTAAAGACCTGATGGGGCTTTGATCCTAACAAAAGGAGAAACCCCACCAACTTTTATTTTATAGGGGAACACATCAAAGGAATTTATTGTTAGGAAGGAATCTTTAAGCTAAACAAGAGCAGAGAGGCTGTTTGAAATTGGCCGGATTGGAGACTTATCATTTGCGCAGTAATTCTTCCTCCTCCAGGTAGCTGGCGCCTCAAGGCTGCTTAGGCACACTGGTATTTCTTTTACCCAAGGCTAGCAGACATCTAAATTCAAAACTACCAAACTCATAAATACCATGCCAGTCATGGAATCGGCCCCATTAACAGCGGCCACCTGCAAATGGGCATGTCTTTCTAAACCTTTGTATGGAAAGATTCCTAGATGTGACTGTCAAGCTGTCCAAAGCTATGGAATAGTTGCCAGTCTTGACAATGGTCTCCATAATACCCCACTTAATTTGCCAGTGTGTCATATGTACCCTACAAAAGCCAGAGAATGCTAGTAAATGACAATGAACTTCCCAAAACGTAATTACAGAGAATTCTTATTTGCGCCTTTCAGAGTAGATGAACATAGTCAGGTAATTGGCATGAGGTCATGGATCAGGCAAGCATGTTTTCTTCTATCCTTGTCAGAATGATTGGAAAACGTAGTTATCATTCATGTTGGAGAATGATAATATGCATTAATATACTGTCCTTATTTAAGGATATGTTAAATCTTTTGCTCTTTGTCACAATATAATCCTGATGGGTTGGGTTATTGAGACTTTCTGCAAAAATATTTGGCTCACTGTATCACTGACATTATGTTATTTGAAACAGAAGAGTAAGAATTTGCAGATAGGTTAGTGACCTTTGTAAGAAATGTACACTGCAGCCGGGCGGGGCGCGGTGACACATGCCTGTAATCCCAATAGCTTGGGAGGCTGAGACAGGAGGATCACGAGTTCAAAGCTAGCCTCAGCAACTGCAAGACACTAAGCAACTCATTGAGACCCTGTCTCTAAATGAAATACAAAATAGGGCTGGGGATGTGGCTCAATGGTCAAGTGCTCCTGAGTTCAACATCCGGTACCAAAGAGAAAAAAAAAAAAGAAACGTACACTGCAAGTGAAAAATTGGCAACATAAGCTGAAATTCATGAGTGAAATGTTTAGGAGTTCATAGTCTCAGGCCTGCCAATAGAGTTCTTCTAATTATTGTATTTTACCCTAACTTTTTCAAAGAAGGGAGTACAATGTCTGGTATACTTCTTCATGTTTTAGAAGCAGCATATTACATGTGTGTGCATCTTTCTCTACTCTACATACCTGGTGACATGAAAGGCTACCAGTTTTAAGTGGAGCTTAGAGAAAAGGATTATTTAGGAGGTCTAGGTTGCAATGAAACCGTTTTAATGTTTGAGTCTTAGGATCCATCAGTCCTTATTTTACTGGAGGTATCTCTGATGGGAAAATGTATTGCTTGGAGTCCTTGGCCAGCCACAAAAGAAGAACCACTTGGGGCCATTCTTTTTTCTGCAGAGAACTATTCAGCATTCAAAAAAATCCCCTACCCAGCAACCGGACCCTTGGTAGAGACAGACCATGTGATCCTGGGGCATCAAATGATTATGAAGGTGTAACTGTCCATTATGAACTGGCATCTTCCTGATCCACCAAATCATAAAGCTTGCTAGGCTCTACCAAATCAAGCGCAAGACAAAAGTGACATATGGTTTATTTGGCACAAGCCAGGCCAACAGCACAAATAATATATAAGATCATTTGGAATTTCAAAGTCCCATTTTAGCCACTACAGTTGTATTCATTCTCCTTGGCTCTTATATATTGTTGCATGGATTGGGAATGTGCCTTATTACCAGCATAAGGAGACGAAAAGTCCTAATTTGATTCATAGATGAGTTGGCTCGTTCTATGGTCCAGGACTGCTGCTTCAGCTCAGACACATTCAGGGTATATTAGAAATACAATGGTGAGAAAGATTCCATCAGTAAGAGCTTCAGTGTGTGGGAAAAAGTGATTTAAGTTTAGAACACACATGGACTTTTGAGTAGTGGGAAAAAAAATAAGATTTTCCAGGACCCTACAAGTGGAACATTAGAAGGTCAAGGATGAGGAAATCTCAGTTAGGGGGCAAATTAATGAACTCATGAGAGTTGGGACAAGATGTCAAGATCTTTATATTAAAAAAAAAAAAGAAAAAATCATCCACAATGAATAAAGATATCAGTTTAACTTTCCCAACCACTGAACTCCTTCAAGCATCACTGTTTGGAGTTGGACATAATATCACCTCTGAAAAAGAATGCACTCTACAGTCAAGAGGGTGTGGTGATGGGTACATAACATTGCTTCATCATATGCTGAATCACTCAGAGCTGTCACTAAGAGTGTTGGAAAACCCTTTTTATGGTGAAGTGAAGAAAGTTGTTTAGATTTGTATATTACTAGGATGGGGTGCCACAATCTAGAACAAGGATATATACTAAATCAATAATTATTTTTATGGCACAGAGTACCAGTAGATTGAATATCTTGGACATGGAAACAAAAAATGGAAATAGGAATAAACCCACTTATCATTTTCAGTGAGAACCTTGGACAAATCGTATTTCTTGTAATGTCTATGATCCTATGATGTTTGGATCTAGAAATTCTTGTTTTCAGAAGAACATTTCCACCAGAGGATGCTGGGACATTACTAACTCCCTGTGCCCAAAAACACAGTGAAAGAAATAAGTCAATATACTGGCAAGCTGAATGGTCCCAAATATCAGGTGGAAAAAGGGCCACTGTAACAACAGGGAAGAGAAGATTGTGCTTAATAACCACGCAGCTCCACATGCTGCCTCTTGATACTTCCCATACCATTTTGATTGTAATTGGACAAAGTGCAATAGCATCCTCAGAGGCCATGGTGATGAATGGCTCAGATCTCTGACCATATAAGCCTTGTAGACCAGGAAAAAAAAAATGGTAGCTAAAGATGAGGGGAATCTAAAACTGTTATAGAGAGGGAAGAGAGTGAAACCAATTGAGGCCTACAGATTTGTTGCAACCAGTGCCCTGTGGTTAATCTCATTAACTTAACTCTTTTAAGTTTTCCCCAAAGGAAAAGACCAGCTAGAGACTCTGAGAAGCTATTTGCAGTTGTGAAAACTTTCCACTCAAAGCAGATAAAGGTGGGACAAGGAAGGTGGCAGTAGTAAATTCTGTGTCCTTCTAGCCAGATTTCCTTCTCATGCTTGTACAGTTACCTAGAGCTCTCATAAAAAGATACCACAAATTATGTGGCTTGAACAACAGAAATTTGTTTTCTAATACTTCTAAAGGACAGGAGCCCAAAGTTAAGGCTGCTTCTGAGGCCTCTCTCCTTGTTTTTAGATGTCTTCCTTCTTGCTGTGTCCTCACATGGTCTTTCTTATGTTTGTGCATGCTGTGGTGTCTCATTCTAAATTTAAACTTCCTATTTTATAATAATAGATTGGATTTGGGCCCACCCTCTCAGCCTCATTTTAACATACCCTCCGTTTCATAGGGCCCATCTTGAAGCACAGTCACTGGGGATTAAGGTTTCAACACAGGAATTTTGGGGAACACAACTCAGCCCATCATAATGATTGAAATTCCCCTAAGTTAAAGGGAGTATGGTTGGATGAAGTCTTATACAAAATGCCCTGGACTGAAAAGACACCCTCTCCAAGTTATGCCTCTTTGGACATTCAGCAGGCAGTCACTTGTCCTTTCAGAGATACTGAGGCCTGATTCTACCAAGTACTATGACTTCACTTTGATAAATGTGAAAGGGTCATCCTAGCTTCTAAATGGCCCATGTGTGCAGTTTAGGCTGAGGCCTTTCTGTAAATATATTACAGCAATTACCCTTTTTCTAATTAGGCTTTTTTCAATCCCTTAATGGTGAAGTTCTTGAGACCATGCCCCAAAGCTCCTACATTCAGTGAACTGAAAATGCTAGATCAGTGTTAAAAACAAAACAACCAGCACCTCAGAGCCTACCATAATTTCTATGCCTAGCTAATCACCATCTTCATAGATAAGGTCTATTAGTTTGTGAACTTTATTAATACATAATAATTTGAATGAATATATTTCTTTTTGCCTGAATATAATATATTCAACATTATAATTTGAAATTTATCTATGTAAAGAGTATGATAACAGTTTAAATTAATATATGATATTCAATAGTATGAATAAACCATGATGCATTCTCTTCTGTTGGTACATATTTGAATTGTTTTCAGTGTGGGCCTATTATGAATGATCCTTCCCTGAAAATAAATCGTTTAAGTGTCTTGGGGTGTAAATATTCATGAATAAGCTTTTATTAGGTGTACACAGAAATGCAAGGCACTTATATTAAGTGTGTAACTAAGAATATATTTTCTGAGTCAGAGAATATTAATTTGCTTAGTGATAGTAAATACTGTCAGAGAATGCAAATGTTCACCACCACACTTGCACTGGCACTACAAGGGAGTGCGTCTCCATCCTTGACAGAACTTGGTATAATGAGTCTTAATTTTACACATTCTGATGTATGAAGTGAAATTTTATTATGGCTTTAGCATTTTTTAAGGTTTTCTATATTATTTATTTTCATACTGTTTTATATAATCTAGATACGTGATCTTGATCACAGAAACCATATGTACTAAATTTCTCTTAGAGGTATCTTTAGATAATCAGAAATTCCTTAAAATAGTTCAATTTATCTATTATTTCATTTGAGATTAGTTTGTGTGTGTGTGTGTGTTTGTGTGTGTGTGTGTGTGTGTGTTGTTGATGGACCTTATTTTATTCATTGATTTATATGTGGTGTTAAGGATTGAACCCAGTGCCTCACACATGCTAGGCAAGTGCTCTATCACTGAGCCACAAACCCAGGTCTGGTCAGTTGTTTTCATAGCCTAGTTGATTCCTCTAATTTATGAAGATATATATACATATTTTTTTCTGAAAGCTTTTCCTGGTATATCTTAGAAATTTAGATTTCTAATCCACCAGGTATTGATATATTTGTTTATATGAGGGAGTCACATTTATCTATATATATGTTCAGTGGATGCTGAGGCATTTACATAGAAGGACTGTCTATTCTTCACTGTAATACAATTCCAACTTTGTCACAAATCAGCACTATATATATATATGTATATATACATATACATATATATGTATATATATATGAATCTGTTTCTCATCTCTGTTCTCTTCCTTTGATCTATTTATCTCTACTTAATACCTACATCAAGCTGTGTTAATTATTATAATTTACAATAGAATATCATATATATTTTTGTTGTTTTAGTCTTACTATTAAAATCACGTCATGCACGTAGAAATTTTCAGTGAGTCCATGTCCCTTTTCCTATTTTTGTACTGTTATTACCTTACATTTTACTCTCACATAACTTAGAAACCACCACATTGCTATGATTTTTTGTTTTAAACTAATGTTTGTCTTTTATAAAAATTAAAACAAGACAATATGTTTTCTATGTAGGATTCCTCATGTAAGGTACTTGGAAGTCACCATTCCACCCTAACAAGAAGGAAAAAGATGAACAGACTTAAAAAGATCATTAGCTCTTCTTGATCCCATAGAAAAACATTCACCCCTGACCCCTGGGACTGGGGAGACAGATGGATGAACAGAGTCACAGCTTATCAGAGCAGAGTCAGCAGCAAAAAACTGGTGTAGGACCAGTGCCATGATAGCAAAAACTGCTGGGGGCACAGTGTAGGCACACCTGTGAGTTAAAACATACAGAGTGACTCAGTCATGAGGTACCACAAGGTTTTGTGTATTTTACTTCCAGGTGCCTCTTTGGACATTCAGCAGGCAGTTACTCACAGTAAACTTAGAACAAAAATTTCCTGCTCTCTTTTTAGCAGGGAAATGGGCAAAGAAACTGTTGTGAAATCTAGCAGAACATGCTGTTCTTCTCACTAAGGCCTGCCATTGGACCGGTTAACCAGAACAGTTTACCAGAGTCTAACCCACTGGGGTGTTACCAGCATCTAGCTGACCTGGGAGAAAGGAATCATTCAATTCCAGCCACCCCTTGGCTTACATGTGACAGAAGTGGAACACTAACCCCAGCTTACTTCAGCCATCTTGTCCCAGCCAAGAGGGGAGAAGACAACAGAGAAACACCGTGAAGTGAACAGCCTGGAGATATGGACAGACTTAATCAAAGGACTGTAAAATGATCTCCCTCCTCAACATCTCATCATCACATTATTAAAGGCTGCACCTGTTCCTTTTATCCAGTACATCTTGACAAGAAAAACATTAGAAGACATACTATAAGGCAAGAAACATAACGTGAAGAGATAGAAAAAGCAATAACCTCACACATGACAGGGACATTAGAATGACCAGATTGATAATTTTAAAAACTGTGACTGACATGCTCTAATAGATAAAATTGGTTGGGACATGTAGGCAGTATAAACACAAATGGCAATATTAAGAAAGACCTGAAAACAAAGCAAAAGAACATCTCTGATGGGTATATTACACTGGACAAGGCTGAGAAAAAAATCTCTGAGCATGATAAAATATCACATAAATGTGTAAAACTAAAACACAAAGAGAACAAATATTGGGAAAAAGGAACACAATGTCCAAGGATGTGGGACAACTATAAAATATATGTAGAAGACTAGAAACAATGAAAGGGACAGAAGAAATATTTGAACCAATAATAAAAAAACTTCCTCAAATTATCAAATACCAAACCCCATGTTTGGGAAGCTCAGAGGAAACCAAACAGGATAAATGCAAAAATAAGTACAACAAGGTGTATCATGTCACAAATACAGAAAATCAAAGATAAAGTCCTGAAATATGCAAGAGTTAAAAATCACCTTGCCTTTCTCCACTGATTATGGTAGAAAAGTATGGGCTTTGGAATCAGGTGGACTTGAGTTCAAATCTTAACTCATTCCCTTTGTGATAGTATAAGATAATTTCCTTAAATGGTTTAGCATAGTTTCTCATCTGTAAAATGGAATAATAAAAACTATCTCACACCTAAAAAAAAAAATTACCTTGCCTACCCAGGAGCAAAGAAAATAATTACAACTTGCATGTCCTAAGAAACTATGGAAGCAAGAAGAGCTAGCAGCTGAAATTAACCTTAATTAACTACAATTTATCATCCAATTCCTTTTCTAGACATTGCAAGCCTTTAATGTACTCCAGTATTCCAAAATATGTGTATGTCAGACAGATTTTGCTAGTGCAATCCTCTAGATGGGAAAACAGTTTCTCAGTGCTTCCTGTTCTGCCATTTTTCCCCAGAATCCACTTCTTTTTCTAATTAATTTGGGGAAAATGTTTTCACCAGATAAGAATTTGACCTTTTTGTTTGTTTTGTTTTTTTCCTTTCAGTACAGCAAAGATGATGTTTATTTTTTTTCTAGGTTACATTTTTCCCCCCACAGGGTGAGGATGGTCCTTGGCTATTTTTGTATTTCCTTATTGAATGTAATGTGATTTTTTTCTCTTTCTGCTTTTATGATTTTCAAAATGTTGAATATAATGACTCTTGGTGCCTTTAAATTTTTTGTGTATTCTTATCTTGCTTGAAATTTCAGCCTCTTCAGCCTTTCAGTTTATGTTTTCAATGAAATTAGAAACATTTTAGTCAAGATTCTGTCAAATAGTTTGTGCACTTCTCCTTTTATAGGACTCTATTTTTGAGACTTTCTAAAACTCTGTCCGTTTTTATAGATTTTCAAAATTGGTCATTTTTGTGGTCATTTTTTAAGTTTACATATCTCTATTTATGCAATACCTGAATTGCTATCAATGATGTCCAATGAATTTTTTTCTGTCAATATTAATTCATTAGCTTGAAATTTTGCATTTCTTTCTTTTCATAATTTCCACCTATCTCCTTATAATATTCACGTTTTTCTTTAAAGTGGTAAAAAAATTATTACAGTTGTTGCAAAGCCCTATTCTTTAAATATTCTAGTCACTATTATTTCAGAATATCCTTTTACTGATTGCTTTTTTTCCTGATGATAGGTCACATGTTTTTGATTCCTTCCATTTCTAATAATTTTTTATTTGATTATATGGTCATTATATAGGTTTATTTTCTTTTAAAGAGTTTTGAAAACTAATTTTAAAAGCAAATCTTTTAAAATTTTATTTTACATGAGAGTTAATTTACTACTACATTAGCTTGATCCTTTCAAGGCTTATATTTAATGTTTTTGAGGGTTAGTCTGGAGAACTCTTTATGCAAGGGCTAACTTAGCTCTACTACTAATGCCACAGATGTTCCTTTATGTCTTTCCATTCTGGTGGGTAAGAATGCATGACCTTGCATTTATCTATAAACTTTGAAGTTTTTTAGCATGTGTCTTGGAGCACATCAATGGGAACTTCACTGTAGGTACATGCTTTTATCATTCAGCAATGACTCCCAAGGATCAAGTGCAAATATTTGGAGCACATTTTTAAGCAGCTCCCTCTCCTCTGGTACTCTAACCCATAATTTTACCTGTCTGTGAACTCTGGCCTCTCTTTTCAATTCACCAAAACTGTTGGACTTTAATAGGCTTCTGCTCCTCTATTGCTGTTAGAAATGGCCTCTAACAGGAAGCTCAGGTGAGCAGAGTAGTCATCTAGATCATTTCCTTTTTTTTCTCAAAGATCACATCTCTATTACCTGTCATTGAAGGTCTGAAAGCAATGATTTTATATAATTTGTCAAGTTTTATACCACATATTGTGGGAGAGCATGCCTTCATTCAGTTAATTTGTCAAAGCAAAAAATTCTAAGGAATAATAAAAATAGCAAATAAAACACATTAAGAAAGATGTATCATGAGTGTGAGTCCCAAACATACCATATGAAAACAAACATACTTACAAGAGTAAAACAAAGTAACAAACAAAAAAGAAACAGTTAAAGTTATGACAGAGTAAAAAATTGTAAAAATAAGAATCCTTTAAAAAATAAAACTTTTATAATTAAATTGAAAATACAAACTGATGAAGTTTATAAGCTGAACAGAGGAATAGAGATGAAAGAGAATCAATAAACTTTCAGTTAGATTTGAATAAATTATATCATGAGTAATTATATCTGAATTAACTGACATCAAACTGGGAATATAAAAGATTTTGGAAGCATGGTGTTAATATATTTCTAAAAACAATTCAAGAATTAGATAACAGGGGAAATATAAAAAATGACATATTCAAGAAGTCAGCTAAAATGTAAAATTATAGATATATCAAATCAATTTTAGTAAAATGGCAGAACAGAAGAAGAAATAGATTCACAGCAGACAATGAATAAAGACAATTTACCCATTTTTTCTTTTGGGGGGGACTGGGATTGAACTCAGGGGCACTTGACCACTGAGCCACATCCCCAGCCCTATTTTGTATTTTATTTAGAGACAGGGTCTCACAGAGTTGCTTAGTACCTCACCATTCCTGAGGCTGGCTTTGAACTTGCCATCTTCCTGTCTCAGCCTCTAGAGCTGCTGGCATTACAGGCATGTGCCACCATGCCTGGCAATGTTTTGTTTTGAGTTGCAAGTTTCATCTTATTTATCTATCCTTTCTGTGTCTTCAGTAATTTATGATACTATAAGAAGGGACTGTTCAACCCCAAGAATGTGAACATCTTGACATAGTTTTTTTTTTTTTTTTCCTCATTGTTCTTTCATTTTCTTGTTAAAATGTAAGGTTTTAGAGGACTGAAGTGATGGATTAGCAGCACCAAGCAATCAGTTGCTTCTCCACTGAGATAGAACCAAAAGAAGAGGCCCACAGCTGCATGTCAAGGTGGGTGATCCTAGGAGAGTGTGGGAGTGCATCAATAGGGAGTTGTTGTTCTGGTGAAATTCAGAGACTCTTATTATTAGAATAATAATGAAAACTGAAAGTTGAATATCCTATCACCAAGCACTCAGTGTCCTGGTAGGTTGAGGGGCCATACCCCTCCACAGGGGCATGCGTGAAAAAGTGTAGAATGAGCTCAACAAGTGCAGAATCCCACACCTTGCAAACATACATGTATGAGCAAAGTAGAAACCTGGGATCTGTGTAGCTGAGTTGGCGCTTGAGAAAAAGACCTGGGTATTCCCCAGTGTATTGACACAGTAAAGTACCAGAGCCATCTTGAGGAGGGTCTTATAGTCTGAGTTCACTGCTGTGGGGTTGGAAGCCCCTTCATTTTTCTGTCTCCTGGACCCAGCAGCCTCTTCTGTGCACTGTCTCACCCTTTGTAAAACAGTTTGGGTCTAGGGGAGTGACAAATCCACTGAGCATTTGATGTAGGAAGCACAGGCTGTGATGAGGAGAGAAGGGCAAGGCACTTTCCTTTAAAATTGATTATTTGAGAGACGTGCTATCAGAACCCAAGGGAGTGAAAAGTTCTACTGATTTCTCATAGGAGCCAAGGTTGAATCATGGGTGGTCAATTGCCCAGAAACCACCACTCCCTTTGCAGTGTCCCCCGGGTCTTCCCCACCTGTGTGGCAGTCAGGGACTCAATCCTTGCCCAGCCCTTGGAGTGCAGCCCAGGGAGCTCTAGAAAGACTCTTGGCATAGTCAAGAGTGGTGGCTCTTTACATACTGAAGTAACAGCAATTCTCCTGCCGTTTGGGCTCTAGGCCCAAAAAGCTGTAAGAAAATCTTTGTTTAAGGAACTCAGCATTTCATGCTATCTCAGTAACATACCTCAGCCCCAGTGTTGGTGCTGCCCTTAGAAAACACAACCCAACATACCACAAGAGAATCATGACCTAATGAGCTCCCTATTCCACACTAGCTCATTCCAATGTGCAAAATAGCTGAGAGGAACCCCATCTAACTTCACCCACAAATCACTCCTGCTAGTCACCTGATGAACACCATAATGGACAAAATTGGGAGTGGGTTGAATAACCTCTAGCTTTTGCTCTACTTCTTTTCCCCCTTAATTCGCTTTTGCTTTTCTCCTTCTTTCTTTTCCTTATATCATATCTTATGTCTTCTTATTTTATTCTATTTTTCATCTTTTTTTCTGTTTTCATTGCTGATGCTGCTTCTATTTTCTTTTTCATTTTTGTTGTTATTGTTTGCCCCCACCCATGGTGATGGAGATTGGAACTCAGGACTTTTCACATGTTAGGTGGGTGCTCTGCCATTGAGCTGAACTCCCAGTCCAGCTGAGAGGAATTTCACCCCATCATGACTCAGTACTACTCAAACTTTGTTGCATAATTCAACTTAAAGACTAGGAGAGACAGAAGCTCCCAGCAAATGATATGTCCACAAATGGGCACAACACAGGTGGAAGGGGTCTGATATCTTGTTCCTGGATAGTTATTCACATATTAACAAACAAAGAGAAATAACATAATTGTTGTGGCCTCCTCCATATTAATGTGGGTCCTCAGCATCTGTTGTTCCCATGCCCTCTCAGATTGCACATCTCTGACAAGACTATGTGAGTATCACAGACAGTGAACTGATTCTGACCCTCAACTCTGTATGTGAAACACCACTGAGTTCACTAGTGGCTCAACAGAGGAAAAATACTTAGCCCTTTCACTGTTGTAGGAATAACCAGCATCAAATTTGCTTTCAAGTAATGGAGCCAATATCAATGGTATCAATATCAATGTGCCCCCACCACCTGATGGTGTTAATCTCTAGGGATGCTGGGTTCATTGTCTCCTTCAGCAAAGAATTGAAGAACAGTGGCATATAGATAGCAAGTTTATTACAAAATCAATAGAGACAGATTTTTCCAAAGGGAAGGGACTCCAGAGCCAAGGAATCTGGTGGGGGAGTTTTGACTTGTTCTTTTTATGGTCTCTGGAATCTTCTCCTTTCCTTATCTCCTCCCCTGTTCACACTCTCCTCACTATTATTGATTGGTGACCCCTCTGTTAATGCATGTTTTAGTTTTTCTGTAGGATCCCCTACTTAGGAGCTGAATATAGAAGTGTCTGTCTGATTGGGTTCCCCACTTGTGTTCATAAGCACTTTAATCAACCAGAAAGTTGACCTCATTAGAAGACCCTCTTTGTGTTCCTTTGTTCTGACCCTGTCTCTAAATTCCTTACTTGCTGTCTTGCTCTGACTGCCTGAGCCCTTCTACATCTGTCTCAATCCCCACCACTCAGAGGATACCCTCACCACCTTTGGGAGTTGGGATGATGACAACTCTAGCTACTTTAAGCTGACAATTGCCACCATCAGAGTAACCAGGATATCCTTCTGAGGAAGGTCTAGGGCAGGTGGGAAGCAGCAAGGTGGTCCAGAGGCCAACATTGATGATATAACTCAGTGGGTCTGTTGAGGGTCCATGATAGAAGTCTAGAGGGATGTCCATTGGAGGATTCATTTGTAACACACCTGAAGTTTTATTGTCTCTGTATGAGAGGAAACAAAGCAATGATAACATAAAGATCTAAAAGAAGAAGAAGCACCAGTGCTGCTAGAGGCCCAAGGAAAGGTAAAAAACCATGACACAGATTTTACAGTTTTGAACAATGTGTTTGACTCTGACCTTTAAACCCTTTTCTCAACAACATTTTCTGTGTTAGGGTGAGAATAATATCTCTTCACAAATGGTAGAGGTTATGGAAAGACTTTAGAAACTTCCATTGGGAAGCTTGGGGAAGTAATAGGATATCGTTAGGAGAAACCCAACATCCTCTTGATTTCGTTGATATCCTTGAGTTACAGCCTATTGAGCCTCTTCTATCAAGTACTGGGGGTGGGGTGGTCTTCAGAGGACAGAAAATAATTTTCCTATAGGAGTGGGGCAGCTGTGAAACCCAATAGAGCAGCTGCCTAGTCTGCTACATCTGAAGCCCTATTTCCTTTAGTTCTTGTGTCCTCTCCCTTCTAATGTCCAGGCACATGAATAACTGCTATCTGAAAGAGTAGGAACATCACCTCTAGGAGGCAAAGAATCTCCTTGCCAAGTTTAATAGGACCGCCTATAGTAGTAAGCAGCCCTCACTCTTTCAGATAGCTGCCTGAGCATGAAGTAAAAGAATTACATACTTAGAATCAGCATAAATACTGACCCTCTTATCTTTAGAAAGTTCTAGTGCCCAGGTGAGGGCAATTAATTCTGCCAGCTGAGCACTGGTATTAGTAGGAAGAGGCCCTGATTCAAGAACCTCAAAATCTGTCACTACTATGTGTGTGGATGCAAAGAATTCCCATCGGTGTATAGCATGAGATTGGGATTCTCTACAGGATGATCAGGTGAATCTGGTCTGGCAGCATGAGTTCCCATTAAAACTTCTTCACAGGAATGGAGAGGCTTTTCCTCTATCTCAGGTCCTTCCTGCAAAAGGGCCTGATATTTGAGTATATGGTTATCTGTTAACCAAAGGTTGCCTTCAGAACTTAGAATTCCACCTATGTCATGGGAGGTAAGTACAGTTAGGGACCTTCCCAGAGTAAGTTTGTTTGCCTCAGGGACCAGTAGTCCCACTGCAGTCACAGCTCTAAGACATCCTGGCCATCCCTTTGCTACCTTCTCTAATTCTTCTTCTTCTTCTTTTTGGTACCGGGGATTGAACTCAGCGGCACTAGACCACTGGGCCACATCCCCAGCCCTTTTTTGTATTTTATTAGAGACAGGGTCTCACTGAGTTGCTAAGTGCCTCGCCATTGCTGAGGCTGGCTTTGAACTCGCGATCCTCCTGACTCAGCCTCCCAAAGTGCTGGGATTACAGGCGTGCGCCACCGCGCCCGGCTTCTAATTCTTTACTTAAGTATCCCACTGGTTGGAGAGTGGCCCTAATGATTGAGTGATCATTCCCAGTGCTGTTCAATTCCTTTCTGGAGCATATAATTGAAAAGTTGACTGAGTTGACAAGCCCAGAGCAAGGGCTTGGGTAAGAGCTGTTTTTAATGTATTGAAGGCTTTCCTCACCTTGGAGTCCAATTAATGTGAATGTCCCTGAACTTCTTTGAAGCATTCATAGAAGGGTTTTTCTTTCTAAGCATATCCAGGGATCCGAATTTTACAATACTCACTTTTTCCCAGAAAGGCCCTGATTTGTTTTACTGTCTGAGGAAGGGGATAGGAGCGTATGAGTTGAATTCTTTCTAGGCCAAGCTTTTGAGTTTCGTCTTCCAGTACCATGCCCAAGTAAGTAACCTGGGATAGGCACAACTGAGCCCTCTCTCAGGAGACTTCATATCTCCTAGTTGCTAGCAAATTGAGAAGAGAGCCAGGGCTCTCAGAAATTATTTTTCAAAAGGTCCACACAAAAGAAGATCATGTACATATTGAAGTAACACTATTTCTGGCTATGAACAATCCATGATGCCTTGGGCCAGTGCTTATCCAAAAAGGTGGAGACTGTCTCTAAATCCCTGGGAAAGATATGTCTAGGTAATTTATCCTACCATACAAGTAGGATCCTCAAAGTCAAATAGAAGTTGGCTTTTTGGATATAAAGTAATTCAGAAAAAGGCATCCTTTAAGTGTAGGACAGTATATAAGTAATTTTCTTTGGAATCTCTGTAAGGAGTGTACATGAATTTGAAATTGTAGGGTGCTAAGAAACTACTGCTACCCTGATTATACAAAGATTCTGAACTATTCTCAACTTATTTGAAACCTTTGGGACCTCCAACATAGGAATATTATAAGGGCTAGAGCATCCTACCAAAAGTCCCTCTGGTTTCAAACTCAATCAAGTAGGTAGCAGTCCCTTCCTAGCTTCAGGTTTTAAGGAATACTGTTTTTGGTGAGGAAAGTTGGAAGGAGCCTTAACATGAATTTCAACAGGAGTTGAAGTTCATGCCTTTCTCACTGTATTGTTATCTGTTTGGTGTGGGGTCCACCTTTGTCTCTATTAAAGGTAGGCAGCTACATTCTCCAGGCAAGAAAAACTTGACCCTTGATTGACATAATAAGGTATCTCCCCAAGATAGGGATTGGGGTCTCAGGCATAATAAGAAAGAAGCGATAGAAGTTGAAATCACCCCAGGATAGAAAGAGGTCTAGTAAAATATCACTCAAGGGACCAGCCTGATATTCCTTGAACAGTTACTTTATCTTGATATCGAGGTCCAGAAGAAAAGGACAGGACTAAGAATTGAGTTCCAGTGTTGAGAAGGGTTTTATCTGGTACCTGTACATGAGCAAGATTACCAGGGGCTCCCAAAATTGTACTTCAGTCATGAGAGTCATAAAGAAAGCCCCTGGGACCTGTCATTTGGAATTGGTAGGCGACGGCCTCAATTCCCCTCAGGTTCTGAGGACATCTAGCATTATGATGGTTCCCCGACACAGGACAAAGTCCAGGAGGTGTTCCAATACGTGGCTGACACCTCTGGGGACAATCCATTTGGAAATGGCCTTCTTTCCCACAAGAAAAACAGGAAGTAGAGGAATATCCCTGGGCACCTGCTGGCAATGATGCCATCAATTCTCCATGTTGTTTGTCCTTTTTTTCTCTCCTTTTCTAGGTCCCAATTATAGAAGACTTCTGTACCAACCTGGACCAGTTGGTCCAGTCTTTCCCAGTTCTACAGCCAGTTTTTGGAGTTTCCTCCATATGTCTAGGATTGGGCCAAAAAATTATCTTTAAAAATTATTTCCTCACCTGTAATCCCAGCACTTGGGAGGCTGAGGCGGGAGGATCGCGAGTTCAAAGCCGGCCTCAGCAATGGCGAGGCACTTAGCCACTCAGTGAGACCCTGTCTCTAATAAAATACAAAAAAAGGCTGGGGATGTGCCCAGTGGTCGAGTGCCCCTGAGTTCAATCCCTGGTACCAAAAAAAAAAAAAAAAAAAAAAAAAAAAAAAAATTATTTCCTCCATCTGTGACCTTGGTGTTGGATAATGTCCTATTGGACCTTTGTAGAAAGGTTACTGCTGACTCCTTTCCCCCTTGAATTACCATGGCCAGTTGGGCATAATTGAAAGGCTTAACTTGGGCCCTCCTCAATCTTTCTAACACATCATATATAAAGTATCATCTGTCCCTCTCATCTCTATCTCTGTCAGCTTTCCAGTTTGGATCAGTGAGGGGAACTACCTGACTCTCCATGGGGATGTTCCAACTCTTGTCAGCCATGGTTACTTTCCCTTCCCCTGCTGTATAGTAATTGTCTCCTGTTTCAATAGCTTTCTCTAAGTCTCTTTGTTTTCCCAAGAAAGTAAAAGTTTGAATCAAAAGCAACATATATCCTTCCATGCTAAGTCATAAAGATTTGATAATTGCTGGAAGGTTTGAAAATATTGCTCTGGGTTTTCAGTGTAGTTCCCTAGGCCTTTCTTTATGTTCTTTAATTTGGTTAATGAAAAAGTGACATGTACCATCTCAGATCCAAATTCCCCCCTTGCTCCTCTCCCTCCCACACACATTGCCTTGAGAGGAGATGTGCTCTAAGTAGCAGATTTCTTAGCAACTCTGAGACCAGAGATAAAGTTTGTCCCTGGATAAGAAGAACTGGGCTTCAATCCTTTTAAATTGGAATATAAAAGATACAATCTTAGAATCTATTTTTCCTTTGGATGAGGCTGAGGGAACTTCCTATTTAACTGGTAAAAGTCCCTTTTCCTCTGCCAATAAGTGTTTTCTTGTTCTGGACATTTGGCATCTGGCAAAGCAGCACACTGCTGTGAGGGTCTGAATGTCAAGCTTGCAATCTTTTGCTTGTTCAGGATGATGTCTCATAAAAGAACAATTGTACATAAAGAGCTTCACTCCATTTGCCCTCCTATTTACAGAAAAGATCTAATTGCTGAATAGTAATTTAGGGTCCCTGCAGGTGGCCATTTTTTTCACCTCCTAATGGGTGCTGAGGGTCCAAATTATCCCAGTTTTTGAGTGAGACAGAAAAAAAAGGTGAGCCTCATGGGATTTTGGAAGAATTGGAATTTTTGGAAGAATTCCATCTGGACACACACAAACAAAGAAGAGATCTTGAAGGATATCACCCAATCCCCATCTCATTCTTTTACAAATCCAGAGGGTTGGTTCTGGCTTGAGAATTGGGTAGACTGGCTTGGCTCAGAATTTACCTGAGGGTCACTCTGTCCAGGTAGGGATTAGCCAAGTTTACCCATAGCCCATGGTTCAGGTCCCTGATATTTCTTTTTGTAACACAGATATATCTGATGCTTCCATTTCTTTAAAAAGTGCAATTATTATCCGACCTTATACCTGTCAAAAAGTGATGCAAAAGTCTCAGGAGAACAAGAAGCTGGAGAGGAGGCAGCTGCCTGTAAAAAGATTTGTGCTGAAGTCTTTGGATGGGGAGAGTCCTCTGAACTTGTAACATAATCCCTGAGCCTGCATGAATTGGTCTTTTTACTGTGCAAGGGGATTCCCAGCAGCCACTATAAATCAACCCCAGGAGATGTCCTGTGAGGGTCATAATAATATCCTTTTTAAAAATAATGTCCTTTTTTTTCTTTTCTTTTTTCTTCCTTTTAGAGGGTCCTTAAAGCCACACAGGAAGGAGTTAAGTAGTTTTTCAAATATATAAAAAAGATAGGGAGTTCCTCTATTACGGGGCCTTTTGATCAGGGGAAACTATCTTGACAAAAAGGACAAGGTCTATGCATAAGATAAAGATAAATTAAGAATTAGCCTAAACTGACAAACTGTATTCCCATAAGGAGAAAAAGAAATGCTGCTGATTCTGTTGGGGACCATGAGGCCTATGACTCATGTTTTTGCCCCCAGAATAGAGAAAGAGAAAGAAAAGGAAAAAAAGAAAAGGGGAAAAAAGCTAGTTAGTCCAGGAAGTCAGCCATAATCCCTGTGGCTGGGGGTTTCCCCAGTTTCGAAGAGCCACAGAATACCTGGATGATCACCAGTCACTCTCCAGATATCACCAGCTATTTAACATGACTGTTATTAACCATTGAGTTGATGGCTTCTATCCTGGAGGAACCCCCAATTCTGTTACTGTATAGGGGTGCTCGGTCTGTTGTCCTCTTTCAGCAAATAACTGAAGAACGAGACATAGAGATAGCAAGCAAGCATCAGGTTTATTGCAAAGGAAACAGACAGACTTCTCCAAAGAAAAGGGGTCCCAGAGCCAGGAATCTGATGAGGGAGTTTGGGCTTGTTCTTTTTATGGTCTCTGGAATTTTCTCCTTTCTTATCTCCTCCCCTATTCATGCTCCCCTCACTATTATTGATTGGTGCCCCCTCTGTCCATGCGTCTGTTTTAGTTTTTCTATTGGATCCCCTGTTTAGAAGCATGAGTACAGAAGTGTCTTGTCTGATTTGGTCCCCTACTTGTGTTCATGAGCACTTTCATCAAGAAGAAAGTTGACTTCACTAGAAGACCTTCTCAAGGCTCCTTAGTTCTGGCCTTGACTCCAAATTTCTCACTCAACATTTTGCCCTGCTGCCCAAGCCCTTTTCCACCTCTCTTAATAGGGCTTCAATTTCTATTGTAGGAGTAACCATATACCACATATTCATCTGTCCATACCACAACATCTTGAAGTACCAAAAGGAACTCACTCTTGCAAGACCTATAGAGAAAGTGTTTGAATCAAAGAAAAGTACAAATCAAAGAAAAAAATATTAAAATTTGCAACAGTGAAGTGCCAAGTCACATTTAAAGGCAAGTCAATTTCTCAGCAAAAAACTTTAAAAACCAGGAGATCATTTCATGATGTATTTCAAATACAATTAAAACAAACAAACAAATAAACACAATAACTATCAACCAAGATTGCTATACTCAGAAAGTTATCCTTCAGAATCAGTGTTCCAAGATAAGAATACACTATAGAAAACTAAAGTCACTCATAACCACTAGCCCAGCATTATAGATGATACTTACGAAAATCTTATTTCTGGAAGAGAAAGAAGATAAGCACAATCATGAAAGCAGCCAGGCAAATGAGAACTAGGAAAGGAACAAATATCATCAATATGATAAACTATCAAGCTTCTAAGATGGGTAAGAGAAAGAAACAAGCATAGCATATTCAAAACAATTTAAGAGAAACAACAAACTGGTAGCAACAAGTAAAAATATTATGATACTAACACTGAATACAAATGACCTCAATGCTAAAAAAAAAAAAAAAAAATGTAGAATGCAGACTGGCTGAGTAGATTAAACACAACAACAATATACTACCTACAGGAAACTCACTTCACCTACAAAGACATACACAGATTGAAAATGATATTTCAAACAAGTGGAATCTGAAAGTAAGCAGAAGTAGCTACACTTATAGCTGACAAAATAAATTTTGAAACAAAATAAGCTAGGAGAGACAAAGAAGTTCACTATATATTGATCAAAGGAGTAATTTGTCAAGAAGAGATTATGATCATAAAGCCATGTGCACCAAATATTGGCACACACAATTTTGTTAAAAACAAACACTTCTAGACATAAAGGGAGTGATAGGAACTAATACAATAATAATATGTGAGTAAATGCCTCAATCCAACTTATAGATAGATTATCCATACAAAAAATCAACAAAGCAAATCAGAGCTAAATTATTGGATAAATCAAATGGACTTAGATATATACAGAATATTCCATCCACAGCTAGAGTATATACATTCTCTTCATCAGCACACAAAACATTTTCTACAATTGACCATATATTAAGCCACAAACCAATTTTTAACAAATTTTAAGAAAAGGAATTGAATCTTATCTGATCACAATAGAATGAAACTAGAAATCATCAGAAAGAGAAACTACAGAAATTATACAAACAGATGGAGGTTAAACAACATGCTTGGGGAGAAATAGTGCATCATTGAAGAAATTAGAGGATAAATTTTAAAACTTTCCTGAATTAAGCAAAAATAGAAACACAGAAAACCAGAAACTTTGGGATCAAATGGGAATTATTATAAGAGGTATGTTTGTACCAATGAGTGCTACATTAAAAAAAAACTGAAATCCCAAATATAGAACCTAATGATGCATACCAAAGTCTTAGGGGGAATAAAAGAACAAGCCAATTTCAAAGTAAGTGGAAGGAAAATCAATAGACGAATAGAAAGCAGGAATGAAACTGTTGATTCTCTGAAAAGATAAACACAATTGACAAACCTTCAACTAAACTAATCAAAAGTCCTAATGTAAGTCCTGAAAACTGGAAAATACAAAAGGAAAACACTTCAAGATATTGGCACAGGGCAATGATTTCCTGTATAGAGTGTCAATAACTCAGGAAAAAAACAAGAATTGACAAATGGAAATATAACAAATTAAGAAGCTTCTCCACAACTAAGGAAGCAACCTAAAGAAACAACCTAGCTAAAGAGACAACATAAGAATAAAGGAACACCTTTCCCAGCTTTAATGGGACAGGGATTAATACCTGAAATACCCAAAGAATTAAAACCAACAAAACCAAAAACTTAACCACAACAAAAACAAGAAATCCAATTTAAAAAGAGTGTGTGTATGTGTGTGTGTGTGTGTGTATGTGTGTGTATATACATATATATATATGTATATATATAAAATAATACTCTGTTGGTGAGATATATATATATATATATGTAGTATATAATTTTTTTAAAAAACCTTGGATACATTGTTCTGATAAATGTAGTCATGAGACAGAGCTTTACTCTTACTTGCAATAGCTTTATACTATATATATCCTTGTTGGGGCTATCAGCTATCACTGATATATATATATATATATACACATATATATATATGTGTGTGTATATATATATATATATATATATATATATACACGTGTGTGTGTGTGTGTACACATATATATCTCACAACCACTAGACCAGCATTAGAGATGATACTTAAGAAAATCCTATTCATGGAAGAGTAAAAAGATAAGCACAATCATGAGAGCAGACAGGCAAATGAGAACTAGGAAAGGAACAGATATTATCAATATGGTGTGTGTGTGTGTGTGTGTGTGTGTGTGTGTGTGTGTGTATCACCAACAAAGTATTATTCAGCTCTAAAGAAGAATGAAATGTAATTTTCAGGAAAATGGAAAGAACTAAAGGTTATTTTGTTAAGCAAAATATACCTGAGTCAGAAAATCAAGTATGGCAAGTTTTTTCTTACATATGGAATCTAAAACAATGAAGATAAGCTAACAGTAGAAAACGGGAAGAGGCCCTGGTGGAGGTGGAGAGAGAGGGGAAGACAAGGGAGGGTGAAAGGGAGGGTCAATATAACCCATGCATAATTTATGCATGTATAGAAATGTCACAGTGAAACCCATTAATGTATACAATTAATACATGTCATTAAAAAGTAAAACAGCACTTTAATGTAAAATCCTCATGTGTGATGTAAGATTTTTTAATGATCATTATTTTTTCCCTGTTGGCCAACCATTAGCTCAGATATTACTTATTATAAATCTTATTTTTCCCCAAATTATATATGACCATTTTATCATGTAATAGAGGTTCATTCTGATAAATGTAGTCATGAGACAGAGCTGCACTCTTACTTGCAATAGCTTTATATACCATTATTGGGGCTATCAGCTATCATTGAGTTTTCTTCACTGAGTTTCACTGCTTATACTTGCTTAGTCTTTTTTTTTTTAAATATGAACTTTATAATCAGTTTGACTAATTTCTTATAAATGGAGTTCAGATATTATTTTGGTATAAAATAATCATAATTTAAGTGTATATAATTCATAAAATGTATAAGCATACACATTAATTAATATACCTATAAAAATGCATAAATAATCAAAATAGCAGGGGTTTTCCTAAAAATATACCTCTCAGGGATTGAAAAGCAACAAAAGCAAAAACGATAAGTATAATTATACAAGTAGTAAGTCATTGCACATTTTACTTGACTCAAGAGACATGTTAATGCAGTATTGCTCCCAACCACTGTAAATACACATTCCTTTCAAATTCATTTGAAACATTTTAGATCAAATAACTACTTATTAGGCATTATAAAAGCATCAAATAATCTTATTAAACATCACTGTCATACTGAGTAAACTAAATAAATAATGGTTTTATAAAATTTATATTCTGGAAAAAGATGTTCTATACATAAAGATACCAGCAATGGCTCACTTCTCCCTCCCAGGAGAAGTCTATGTTACCCCTTTTAAATAAACTCTGCTTTACATGCTTGCCTAGGTGTGCTTCTCTAATGTTCAAACTTCAACATTTGGAGTAGCAGAACTCTTCACCGGTAAACAGCAGTATCAATATAACCATAAAATTAATAAGAAAAAAAAATCTATGCAATGTTAAAATGAGGAAAAACAAACATTTCAAAGAAGAGAAAATATATATAGTTTCTATAACATAAAAATTAACTACATTGATTATTAATCATTAAAATGAAAATGTAAACAAGATACAGATACACTTTCACTCTTTAAAAAAGTAAATAAAAAGATAATCAATTATAGTGGCAATTAAAAAAAAAACTGTACACATTCTAATATACCTCTGGGAAAACAACCACTTCAGAAATAGTTTAGTATTAACCATAACAGGATACACATATCCTATTATTGAGCATCTCATACATGTATGACAGGAGACATGTACAAGAATTTTAGTAACAGCTTTGCTCAAAATAGTAGCAAAATATGAATTAATCAAAATTCCTTAATAGAAGAAGAAATAAACATTTGAATATGTGTATAGCATAGTAGTAATTATTTTGCCAGAAAAAGATAAATAATGAATTCCTGCTATTAGCTTCAGCATTTAAGTAACTCAAAATATAAAAATATAAGGGAAATGAAATACATGTTATAGAACAGTTTTATTATGTATTAAACAATATGCATATTTACACCTTAAAACAAGCAAAACTAAATAATATATCATATTAACTATGTGTGGTATGCACAAGTTCTGTGGAATTATAGGGCAAAAGAATGAGTAACCCAAAGCTCAGAACAGTAGGTAAGGCTGGAAAGAAGAGGAGGTGATGTGAACAGCTGATGAACACCAGGGATTCAGCTTTTATTCTAGTGCTCTCTCTCTCTCTCTCTCTCTCTCTCTCTTTTAATTTTTTTTAAACCTCTATTTTTATTTATGTGGTGCTGAGGATCAAACCCAGGGCCTCACACACGCGAGATGCACACTCTACCACTAAGCCATAGCCCCAGCCCATAGAGCTCTCTTTTTAAGTTGAGTAATGAGTGTCTGAATTTTTTTCTTTATTATGTAACATGTACTTGCACATAAAACTACACAGCCTTGCCTATCTGATATAAATGTAAAGAAATAGGTTGCATAATAAAAATAAAATACCAACTCCCTTAAAATTTTTACTTCATTTTAATTAATTTTGACATTCTTACTTGATATAAAAATTGAGCTATAGATACTGTGATTTTACATCTTGAAAATGTTAAAGACCCACTTGAAAATATGTATATGTTCCTTTGTTGAAAGTAAAATGCTTGCCAGATCAAATAAATTTGAATATTTTCAGCTATATTGGTATTAAACATTTCCCTTCATACCAATATGTAAAGTTGTTCTAAATCTGCTTTCATGAACATGCTATTTGAGCTAATTACTTTATAGTAAATGCAGCTCTTAAATAATTGCTAAACCTTGGGAAATGCTTTCAATAATTGACTTAGTTTTCATAAGCAAAATTTGTGTTATTAAATCTAAATTAAATACACATTTGAGACACTTACAGTGTTAGCATATGAAGCATTTTAATAGTGTGATGGAAATAACTCATAGAATTAATACCAAAAATAATTCCAGCACCTACTCACAATATTTTTATTATTTTTTCACATCTGAAATTTTGTAGGACTTTTTCATGTGGATTATGTCATCTACAATGAGCTTTTCTTATTTAATGACACAACCTAACTTTTATTTACTAAGGTACAAAATTGCAATTTCTGTGGCTTACGGGAAATGAGATAGAAGGGCTTACTTTAGAAATGATTTAACTAAAAATTAATGCAAAACCACAAATTCAGAACTCAATGAATGTTACATTATTCACATTTGCAATTCATTGATAACTTTAATGAAATTTTATTCTTTTGATTTTTTTATACATTTGATCCAATTGTGACGGAAAGCACTCAGATCTAGTTTCTCTTTTTAAAAATTGTCTTGTTTACCTCTTATTGCATGTGCATATGTGCAAACAGGAAACATTTGTTCTTTTTTTTAATCTCATTCCAAAAATAATTTAAGGGATGGATAGGTTGACTTATAGATTAATGGATAGGTGGTCTTAGTCTCATAAACATATTTCCCCTTGACCAATCTTAGCTTCTGCTAAAAATGAAAAATTGGATCATGCCTCATGTTCAAAGAGATTAAACTCTCTAGAGTATTATGAAGAAAAAGTATATTTTCAGGAAGAAATGCAGGGTGCTTGCATTACCTTTCATGCATTCACATATATAAACATCTATTTGAAATGTTTTGTTTCTTCTCAGTTTTCCCCATGTAACCATCTTACCTTTTTTTTGTTCTCCACTATTAGTGCAGGAAACCCTTTCTACATAACAATTACAAATTGTAACTAAAAGTTACAATTAAGTAAGTCCTTACATTGAGATGCCACATAGCATGTGTAAGTTGTGCATTTTTGTTTTCCACTGTCCTACTACAAAAGAAGTTCTTTAAAGTACTTACAAACTATCAAAGAGATATTTTTTTGGTGTTATTTAAAAATAGTGAGTTATGAGATTGAGACCCCTACCTTCAAATCATAAATTGACTACTACTCAACACTCAACAAGTTTTTGTTATCTAAAACTTGTACTCCCTTATGCATGAGAAATATTAACTTCATTGCTACATTAAGATAATTTCAATAAATTAGACTTGACAAACATGTATGTTTCAAATAAGTATGAAATATGAGGAAGACAAAAATGAGACTCTGGCTGTGATTCCCTTTGGATGATGTGACAGAAAAGAATGTGTAAGATGTTTGGCTCACATAAAAGGGCATGGGTCATCTACCCTGGAAAAGAATGAAGTCTTTTCCAGGTTTGGAGCAGAACAAACAGAGATATGGTTTATTACTTTCACTTTACCATTTAAACCCTGCTTCCCAAAATGTACTTAATTCTTTTTTCTCCCTACTTCCTCTTTTACCTCTATACCATTTCTTCACCATCTTTCTTCTCTCATCAAAATTTCCAGAAAAGGTGGTTGAATAAGATGGATGTCATTATCCTAAAGGCATGATTGAAGATTTGAATGGTACAAATATACATTGTATACAAACAGTGTTTTGTAAAAAGATGCTCTATATGTTTATTATGAATTATAATGCATACTACTATTATAAATACAAAAACTTTGATTAAAAAAATTCCCTCTCTTGGATTTGATCATTGTATTATTGGAAATACCACACTGAACTCTAATAACATGTACATTTAATATTAAGTTAATCAAAAATTGAAATAATTTAATAAGAATAAGAAAGAAATCACCCCCCCCCCCAAAAAAAAATTCCCTCCCTTTTTCTGCAAGGTACGCTTTTGATTTTTTTTTAAACTTGAAAGCTACATTTCAGAATTGTACTATAGATTGTTTCCTTATTGCCTTTAATGAAGAGATGACAAGTCTACCTAGATAGTTATGTTTTGGCAATATAAATGAACTGGCAATATATAGGTGAAGTGGTACACATATATACATACTATATTATGTATGTGATAGTAACATGCAGGATGATTTGTACTCATATAGAGGAGTAATTTTAAATATACTTTGGAATCTTTTACTTTTATTTCTCCAATATTTCCTATTTTAGAAAATACAGGTATTCAGTGAAAAATTATGCATAATTTGGAGCCTATGTTACAATATACTTACCACTTTTCCATAGGAAATAGAAGGTATGAATTCATTAGATGAGTAAAAATAATCCAAAGGAAAAGAAGCTTCAATAGCTTCCAATCTCTTTTGGAGCTAATATAAGGCATCAAGGCTAGCAGGTTTCCTTAGGGATGGGAAAGGGAAGGTGCAGTGATCAGACAAGACTTTTTCTCTTCTTTTTGTCACTCACAACTTCTTTTATCTAAATTGGTGTCTTATTTAAAAATTTGAGGAAAGTTTTCCAACATTCATAAGTTTGAAAACCCTGAGTTAAGGGGTAAGAGAAATTTACAGTGGGTACACAACTTAGAGTGGCAAAGCCTGGATCTTTCTGTATGGCCTCAACTCCATGCCTGGTGCCCAGCACTGGTCTGGGGCATAGGCAGCAGGCATTTGTGGAGTACTGCTAGCTCAACACTAGGACTCTGCTTACTGCCACTTAAGTTGGTACAAACTTTGTTCTCAAGATCCTATTTTTGTTTTCTTTTGTTTTTATTTAACACCCTCCATTCAAACACAGTTGGATTCCTACAATCATACTTTTGTCACGTGACTCTGTTTTCTGACCTTAAAGAATGCACCATGAGTAAACAACTAAGTTAAACAGGATCAAAGAAGATACATATCCATGAAGTAAAATCAAGTGTCATTGCATGTCACTGGTTGTAAGAAGTAGAGGAATACATTTATTAGCAAACAGGGCTGTCCTTATGTGCACATCCCTCTGAGAGCTAAAGTTCCCAGTTGGCTAAGCTCTGTTTAGAACAGATCTAGGATGGAATAGTCACATGTCATAATCACTTTAGATTTCCAGCGTTATTATGACCTTGTGCCAGCAGATGGCAGTAAAATATTTTATTCTTTTAAAAGGCACCATATTCTAATTAGCACAAGTTGCACAGGGTGCATCCCTACAACCAAACACAGTATGGACTGATTGAAAAATGAAAGTTCATAATTGTTCATTAAATGAATGGATGCACTGCATGCCTATTCAAAACAACTAGAAAATTATCATAGACAAAATAGAGTGAATGATTCTAAATTTAATATTAAGAATGTGTTTGCCTAAATTTTTCAAATCCTTGTTTCAGTCCATTTTCCTTTGCCTGTGAAAGCCTGAAATCGTTCTATATCTATACCTTGGCAAAATACTCTGAGAAGTGGGAAGCTGGCACATGTTGGCATGGATACCTAACATCCACACCATTCCCTTCTGACAAGTTATTAACAGAAATGTTTCACTGAAACTGATGGGCTTTGCTTTGCTGAAGAAAGCTTTTCCTGCCAAAATATCTCTTTTCTGTAAAAGGGCCAACTGAAATGGTCGATTTTGGTTCTTGCTTCAGTTTCTTTTATTTCCTTTATTCAATTAGATGGAGATTTCACATAATTTGCTTTAAAAATAATTTTATACTTAATAAGTGTTTATCTTATTCTTTTTTCTTATCTATTTCCCCTGCTCCTAACCTAATCCAGTTATCACTGTTTTAAACATCTTGCTCAAAAAATTCTAAACTGACCTCTCTCTCTCTCATGTCTTCTATTTTCATACAGTTAGTCAATTGCTTAAAAAATAATTTTTCTGAGTTTTTATCCTGTGACTGTTGGTGATTTGTCCCATCAGTTAATTAGTTGTGGTGGGAGGTCAGTTCTGGGGAAATCTTAATGCTTACTTTTTTTTTTTTTAATGACCAGAGGTTCAGTTTTTCCTCCTGCATGTATAAAATCAGAACAACTCAGCCACTGCGACTATCTTCTCAGAATCCTCTCAAAGTGCTTTCAATCGAATTCAAGTATGCATGCATTCTACTTTTGAAAACAGGTAATATAATGTAAACTTTTTATATCCATTGACTTTTGTTTTTTCTTTCTTTTTCTTTTTCTTTTCTTTTTTTTTTTTTTTTTTTTTTTTTTTCTTTTTTGGTACTGGGGATTGAGCTCAGGGGCACTCAACCACTGAGCGAAATCCCCAGCTTTATTTTGTATTTTATTTAGAGACAGGGTCTCACTGAGTTGTTTAGCACCTTGCTTTTGCTGAGGCTGGCTTTGAACTCATGATCCTCTTGTCTTAGCCTCTCAAGCCACTGGGATTAAAGACTTGGGCCACTGCCTCCAGCTTGATATTTGATAGCTATATATTGATATTTCTGTACCAATAGCTATCCTCATTCTCACCATATGCATTGGAATATCTGGAAATATGTATATAGACAGTAACATGAGTTACAATTAACAATAATTTATAATGAATAAAATTGTAGATGATGTTTTCACATTTTTCCTGAACTGAGTTTTTTTTAATGAATAAAGAGATACAGATACAGATATAAGAAAAATAATGCAAATTAAAATCAAAATTTGATTCTTTTTATTTTGCAAAATTCTATATTATGATTTTCTCATATATGCATGCATTATTTTCATAGTGTCAAAAGAAATGTTTATTGATGATCATCAGTTTTGAGCTCTAAGTCAATTATATGAGGATGATTTATTATTTTTAGTGTTTCTTTTAAAATGTCTTTTCTCTTCCATTATAATATGATTCAGAGGTACTTTTTTAGTTTTTGTGAAATATATAAAAGAAGACTACTGAAAATATAAATGACTTGAACACTCTTACAACTTATTTTGCAAAAAAAAAGTCTTCATAAATTATAACTTATATAGAAAGTTGGGTGGTATCTAAACCTACAAAGAGCACATAAGTGCTAAATAAAAGTCAAGCATGGTGGCATATACCTATAACCCCAGCTACTTGGAAGGCTAATGCAAAAAAAAAAAAAAAAAAATCATGAGGGTGGAGCTAATCTAGATAATTTAGCAAGATTCTGTCTCAAATATTATAAAAACAACAACAACAAAAAAGGGGGGTTGGAGTATCTGGGTAAGTAGCTCAGTTGTAGAGCACTTACCTAAGATATTTAAGGTCCTGGGTTCAATCATCAGCACTGTAGGAAGAAACAAAAATCATACATACCATTGACAAAGTAAAAGAACCCTTTGAATAAAATGCAATCTCATGATTCCAATTAATTAGTTTTTAAATAACACTAAACAAATTTTTTTAAAATTATGAAACTATTATTAAAAATATTTTTAATTACAAAAATTCAATGTAGTTTTAAATTTCTGTAACAATCACTTTGGTTTACTATTTTACAACAATTAGTGTTTAGTTCTTATAGTTAATATAACCTAGAATACAAACTAGAAATCATGAATATCCATGAACCCATAGTGATAGAAAGGATGTAATAAAAAACATAAGGTGGAGAATAGGCAAATCTTCCATGCAGAACACACAGTTGTTTTTTTTTTTTTTTTTTTTTTTGTTGTTGTTGTTGTTTGGTGGTGTTGGGGATTGAACTCAGGGACTGTGCATGCTAAGCAAGCACTCTACCAACTGAGCCATATCCCCAGCCCCCCAGAACACACAGTTGTTTGTAAATATATTTTCACCATCAAACTTTACAACTATTAAGTGTGGGTTCCACAGAGTAACTTCCTTTCAAAGAGTAGAGCAGGGAAAGGAAAGAATGGAAGAGCAACTTTAGAGTGAAGAAAACTGACAAATGCTTCCTCAGCAAGATGTTAATACTGATGTCATGTTGATAATAAGTAACCTTGATAAGCTGTATTGAAAATAGCACCTAACCTGTCCAGTCTTCTTCATAAGAACATACCACCCCAATCTAATCACAAGTAAAAAATATACGTTAATTAATCTCAAGGGAGGAACATTCTATAAACTACCTCTCTAGTCTGTCTTAAAAATGTTAAGGTCCTCAGCCCAAGAAAAGCATGTGAAACTTTTGTAACCAAGACATGCCAAAAGGAGACAGGATGATTAAATGTCACCTTGTAGCAGAAAAAGGGATATCATAGCAAAAACTAATAAAATCTGAAAAAAGTATGGACTTTCACTAACAAAAACGTATCACTATTGGTTCGTTAATTACAATATGTGTGCCATACTAATGTATAATGGGGAAAGTTGGGTGTCGAGTATAGGGGATGGGGACACTTTCTACACATTTTTTTTTTTTTGTTGTTGTTGTTAACCTAAATTTGTTCTAACATAAAAAAATTATTTTAAAAGAATTTAAAAAATAAAATGAAATGGCAGAGCATTATGTAGCCACTGTATTTTTCAAAAAGTTTTCCTTTCAAAAGAAATGACCTTCTCTCTACTCAGGAGAATGCACTGCAATTTTAAATAGTCAAACCGGTTGACTAGTCACATCTCTGAAATTCACTAGGATTCCCACCAATAAGCAAATATGGCCATATGTATAGGCAGGCGCTAACCAGCTGGACCATTTCATGGTGTTCCAATCACTTTAGCCGTCTTGAAATCAATGGCTGCTCATGACAAAACTGACTGAGTGGCAATGATCAGTGCTGATAGTAGAAGTGCCAGCAATGATTGAATGATCAGCTTTGTTGCAGGTGAGTTTAGCTGCCCATGTGGAAAGTTTATTTCAGGAAGTAAGTCTGCAGCCACTTTCTTATTGGCAATTACATTTGAAGCAGCACAACCAACATTGTCATTTCTAATAGCTACTTTAAATTATCCAATTCTTTACAACCTTAAGGTTGTTGTTTGTTAAATGCTACATGTTCTGAAAAAAAAATAGTTTTCTGTTTAGATTGAGCGATCATTTTTATTAGAGCACTGGTGTTTACCTGTTTAAAGCAATTATAGAAAACATATATCCTGTTGCAGATATTGTACTCTTACCACTCAAGGAACTACAGTGACCTTCAGAAAGGAAAAAAGTGAAAGAAAAAAAGGAAAGAAAAAAATTTATGTGAGAATCCAAAGACTATTAAAGTACTGCTAATTTAAAAATAATGTCAAAAGCTCTGATTGCCCATCATTAAAATTCAGTGGTTACCTGCTCCTCATCCAAAGTGAACTGTATACCAATTTCCATGTTTCACATATACACACTACAGCTAGGTCAACTGTGATTTGGAAATGTAGTAAAAGTATTTTCACCCATCTGGCCAAAATCAGGTTGATTCCACCCTGTTATAAATCTAGACCTGGTAGGAGGAAGTAATATAGCAAGAATTTAAAACATTTCATCCCTGCAAAATTTAGAGGGCCAAAACCTGAATTTGCTGAAGTAGTAAACATTCACTAACTCTACAAAAAGAATATATGCCCACAAAATAGCAGTTTATGTTTTCAAATAGTGAGCTATACTATATTAAGTATATTTATTTGCAATCCTTTCTTTTATTTTTTCATTACCATAAAATGAATTTTACCCTGTGATAATGGAAGTTACATCTTCAAGTAATTTCTTCAGTTTCTACTAGATGGAGCCAAAGTATAAAAAATATATCCCTGCTAGGTGACATAATCTAAGGATTCTTAAGCCCAAAGAGTATATTAGAATAATAAAGTGATGAAAAATTTTAAGAAAATGAAAGTTTATTTTTAATGCTACTCATTTGGATTTGAGTCATGGTTCATTCATGACTTCAGAAAATTTCTGTATATTTACACCTTATTGACCACACTCCAATAAAAGTTTCTATAATTTTTAATTGGCTAAATTATTATTATTTTACTACTAACTAACATGTTTTAAAGTCATTATTATTATATAGCCAATTTTGAAAATTATACAACAAAATCTAGTTTACTATTAATAGTTTAAAAATTATTTTTGTAGGAAAAGAGAAAATGACTAGTGAGAAAAACAGTCATACAACCAAAAAGTAGTTTGTAATAAAGTAAAAGATTAAAAATAAAGAGGAAATGCTTGCATAATTTAACTATGTATTTAAATGTTTTTATAAAAAAAAATTTACCTGTATCATACCATTGAATTTTCCATGTCATGATTAGATAATAGTGTAGACTCCTCACTTTTCAAATCTTGGCTAGCTGAATAGTCAATTTAATGAATTGAAAGAAAAAAGATAGAAAGAAAGAAGAAAAAAGAAAGAAAGAAAGAAAGAAAGAAGGAAAATTAAAGAAAAAGAAAATGAGCAAATGTTTTGTCATTGTTTTTTTAGCTATAATTTTATTTCAATAACTTACAAAATCACAATAATATTTTAGTATACAAATAAAACTGAAACTAAAATATCTATATTTCCTTGAGAATAAAAAAAAATATTTCCCAAGGATTCAAACCTGTCAATCACAAAGAAAATGAATGCTAATAAAACATTTAAATAGTAAAGTCTATTATTTAAGAAATTATAGATTTTAGCATAGAAAACATTTATAACCTCATCTCTCTCCTTTTTTATTAAATTTATTTCATGTGAATGAAGAAAACACTCTTGAGATCTTTAATTGCTTATTGGATCCTGAGATGATGATAGTAAAAATTTTCTTGTACTAAGTACAATTAATTTTTTTAGTTATTTTAGCAACATTTCCCCCTGTTTATCTATTACCAAACTTTTCAGATAATGAAAAGAAAAAAAAAAAAAAAAGCCTAGTTAAAAACCAAAACATTTCCATTAAACACCAGTCTTTGCCATTCTCTAAACCAAGTAGATGCATAATTCTTTTCTCTGTTAATTATGCTGAAATAATTTAGTGATTTAATAATAATAGAAGAACACTCTTTAAAGAAAAGCTAGGCCTATATGGCTTCAATCCCATAGTGAGGAGTGTGTAGTATACAGATTCTGTTCACTTCCATGAAACTGCAACTAACCAATGTTATCATTTGAGTCAAATAACAGTTGAAGTCTAATAAAAAAGAACAAATACAAAGATAAATATGTTTTGGGAAAAAAAAAAACTAGTTGTTTCACTGATTCTTTCTACTTTCTAATTGGTTAAAACAAGTTTGTGTTGTCATAACCATAAAAAAGTTTAGATGAAATAATAGTAAATTTAGTATTGGTTATATACCATATCAACAAACCAGCAAAAGGGAAGTTGTGCTTCTTCAAAACACCACAATATATAATATAATTTATATTGGAATTTTAGAATATGAACCTGAATAGAAAATATTTGTAAAGTATGTTAGTAGACTAATTATCAGCCAGTTTTTCATTCTTGTGAAAAATTTGTAGAAATAAACATATATATATGAATCAAAAAGAAATTCTGACCGAGTTAAAAAATACACATGAAAATAAAACTTTTTAAAAAGCAGGCAGGTTATCAGAATAACTAATATCTAATAATAATAATAATAATAATAATCAGAATAACTAATATCTAATGATACCTTGAGTAAATGAATTTTCTTCCAAGAAAGTTAAAATTCTTTACAGAATATTATTTCATTTTGCAAAAGCCTTAAGAATCTAAAGCTATTATTGTAGCTCCAGCCAACTCATAGAACCAGATAACTTGACAATAAAATTATTTATTTTTCTTAGAATTATAAAAAAAGTAACCAGTGTAAAAAACAATGCAAAGAAAAAAGAAGAGAGGAGAAAAACAGTAAGTAGAAGTAAAATGGAAGAAAAGTGAAAAAAGTTGAGAGCAGTATTTGAAATGTAAAACTAGTCTTGATTTAAACTAAAGATGATTTAATGTAGATTTCCCCAAAATATACAATTCAGCTTATTAATGTATTTGAAGAAAATATTTATCATAAAATACAATAGTTATGCCAATAACACTGTTTTTAGATTCTAGTGCTTACTCCATTTTGTTGTTTTATTATAATTTGTCTTTGTCTTTTAACGGTGACGAGGACAGTAATTCCTCAAGTTCCTCTCTCTCTCTCTCTCTCTCTCTCTCTCTCTCTCTCTCTCCATGATGTTGTTAGGCAAAGATTATGCCTCTCTTTTTTATTTTTAATTTATTCCTTTTGCTATTTATTTTTAAAAATTGTACAATCTAGTGTAGCCTTTTATCAGTGATAAATAAGTTTGACTCTGTTATTCTTTACTAATAATGTTGGATCAGAATATGCAACTACTATAAATAAATAAATAACCACAATATACATACTAAGAATAATTTTAGTAACATTTAAGCAGAAGAAAAATTGTAATTTATTCTTATATAGTTTATTTTGTTGGGGAGGATGAATGATATATTATAAAGTTTCCATAAAAAAAGAACTTTACTGTGTATACAGAATGACTTTTAGATTATTCACATAATTTTAATTTCTCAATTCATTGATCAGAAATGAAGAGAATCACTGTGAGTTTATTATTATTGAAATATGAATATTTCAATTTTTATACATATAAAGTAAAAATATATGTAGGTTACCATGGCAGCAAGCAACACCTTTTTCTGTTCAAAAAATCTGATGTATTAAACAGTTGATAAAATTTTGGAACATCATCTGAAATTTAGGAACCAGAATGGAATATTTCTGTTTCCCAGAAAAGGCCAGAAAGGGTACAGTGTAATTACTGACTATTAAGAGGGGAGAAAAGGGGACAGGCCACATTATTGTATCATAACTTGTTGTCATTTGGGGGGTTAGATGTCAACATAAAGCTTGCTAGAATGTAGCTGCTATATAACTTCACATGCAGCAATATTTTGAATGCTGTATATCTTTCCTGCATTAGGATATCTCCCCTCCCTCTGCTTCCTGCCAATATAAATGATATTATGGATAACCTGTCAAACCCCATTTTGTGAAATATCTAATGAAGAAGAATTAAATGTCATGCAGAGTACTCAGGAAGATCAGTCAGTGGAGCAAGCTCACCTCTTCCTGTCTTTTCATCCTTTTGGCAATTTTATTTATCAACTACTTAAGTCCCAGATGTTTATAGTTGGAAAGGTTTTCAGGAATGTTTTTATCGAATTAACACATTTCCAGAGGAAGCTGAGACCCAAGAAGTTGTCTCTGAAATTTAAGCTTGTACAATTAATTTGTATCATATAGATGACCCTAAAATCTATTACCATTGATTCCAGGGCTTGTTCTTATTTGTTCAGATTTCAGGCAAGCAATTACAATGGAAATGCATATTACTGTAAATTCATATTTCTCCTAACAATGCTATAAGAAACTTTGGAGTTTTTGCAGGATTATGTGATAAATTACAAGTACTATGGAACAACATGAATTATTGTTGTGAAGAACTCTGATATGCGTTCAGAGGAGCAGGCTTTATGCTGCAAGAAGACAGCTGAGAAGGACCAGAGAAAAAAGTAGGTATGACAGTTTTGTTAGCTATAGTTTTATGAAGACTATTTTTGAAAAGAAAAGATTAAATAAAAGATATACTTTCAGTACAAATGATTGTAAAGATCTATTGAATGAGCAAATATCAGAGATTCTATAAACTCAGGTCACAGACTGATGGAGACTCACAGGATGTTTTACTATTGAACATGAATTTCCCATATAAGAAGGATGCTGTATAAAAACGACCAGAAAGGGTGAGTTCATTTTCTTCTCTGTGTTACCTTGTATGGATAATTTATCTAACACTAAAAGGGATATCGGGAGTGCTCTACTATTTCATAGAATATTGTTAAAGTGCTATATAATAGCCAAAGACTTGCCTTCTAACCTCAGCCAGAATTCAAGTGAGGTCAGTGTAGAATTTCATCACTAGATGGCATTGTTACCCTTGAATACAGTTTAAATAATACAATGACCAAATGAGCTAGTTAAATTAGTAGACAATTATCCCGTTCTACTCTTCCTTTTATATGATGAAACTGGTTACTTATAGCCTGCAGGATAAGTCCTATAGGATGCCCCACTCAGTCAGGGCTGTTTTTTTCACAAGCTCTCTCTTCCCAGCTTTCACCTCAATCTGTCATACAGATTTGACACCACATCGTTCCAACAGTACTCAGAAATGACATGTATATAATGTGGAATATTGTGCACATTTACAGCCGGGGCTCTTTCTTTTAAACATTGCTTGTTGTATCTTGGCATCGCTGTTCTCCTAGTTGGGTGTTCTTCACTTTTCCCATGGAAAGAGATGACTAAACCAAACTTTTCTTGTTGTTGTTATTATTATTATTTTAATGCAAAACCAGGGAACAGCATAACTTATTTCCATCACTTTTCTGTTAGCATTTTCAAGTTTCCAAGGAGTTTCCTCTAAGCTAATGAAGGCCATAGGACATGCAGGGCAATGCTAACACATGATATTTTTATGATTCGGTTCCATTAATGCTGCACATTATAAATCAAGTTAAGTGGCATTTCTATTGAAAGAGGTTCTTCTTTACTTCTTTATTTATTTCCTTAAGATCAACAAGACCAGTTCAATAAGCTTAGCAACCCATTTTCTTCCCTGGAATAGGCCTTAGCTTTGTTTTCTTATGTTATCATAATCTAGCACTTTTCCTGTTCTAAATGAGAACCTACTGAGGAAGCAAAATCATTCCATTATGAGTGTTATCAAAAAGCAATACCAAACTATTTTTAAATGAATACGTATCCAAAATGCATTGTAAATTGTACCCAGCCCATGCTTGGGTGATACCACCCAAACACTCTGTGTGTTATTACTGTACATCACATTTACATATTTCAGAAGACATACAATGCATTGTGGGTGGTAGTTTCTATTTACAAGAAGGGATGTTGGAAATACCCACATTACGGAATGATATTTTTATTTTATTAACATAATAGGGCACAGTTGTTTGGGCAAATTGTAATAGAGCTGTAGTGTACACCTTCTAACTGGGATTGCTACTTTGTTCTTTTTCAAATGCCACCCCCCATCCCCAATTCAGTACTTTCCCATGAATCTGGAAAGTTAACTCTTTACATCCTTCCAGCATGAACCTTCCAAGCATACTTTTCCAGTTTATACTAAGAGAACATTGAAACCACAAAGCTGAGTGTGCAACAAGATGACACCCAATTAATTAATGCTTCAATACAAACTATTAATTAATTAAGTACATGTAAACATTAAATCATTTAAAAATCCAATAAACTAGAAGTACACATGAAAATTTAATTAGGCTATGAATATGTACTAAGTATAAAAGAAGTTCTGAAGGAATTTATAGAGTAATGATAACTTCTGTTAGACTGCTGTTAGAAGAAGCAAGAAGAAACCTGCTGACTTAGGTCCACAATGATCAGTTACCTGAAAAAGAAGGTAAATCCACTAGTTAAAATTCTCATCACTCATAGTACTGAAATTTACGGTAACATGATTACATGTTTAATAGATTTTAGATAAACTTCTTGACAAATGCCTAGGATCGAAAATTTCAAACTCAAATTTGACTATGTCACTTACCTTGTAAAATAATGTTATTAACTTATGCAGAAACCTGTTAATATATTACACAGGCTTACTAAGATGTTCAAAGCAAAACATTTTTATTCAGGCTAACATTTTCACATAATTTCTTTAGTTTATATTCATCTCAAATTCCTTTAACTACATCTGAGAGCCACAAAGTAAAATGTTTATGAATCAGAATTTATCTGTATTCAAGTTTGTATTTCACACTTGACTACTGAACTCCTGAATGAAAGAAGGAACCACTTCGATCTTCGTTATTTGTGTGGTTTTGTAACTTACAGTGTAGCCTGATTAATTTTGACATTGAAGCTGAAACCTTGTTTTTATTCTACCATTGTTCTGGTGTACTCTTTAATTTAAATTATACATTCAGCAAATTAGAGATTTTAATGCATTATATCAAAATGAAAATATTTGAATGTTACTTATTAATATAATTTATGATATATAAAATTATTCTTTGAGGAAAAAAAGATCTGAACTAAAATGCTGGTCTGTTGAAGAATACTTTCATTGTTCTGTCTTTAATATATTAAAAAAAAAGATACAGTATGTGGGTGGGATTTAAAATCCTTACAATGTAGATTTTCTACATTTTGATTCTTAGTGGTTATCTCCAGAACCCTCTCATTAGAATGTTCTCTGTTTCTATATCTCCTTCTCTCTCTTCCTCCCCCTATATTCCCCTGCCTCTTTCTTTCTTCCCTCCTTACACACACACACACACACACACACACACACACACACACACACACAAGCTCTTTATTTCTCCAGCATCAATTTTAGATTTATGTGTGATGTTTAAAAGAGATAAACGCTGCATCAAAACTAGTGAATAGAGCTATTTATATCAACACCCAAAGGACAAATAAAATGCTTTTGCATGATGTACACTTTGGAAAAGTTTACATGAATAAAATTTTTAAATATAAGTATCAGTATCTGTGAAACAGCTAATTTTGTTCAGCACCCTGACATGATTATAATTTTTAAAATATATTTTAAAATGAGAAACTGACATAAATCATGACCAAAATCACCATGAGAACTGTTTGAGTATTAAGTCTGCATTAATTTAAGAGTTTTAAAAATAAACTCTTGGCTACAAATGTTTGTTAGCATTATAATATACAGTAATCATTTTTGCAGTCTGCATGTTTACATATGTTTTAAGATTGCCCAAAGTAAAATACTGTTCTTTAACACAAGCTCAGAAAGATCTAGAATTACATTAGAAACTTAGTTCTATTAGTCTGATTGTAAATGTTTTAAATGTACTTTCTTATAATTTACAAGGGTTCATTCACAAGCATTGTTCAATTTTATTTGTATAAATTTCCTTGATTTTTCCTGTCATAAAGAATTGGGTTAAGATAACAATAATCTTTAATTATTAAGCTTATAGTTCTTTTCACTAAAATGTCTACAATGTATTTTTAGTGTTATTGATTTTATGAAATGACATCATTTTGAGTTACCATGAGCTCTCTTGAGGAATAACAGATGAAAAGTACGTAGTTATTTTGTAGCCAAAAATATGAGGTGGCAAGGTGGCATAGTGCAAGAATACTGGACCAAAATTGTGTAACTTAATTTCTATCTCTGCCATTTTATTAGTTATGCCACCTTTAGCAAGCTTTTAATATCATAAAATCCTTTTTTCTTCAGACATAAAATTATCTCACCTAAACCTTCTTGGACTTTCCTCATGCATAAGGGAATAATGAAATATTTTGATAACTAAATTATTATAAATTCAAGGCAATATCACTCTGCATATTTTTATGGTGGAATAAATACTTCTCATGAATTTAGGAAGTTGGGTTGTCTGCTTTTAAAATTTGGCAGTCTTTAACCATCAGGTATTCAATCTGGCAGTTTACAGGGAGTACCTTCTCTTTACACCAAAAATAATTTGACATTTTGGTAAAAATGGAAAGCATTTAGAATCTAAAGATCAAGTTGACAGTAATTAAAGAGATTTTGCTCTCATAGTACCTCACACAGGCGCTTATAGAAATGTTTGCTAATATCATTTTATTTCTACAGAAAAAGAGATCGCTCTATATATCTTTAAGAATGTGTGTGTATGTGTGTGTGTGTGTGTGTGTGTGTGTGTGTGTGTGAGCCATCTATACAGATACAATAAAGCAGACACACACAGTCACACAAAATCATCCATCTCATCCAGATGGAGAAAACTGAAAATGACTGCTTTGGGCTCAGATACTTATTCTTCATTTTATTTCATTTTAACTATCAGATTTGAAATAAATCCAAGGGCCACTATAGAACAGAAAAATGTGTGTGTCAACATCATCTTTGAAAACTAAACTTGGCCAGGCACAAGCCCTATTTTAGTCCTCAATTCAATTTGATGCAGATAACGAGATTAATTCACAGGCTTCATTTTAATATTGTCTTTATTTTTAAAAAGCCCATTGATGGTGTCAAAGATTTTGATTAGATAATTTGATCACATTTCTCAAGCCAGATACAAATTAAAGTTGGAGCTAAAACAGAAAATCTTACTGTTTACTATTCAGAACAATCTTCCTATTTCAGGAAATGGCAGCGCTCCAAAAGCCACATGTGTACAAATGAAAATTCATAACATGTTATTCAAACTCCTGTTGTATTTGTGCAATTTACTAATTAGATATGGTAAGTATCAGCACTGAAATATCATAGTAATAGTATTAAAAGGCAAAAAATCTACTTTTCTCAATTCACTTCTTTTTATGAATGACATAAAAGCCTGTTTCGTGCCATAATTATTCTGTATATCAAATATAAAATAAAACCTTAAAAGTGCAGTGCATGTTTTAACAAGAGATCCATTTCATGTGTAAGAAATGGAAAGAATCTGATGGTAGAATACTTTAATTAAGATTGGTAATATATGGAATAAATCAACATAATACTCATGTATGCAAACTAATTTCTTCTTCAAATCATGTGCATTATATGATAAAAATGCCAAATCATTAGACTACATTGGATCTCAACAAGTAACCTTAAAAAGCAATTATTTATTCTCAGGGTTTTCTTCCTACTTTTCAAAATGTCTTTATCTTAGTTGTAGGATTACTTAGAAAGGGATCCATCATTTAACACATTAGCTATACATAGTTATATACTGATAAGGTATTACATTCCAGGTAAAGTGTCCTAAAACTTGGAGAAGGTATATATGTGTATCTATATAATTTTTGACAGGTATAAAAACATTGACTCTCCTGTTACCACAATTACCTTCTTTAGGTGTAATCCCCATTAAGCCCTTTCTTGACAGAGCATTTTGTTAATATTGAATGTTTACTATGCCAGATATTGTAATAAGCATTTTATATCAAGTTTCTCATTTAACTTCTTCCTTTGTGCAATGAGACCATCCTATTTTACAATCCATTTTGCTGAATTAGAAAGTCATATCTTAGAGAAGTAAAATAACTTGTTCCAATCAAATTTTATGATAGTGTTAGAATTTGAATCCAATAGGTTTGATTTTTAGAACCTATCTTCTTATGATACATACACTTCCTGCTAATTTTAACCTCAGCTCTTTATCATTAACAGAAGAAATTGACTACTGACAGGCATCATACTTGTGTAAATATTTATTAATAACCAAGATTTGCTAGTATGATTTTCAAGGTTGACACTGTTAGGAGCATCTTGAATGTGCAAATTTTAGGACTCTGGAGTCAAGACACATTTTTCATGCCAACCTAAACAGAAAACACTTAATTCATTTTCAAAAAGGGATGAAAGAGAATAAATGTAATGGGTGCCTACTGTCTCTTGCAGGTTCCCATGGCAGCATAGCAGGCTCAAGAGCCATCAGACAGTGAAGAAAAAAAGAGACACAGAATGGGAGGTGCTGGATCTTTTACATGGAATCACATCAGAGAGAAAATAGGAGCTGAGGCAGTGTGATGTCTGGGGATCGAGACTGAAGGACAGATCAGGGGAGAGCTGGGTAGGCGTTCTCAGCACGCTCCACTCTCCGCACTTCTCATCTTCTTGACCCCACTTTGATGATCTGGGGACAGACCTGTCCTCTGTCCTACACTGGCTATCCCCCTTCTCAATTTATTTCATTATCCTCTTCCTGACTTCATTTCCTTCTCCCTTCGTGCACATGGAGACGGTCCTATAAGAGTCTGAGCACTCCAGTAAGCACATTCTCCTTTTTCATCTCACCACGCCTTCTCAATGCCTTCTGTTACACAAACTGAGAAAATCCCTACCACAGTGTTAACATATCATTATTTCAAAAAGCAAAAGTCTTCCAGATTTCTCAGAGTCTATAGATTTATAATGAGTTCACGTAGATGAAGCAAACGTGTTGCAAATTATTTCCATTGACAAACAATGTTTCTACAAATCAATGATCAAATATATGCACATATACATACATGGTTGTAAACAGGTGCTATGATTTATGAACTGATGTTTTAAGTACTTATCAAAATAATCAACTCTTCAATCATTTTTCACCTTTGCTTAGTCTTTCTTTCTCCAGTCTGACAGCTTACTACTTGAAGACCAAAGCTACCTAGTGTGGATGATTCTGTGATTCTGAGCTTCCAGATTGGCTCAGAGGCTGGTCTTCAAAATATCCTTCACTAGTCACATATGTGGACCTATTTTACTTTGCTTTGCTTTGCTTGACATGTAAAACAGCTCAGAAAATCAAGGGATAAATAAGATAACTAAGCTAGCAGAAATATTTTTAAAAATGTTTATGGTTTGCATTCCTACTATTCCTTTCTTCTCTCACTCATTCAGTTTCACATACATTCTTAACTCCTTCCTGTTTTTTAGTAAACAAATAGTAGCACAAAGGAGGACACTTGGTCATTCCTACTCTTGAGGAACTTATACTCTTGTTCATTTTTTATCTGGGTAGCCTGTTTATAATAAACACATAGGGTGATGGCTAAAAATAAAGAGTTTTTGTTTGTTTGTTTGTTTCCCTTAGAGAATTTGAAATGGTATCAGATTATCCTTATGGTAAAATATATTCTGACATCATAGTGTGCTGATAAATGATTATTTGCTCAAATTAATTCAGGCTATTGTGTTTCTAAATAGAGGTGCAGGGGCTATGTAACTCAGTGAGAGAATGCTTGCCTAGCATGAACAAGACCCTGTGTTAGAACCCCAGCATCACTAAATAAATACATAATAAATAAATGAAAATAAAATCAAGCTATAAAATAATTCCTGTATCAAACTAATTTGAATTACTATTTCCCTATTTTTAATAGGATCAATCTAACATCATACCATAATGCTTATTTAAATATAAGTGGGTTCTGATACCTACACAGTGATTTGGGGGAAAAAATTGAACACTTCTGTGCCACGATGACAACTTAGATATTAACTATTTAAATTCATTGCACAGAGTGTTTGTGTAATAGCTTGAATGCTGGGAGAAAAAAAGATAATAGACAAACCTTGAAGATATTTTTAAGGACTAATGAACTCATAATTCCAAAACATTGTTAGATTTTCTCCTTGGTGATTCAAAACTATGGGCATGTGTGAAATCATCCTATTATCAAAATATGCAATTCAAGACCCTCTCCCAAGCTTACTAAATCACAACCCCTAATGATAGAGAGCAGAAATATGTATAAACAGGGATTTTGCAATGCCCTCACTACCCCCCTACTGACATTCCAGTTAAAAATCAATGTTCTCCTTGGGCAGTAAGCCACAGCAGTCCAGGGCAAAGAAGTTAAGTCCTGACTGACTGAACAGAACAATATTGAATTATGAGAAAATGAGAATAGCTATTACTTTCTCTACCCATCATAATTCATATTCATTTTCATAGTATTGATGGAAAGGGGTAACCGATGGCCTCATCACCATGAGTAAACGTTGTGTGAGCCACCCTCTGGGAGAAGAGTTCTGGTCATGTAAAACAATGACTAATTAATATATTTTATAGCACATTTTGGAACATGTTAAGATGTTTATCCTTTATAAGCAGATAACTCTCCTTAGCTGAGTCACACACTAATAATAGATATGTTTAATATTATAATTAGTTTTGCTTCTCCCCAGCCCCAGTATCTACCATCTGGAAACAGTAGAGACAACTTTAGAGAAAGCCAAATACAACATTTTTTAATATGCTATAAACCTTTTGCCAAATTGTAGTAGAAGAAAATTTACTTTAAAAAGAGAGATAAATCTAATTATAATCACATTTTATTCATACCATCCACAAGGAGGAAATTTTAGTCATACAGCATGCTTCCTTTGGATTAAATGTACAAATAAAGTAGAACTGTATTTATACATATTAACTTATAAAAAACCATTGTGAAATATGTTTCTTACACATAGTTTACAACCTGGACAATTCAGAGTTGTTACAAACTTTCTAAGTCTTGATATCATTAAGCCAGTTAAATACAGTATTGTTTTCATTTTGCAAGTGTAAGGTACACAATCTCTTTGTGTTTGTGTCCCCCAAAATTAAAACAAAAAACAAAAAACGGAAAAGATGATCTCAAAAGATTATTTTGATTTGTAAAACAAAAAGACCAAAAACAAACCTATGGCTATATTTTGGGAGGTAGAGAAATGATAGAGGGACAGACAGACAGACAAATCTCAGACAGATGGTTGTGACTGAGGTAGCTTGGCCTAACACTATTAGATAGAGCTGTTAAACAAATGAAATTTACTTTCCACATTCTTCTTGAGCACCAGTCAGTTGGGTGTTTTTAATCATCTGTGAATTTTCAGAGTCCTCCTAAAACCATTACTAGGATGTGAGAGGTTAATCCCACCTCCTGACCTCATAGAGCTGTGGGCCAGACCTTTGGAATTCTAAAAGGCAGTGAGGCCTCCTTCCTTCTGATTTAGTTTCACAGGCTCCTGGGACATCAATTTTTAAAGGCCCAGTCAACAGATTACAGAAATCATTCAAGTTAAATTTTTATTAGAAAAAAAAAAATTACTTCACAAATACCTTTGCCTGTGAAAACACAAACTTAAATATACTTAGCAGGGGAGAGATAGCAGAAAGGGTGAAATAAAGAACTTGAAAGATTACTGCAATGTGGATATGTAGCTCCATGATTAAATAATTTTTCTAGTGGTTCTGCCAAATAATTAGTATTAATTACTATTTCCAAAGGCACCAAAAGGCATCAGAGATAATTAGCCAGGACTCAAGTAAAAAGAGTGTTTGAGAGACAACTATTGAGACAAAATCCAGGCACACTAAAAAACCATGAACCTTCTCATTAACTTCAATTTTTGAGAATAAGTCATGATGTGTATTGGGACTCCAGCCCAGCCTGTTTCTGAAGGGGTTACCAACTTTCCTGCCAAATGGTCTTAGAATCTTTCACTAAAAATTAAATATATATGATTTATTTTGAACTTCAAAACTGTACTCTGGAAGTTATGCAGCGATCTGCTGGAAGAAGTGTTCTAACTGTGTGGGACAGCTTGTTGCTTACTCAGGAAACTTCCGGTTCGGTAATGTGGGCTCCATTCTTTCATTTCCCATCCACTCCTGGATGCCCTGGTTATAAATGGCAATGTTGATAGAGTTACTTCACTGACTAGTTGCTAGTATTATAGTATAGTTGCTGGTATTTCCAGGATTGGAGTTGTAGGGCAGTAGAAGAAACCACTTAGGTGTGCTGTTCTTGGTAAGTAAACACCAAAAAAACCCTGTGTGTTTTGTTTTTTTTCTGAATGTGGTAAAGGATTTGCAGTGCTCTGTTGGCATCTGCAAGAAAGCTGATTGGAGTCAGTGTTTTAGTCTATGACTCTGGACCACAATAAAGCAAAATAACCTCTATAGGTGACACACACTAAATCTTGGCATCACTCTGAGAAGACTTCAAAACCTAGTGCACTGACCCAGCCTCTGATGAAACCAGATGCCAGCTGAACCTAATACTCAGTTCAGCAAATTAAAGTAATCCTTGCTTACATATCACACTGGTTTGAGAATCTTTCAGAATTTATGACAATAGTGTTAACTTCTCTAGAATTGAAGTGGAATGGAAAGAATTGTGATCCTCCTGAAACCTTACAAAACTCCAAGTTAACATGTCATTCTATAATACTAGAACCTTCAAAAGGGCTCCAACCATCCAGCTTAGGAAGCACTGTTGAATTGATGGCCATGAGCAGCTTTTTAACCACGAAGGTAGTCTAGTGAATCTAACAACAATCATTATCAATGAGACACACAAAACATAGGCAAATGCATGAAAAAACACAGTGCAGTGATAGAAAGATTAAAAGATAATTTATTTCAAGAAATTAAGGCCCTGGGTTCCATCCTCAGCACCACATTTAAAAAAATACTAAATAAATAAAATAAAGGTATTGTGTCCATTTACAACTATAAATAATAAATTTTTTTAAAAAGGAAATGAACACTAAATTTGATTCTCTGGTTGGGCCCTCCTTCTACTTACTCTTTTCCCAGACTTCTCTACTAAATTAAATGCCAATGACATTCTTCCTTTAAGCCACAGAAGAGTTGAAGTCATCTTTGTGTCTTCTCTTTATCTCACAAACCACTGGCAAATTCTCCAATACAACCAGTTCCATGTCTCTATATATTACCAATTATCTCTTTCCTGGATGATTTTGTACCTAACACCCCACAGTCTATAGTTAGCTATTTGAATAACATAATATATATGCTAGGTCCAGTCACACATTTATTCAAAATTCTCCAAAATTTCTCCTTTCTTTAAGAAACATAACTCAGAATAATTCTCGTGACTGAACAGTATCTATATCATTTTTCCCACTGACCTCATCTCTAACCACTCCTTCCATCCACCACTATTTTCTTACCTTGCCTCATTGAATTCCTGGCTGTTTCTTGTGTGTCCAGGCATACTCCCGTCTCAGAGAATTTCTCTTAGTGTCACTCTCTTTTGAACTTCTCTCTAATATACTATGGCTTGATATCTTACTTTGTGTCTCTTTTCCAATGTCAACTTATCTGAGAATCTTTTATTTATGACACTATCTGAAGCAGCAATTAAACCTTCTCACTATCCTCTTATCTATTTTATTTCATAACACTTAGCATTATCTAGCATAGTATACACTTCTTTATTTGCTTATTTTCTCGCTTCATTAGAATTTTATCTTGTTCACTCTGTATTTCCAGTGCCTAAAAAATGAAAAGAACACAGAAGATGCAATAGTATTTGCTGAATGCATGAATGAATAAATGATCAAGTGACTGAATGAATAGAGACATACTAAAGGAAAGAAAAGGTTGACCTGGTGGAATATAATACTAATAACCTGGAGCTTACCACAGTATTCACAGTATTTACTTTAACTCCTGTAACAAAATTCCAACAAAGACATTTTTGAACACATTCTGTAGGTGTGTGTTGCGGGGGGTGGGGGGACAGGCTCCAAGAGATTCCTATACTGATTAGTCATACATTTGTCATACATTTTGTTCATTTGATTCTTGATACCAAATATATTGACTGCCTACTGTATGCTGACCCTGAGATAAGAGCTATTTATACAAAAATAGTCTATACTCTCACGGAGCTTAATGTGTAGTGGGTTAGGCCATTAACAAGTTAAATAAACAAACATATACCCATACAGTTACCTATGACAGTAAGTATCATAAAAAATATATTGGATGTTGAGGTAGTCTACATGTTTTACATAAGATACCCAGAGAAGCAAAAAGTTAAGTGAAAAATATGCTCTGAAAAATGGCAAGAAACCAGCAAACAAAAGGAGGAAAGAGATAGTAGGGTTGGTAAAACAATCTCAAAGACTTAAAAAAGAGCATATGTATCCACAACCAGAGAACAAGAAAATGATTTGTCTGAGGATCAGAAAGACCATTTTGCCATAGCACAATTATATAGGAAAAGAGGTACATGGAGCCAGGAGGGGAAGGATACAAGGGGCCCATCATGAAGAATTATGATAAAGAGTCTGCATTTTATTTTATGAACTATGAATGGTTATAGTTCAGGTGCTGCATGGAGGGAGAGTGAATGACCTGAAACGATGGCTGGATGGTATATGGACAACTGAGTTAAAAGGAATCAAGAGAGGCAGTAAGGAAACTGGTTTGAAGACATATTTGGACTTAAGTATGAGCCCACTTCTGAATGTTCTAGTAATTTTGCTCAATTGCACTGTGCAGTATTTACTCTCTCTTAAGGATCCTTTAATATGAGGCTATCCTGGACATTTTCAATGGTATACATTTTTTTTTTTTTTTTTTTTTACAAACTTGTGAAAGTACTTTATGTCCAGAGTTATGGGACAAAATGTTAATATTGAAGTTTCTGCCTATGTACCCAAGTACAATAAATGTCACATTCCACAGGAACGGTAAAAGAAAAAAATAATAATAATAACAGCTGATATGTTGCAGGTCTATTCTTCTCACTAACCCAAGGGGGAAAGAGGTGGAAATACATAACTTTCATCTGAGAGAGCCTACAGCGACCACACTGGGGCTGATTTTGTCTCCTTTGCAGTAGTGTTCATTTGGAGATGAGGCAGAATGGGGAAAAGGATGTTTTTGTTATCTGTGGAGATATCCTGAGTATAAGAGATGGGTCGCTGCATTACTTAAATGACAGCTCCATTTTAAAAGAGAGTTGGTGCTAGATTGGGATTTGCTTGTGAAATTCCATTTTACTCAGGTAAAAATATTCAAGATTTTCCCATGGAAAGGACTGGGATCAGACACTGGTCCACTAAAAGTTGCAAGTCTATCATTTTACATAATAAGTGGTAGGATGCCATGTCCATATGAAATGTCATATATATTGTCTTCAATTCTAGATTTTAGAATTTAGAAGCACAATATGCAGCAAAATTTTCTTTTCTCTTATTATCCAAATTAGAATCTTATATTTTTATTGCCTTTTCTCCTGTCTATAGGCCTTTATATATCCAAACAGGAAATATAGGGTTCTTATTAATTCTTTCTCTCTAGGTTGTATAAGCATTATGGTAGAAATGCTGTAAACACTGTTTTATTCTGTGGCATATGGAGATTATCATGGTCCCTGAGAACAATGTTAGATACACAGAAACTGAAACCTGCTAAAATATAAATAAAGTAACATTGTTATTGATCATAATTCTGTTTTTTTTTTTTAATTTACTATATTGGTAGACAATCAAGAAAATCAATGAAGAATTCTTCCACTTGCAAAATCTATGTATTCCAACTGTACACAAATTGTTAAAAGCAATTAATATGAGTGTGTTTGGGAATACTATGAAACTACCATAAATAAGTCTTGATACAATTCCATTTTCAGCTGGCCATTAAAGTTACTATTTATCTTTCACGGTCAATGTCTGGCTCCCCAGAAATTAGAGGTAACTTAAAAACATATGTCTGAATATTCCCCTTCTTCAGTGCTAACTTACCTAATAAATCATCATAAATACCTTCTAGGAAGACTAAGGGAAAGAACATAACTGTAATGTTATTTTAGAATCCTTTACCTAGATTCTCCTTCATTTTGAGTACCCTTGCCTTTGGATCTGATTCAGGTCTTATAACTGAAAACACTCTACTTGGTAGATTCATACATCTGTACTGAAATCAGGAAATAATTTTCTAGCTTACAGACAGCATTCATTAAAGTGTTGTGTAAAACTCATGTCGTGGCAGTCTTGCCCTCTGGAGATAGCCAGTATTCTCTCTTAAATGTGTACTTCTTACTTTACCCCAAATGTGTATCTCTTGGTATTGCTCTCATTTCCCTTTGCTATGCATCTACTTTCCTTAACAAATCTCTTTCTATGCCTTTGAGAGATGGATGCATGCTAGAATTTGTTTTCATCTCATGTGCTGATAACCCCACTGGTTCTGAATGAAGTTCTCCTTTCTCTTTGGAAACTATTAGGACCCTTCTTTGGAGACGTCTTCTTCCATGACATCTCTTATTGGCCCATGTCGGGCACTTCAGAAGCATCAAAGTTTTACTGGTAAAACTGGCCTGATGGATGCTTAAAAGCCATGAGTAGTTTGGCCCTTGCTTTCTAAGGTCAGGCAGAACCCAGGGATTTATAGGAACTCTCTAAGAGCCTTGCAATTTCAGTGAATCACCTAACCTCTTGATCAGGGGGATTGTGAGGACCCTCAAGAATGGAAAGCAAACCAGTGTACATTCTGCAAAGAGGAGGGTCATTGAAGAGGTAAATGTCCCTTCCATGGGATACTGTGTGTGGTCACCAAGACCCTGACCCACCCTGGCAGATGACACAACTGGTGGAGGATAGCTAAGGACTCAAGAAGCTTCTCACAAGTCCCAAGAGTGACCCCTGAAAAATCTCAGCTGACCATAACAGTAGATAGGAACAAGATCAATTATTGACCAATTTGGTCTTAAACACCTGGCATCAGTATATAACCAAAGAAGAGACATGTGTAGACATTTAAAGAAAAAAGGTGTTTGTCCTTTTAAATGTAACTTATGCCTTTGTGTTAGCTCTGCAAGGAGTAAAAGAGAGGTTATAGAGAAAGGGGTCTTATGTCCGATAATAACTATCAAGAGAACCTGCTAAAATCATGTTTGCCCTGAGTTTATTTAAGTCTGCTCCAGCAGGTATTCTAAAAAAAAAAAAAAAAAAAAAAAAAAAAAAAAAAAAAAAAATCCAGATCCTGAAATGTACTCAAATCAAAACTATTAAAGTTTTCCAAATCAAAACTATTGAAGTTTACTTGCTGAGCCTGACCTGGCCATAACCACTATTAGAACCTTTAGTAATTATATTTATTCAATAAATAAATTTATTTATTTATTGCTCAGCTCTTGCTCCTTTAATCTGCTAATAAAGTTTATACTTTCCAGATTAAACAATCCATGTTAAGGGGATGGCAACACAAAATTCCAACCCATCACCACAACTGAGACCAGTGTCTATCTCCTTTAAGACAGTCAGGATAAGACTTTTGAAGACCCCCTAACTAGGCAGGGCCAATTGTCCTTGATAGTCTGAAGCAGCCATAGAAGATGGATCTTCATCCCTCACCAACCCCTAACATTAATGGGGTTGGGGGGTGGGGAGCACGAGATAGTAAATCCAGACAAAGACATTTATACTGAGTCTTGAAGGAGGTCCAGATGAGCCATTAAAATGCAGAAAGCACCCAGGAACAATTGCAACCCCTGAGCAACATGCCCTTAACCCATGTCCTTGTGACATGAGAGTAATGTATAAGTACAAGGAAAACTGATATGAAATTGTGTAGCTACACCCTGTCTCCATCTCTAGTTCAGCCACTAGCACCAGCCCACTAAGAAATACTAACACCACAACCATTAGACTGCTGTCTTTCCCTCTGGAGATTGCCCCTGTTCTCCCTTGGCAATGTATCTACTTTTCTATATAAACTTCTGCTTATTCCTTTGAAAAAATAAAGCCCATGTCTTTTCTCTAATTAGGACTATCTGCTTTAAAAAATATCTTCTAGGCCCTCTTGTCATTGGGGGTGACTGGTTTAAAAAAAAATGGAAAGTGATTAAATTATTCCCATTTACTTCAATTTTATTTTCCTTAATTTTTAAAAAGAAATTTCCATGATTTCAATCAGGTTTATCATAGATCAATTACTATTAAGTCTAGATTTCAATAATTTGATCAAATAGTTAGAACCACTCTTAGCTATTCAAATTACATTATATAATCTAGAATATCTAGAGAGTATAATTTAATGTTAATTTCATCATATTATAAAATTGTGTTCTTGCCTTGGTGTGGCATTAATTCATACACATAATACCAAAGTTTTCCAAAATCTTGAAAATATTTTGTTGTTTAATCTTTCCCTCTGGATTTGACTTTATTATTTGTCCTCTAATGTTTACTGGGATTTGAATATGTCTCTGAAAATGGTAATACTGTGGGCATGAAATACGGTCACTTCACCTGGAACTTTCTTTTCACAAGTGGCATCTTTACCAGATCTTTAAGATATGCAATAAATGCTGCCTTGGTCAGAGGAGGCTTGTTTCATTTGGCAAGAGCTGGAGATTCAGATTATTGTGAAGCATGCTAATGCTCTGATATATCCTATTTCAATTCACAACCAATGCCATGTAATAAAAAAGACCTGGCACTATAATTTAGGAACAAAAGACTCAAATCTAGTGTTTTATTATTGACTATCCTACTTCCCCAGTTGAAATGAGTTTTTTAAAAAAAAAATACTTATAGAAAATTTATGGATTTCAATCTATGCTGTAAACTGAACATTTAGATACAAGAGTTTGCTTTTAATTTCTTCAAACTTGACAATTATGCATAACTTTTGATATTTAAAAGATTTGTGTCTGATTCTATAATAATAAAAACTTAAGTCAGTACCAGCCCAGAGAGAACTTTTGTGTCTTATTTATCTCAAACACTCAGGGCCAGGTTCAGTGGTGAGTGCTTGAAATCCCAGTTACTCAGGAGGCTAAGGCAGGAGCATAACAAGTTCAATTCCATCTGAGGAAATTTAGTGGGACTCTCTCCCAAATAAAATAAGACAAGGTTGGGGGTGTAGCTCTGTGGAACAGTAATTGCCTAGAGGTCTGTGGTTTGATTCCCAGTACTGCAAAACCAACAACAAAACCATATTAGTCAAGTGGTGACAAAGATTTCTCCTGCTTCACTCTTCTTGGTGAGGGTTGCTTTGGCTATTCTGGGTCTCTTATTTTTCCAAATGAATTTCATTATTGCTTTTGCTTTTTCTATAGCATAAGGAATGACATTGGTATTTTAATTGGAATTGCATTGAATCTGCCTACAGCTTTGGATAGCATGACCACTTTGACAATATCAATTCTGCCTATTCAGGAGCATGGGAGATGTTTCCATCTTCTAAGTTCTTCTTCAATGTATTTCTTTAGTGTTCTGTAGTTTTTATTGTAAAGGTCTTTCACCTCTTTTGTTAAATTGGTTCCTAAGAGTCATTCATTGGGTGGATATCTGTTGTAGTATGTGACCTTGTTCTCTTTTGTTAACAGTATATGACAGAACTCAGAACAAGTTGAAAATAAAATTGGTGTACACATGTATACAAATCATTTAAGATAATATTTTATATATGAATAATGAGTTATCATATGAGGAACACTAAATATAAAATGTAATAATTTTATGCATATAAATATATAACATGCATCATATTTGAATTTTTAATTTTATTTAACATACAATATTTTTCTTCATATTATTAAATATTTTTCTAATATATCACATACTTATTTTCATGGTATTTTGTGGTATCAATGTTGCATATCAACTTTGCACATCACTGGTTGATAAAACATTCAAATTTTTTCTAAATTTTCAATATTATAAGGCACAATATAATGTAACTGACTAAGCTTGGCTTTATTCATATTTGTACATATAATAAAAAGTTTATAGATTTTGAGGCATGGACCAACTGATTACCACATAGTACACAACACACTGGAAGGTTCACTGTCTAGATCAAGAAATGAAAGAATCTTCTCTTAGGTATTATCCAATTCTCCCACCAAGAGTAAACTTTCTTGATTTTTAACTGTGTGTTATGGTTTTCACTTTGCTCACTTTTTACCTTGTTTTAAATAAAATAATAAAGTACAATTATTTTAAAAAAAGATTTCTTCTTCCACTTTTTTTTTTTTTTTTTTTTTTTTTTTTGTAACTTTCAGATTCCTAATGCATATAATGATTTTTTTTTACTCCTTTGGACTCTTCAAGAAACTTGCTGGCATCTCCAAGTTTTCTCTATTACAGTTTTTTGTTGTTGTTGTTGTTGTTGCTCTTTTATTGTGTTTCATTTTGCTTTGTTTTTACCTATCCATTGGATAGGACCTGCATTATCCATCTGCCTTCTCTCTTTCTCATGTAGCCAATGTCTAGTCCATGAGAAACTCATACACACAATTTTTTTCTTTATAAACCCTGGGCATAACAAGTTACATAAATCTGTCTCATTTTGATTTGTCTGTTAAAATTAAGGGTTAGATAGCTAATCTTTTGTCTTTGATATTTATTAAAAGGAGTTCTATACCAGTCCACCCTATCATTTTCAATACCTTCAGGGATTCAAATTAAGCTATCCAAGAAGTCTCACTGAACTCTCTGTTAGGATCAAGGTGATAACTAAGTACATTCTCTTGCTCCCCTTTGAGAGAGGGGAACTCAAAACTCATGTGAAGTTCTTTAAAATCATCTCTACAAATATCAACCCTGTAATATCTTCAACGAAATTGCAAAGCTTAAGAACACCTTTCCAATTGTTATACACAGTCTTTGAAACTCTTTTTTTTCAGTATCTCACTTTGGTTTCTTATCATTTGAATCAAAATTTCCACTTTGACATCTTATTAAGTTATGAAGACAATTCACATGCTAGGCAACTAGCAATGACAACTTTCTATTGCAGTAACTCTTCTCTAAATCTCCACAATTTCAGTTGTCAATTTTCCTTTTAAAGAGTGGAACAATATGCCAGTTGCGTTTTGAGCACAGCAGAAGATGAAAAGAAGGCAACTGGCATTTACTGAGAATATGCCATATGAGAGGTATTCTTGTGGGTGCTTTCACATAAGAAAGGTGATAAATTTAGAAAAAAGTGTGATTCACTATTATTAGGGAAATTTTTATAATGTCCTTTATTCAGTGAGAGAGTAGAAAGTTTCTTATACCCACTGACTATTGGCTTTTGTCATTATTGCTTATTTCCTGTCAGTTTTGGGTTTTCTAGCCAGATGAATTAAACATTTTCTTCATTCAGCTGGATAGTCTGTGATACAGTTCCTATAATTCAACCTTCTGGCCTCTCTCCAGTTGTCATTAGTTCTTAGCTGGTCCAAGGTACATGTCCAATGTTTGGTCTCTGAACTAATTTGAGGATATTCTATGAAAGTGAATATTCAACATAAATGTATTCTTCAAATTCTTAAACATGTGCCTTTCTTCTTACATAAAATAAATACTAAACACTAGGTAGATTCAATTTTTATTGATGGAGAAGAATGAAATTCTGATACATATACTTATTTTTTTGAAGCGTATTTTCCTATCCATCAAACAGATCTTTCATTTTATATATGAAATGCTATTCCCCACAAATACACCTGAGATGGTATCTTGGAAAATCATAGGAACAGACTATTTTTAAGGCACTGTACTTACCACATATTTATATCATGTATAAATTTTATTCAATAATTTAAATGTGTTTACTTATGCATCACTGTCTTTGGTTAGCTCAAATCTGAAAGGTTAGGTTCTTTATCCACATTTGCTTTGGTCATGGTTTTCAATCAGAAAATGAGTTACAGTTAGATTCTAAGACAAGTCTTGTCCTGTATTATACTAATTTTAGAATGTACACAGGACCAATCTTAAAATGGAGTATGTGCAAACACCATATTATTTACAGCAAACTAAATATAATGCCTTGATTTGGCACTGCCTGCTTGATATTTCTCTTGAAAACTGTTACATATGTTTGTTTTGAGTTTCTGCCAAAATAGCAAGATTGTTAAATGCAAAGAAAGAATTATAGATTACCTTAGCTTCATTTTTTTATATCAGTCCACTGGGCACTAAATCATATGGAAGGGAAAATAAATAATATTCAAATTATATGGAAAAAGGAACTCTCATAAGCATAAATGTATTATATAATTATACATGCCAATATTCAGTTTTATACCTAAACCAATTCTACCCACAATAATGTGACTCATTTCTAAATTACATGTAGAATACAGTAAGATTGTAATTATGCAGGGGCTGATTATCTGGCTTGTCAATTATTCAAGGCTTCTGCTTCCCTTCTTCTTTCTGCTGTCCACCTTTTGGACAGTTATCACCTTGTTAGTATTTCTACTCTCTGCTTGTTAGTGAGATTGGCAGGGGAAGGGAAAAGGTGTGAAAACTTAAATCAGTAGATATTATTACTTGCAAGAATTTCCCATAAAAAATGGTAGAGGAGTTTGAAGCTAACAGCTAAAATCATGCAGGAGATATATGTATTTCACTTATTCTTGTTTATCTAGAGAGATTTTTAAGTAAAATGCAAAACTTGAGAGGACCAGAAAATTATTTTTGATGGAAATTTCTGAGAAAATTATTTTAAATAGGAACTCTGTAAAACCTTATATAATTCAGTCAACCTAATAATTCAAATTTTTATATTTTGGACATTTAGATTAGAAAATATTATCATTTGCTTTCCAACAGAGCTATTCAAGAATATAATTAATTAAAATTTTATAAAATGTATTTGATGACTCTCTTTAATTGGGAAAGATTAACACAAAAGTGAGTATTTCATATATTTATATTTTTCAGTTATCACAGTAGAGTATAAACAAATTTTATTATTTCTTTGCAAGTTATTTTATTTATTTTTTAATTTCTACTTTCCGGAAGTCTGGATGTTTTTGAAAATACTTCCTAATACTTTTTTTTAAAATTTAAGTATTTATTTATTTGCATTAGTTGTACACAATGCAATGCATTTATGTTTATGTGGTGCTGAGGATCGAACCTGGGCCGCGCATGTGCTAGGTGAGCGCTCTACTGCTGAGCCACAACCCCAGTTCCAATACTTTTTTTTTTAAGTGTGAAATTTATTTATTTTTTGAACACATTTCATTTGTTCACTGTCCTTAAGTGTCAAAATTCATATAAATATTCCCTTTTCAATTATTTAATCATAAAATATGCATTGAGCATTAACTTCAGACCCAACACAGAGTAGATGTTGGAAATAAAGGGGCAAGCAATTCAGATGATGTTTTGTCCTTACGATACTCAGAGTCCAATAGCAAAGACAGACATTAATCACATAATCTGATGAACTAACTCTTTTGCACCCCTGTTCAAGGAGATGCCAATAACCAAAGAAGGTTTTCAAGAAAAAAAGGATTTATCAAAGGCATTCTAAATTTTTAGACCCATGCAATTTCAGACCAATTCTAAACACTTCATAAATGAGACTGTCCATTTTTTCCTAGAGTCTATAAATAAAGTTCCAGAAAAAAATCATCAATATACATGTTCTATAGTATACATTTATTTGTATCCTGACAGCATTCCCCCTTAGTTCTCTCCTCTGACTTTTGCTGATGATCCAAATTAGTCCCACTTCCTGTTCCTCTGCTGAAAGTTCCCAAAATATCACTTCTTGCAATGCCCATATTTTGCCTTAATGCCCATGTCCTGATATTGATTATTGTTTTAAGCTTTCATGTCTGTGGTACATAGGTTTTCTGTGATATAAGTGGCAAGAAAAAATTTATCTTAGTTTTCTATAATAAAAAGAGTTGAAGAACAACATATTACCTCTCTGTTATAGCACCAGTTAAAGGTTGAGGATAAGAAAAAAGATATTTCTATTTTTTAAATACTGTCTACTTTGATAAATGGTGAGTGGTCCAGATGGTATCATTTAAAATGGTGGAGACATTGTCATATTGATAACAATACTTCTGCTGATGATACTTCTGCACTGACTGAAGAGGTAGCCTAAATGAAAAACACCTATTTATGTCTCAAGACACTGAACGTTTGCCTTGCTTTATACTAGATTTGAAAATGTTCACATGAGACTGTACTTTCACTTCTGACACTAACTATGAGAGTGTTGGCCACTCTACTGTTATAGAAAAGAAGCTATGCAAGATCTCCCTCTTTTCCAACATCAACAGAAGGTTTGGGAAGTTCCTCAAATTACTTGAAGTTGTGAGAATCACCAGGACTCCCAGAACTCATTGAATGCTATTGTACTTATAGGTTTATTGCACAGAAAGGATACAGATTAAATCAGTCAAAAGAAGAGGAGCAAAGGATGGGATACATGAAATACTAAATGCAGAGTTTCCTTTGGTCTTCCTTCCAGAAATCATTACTTCCTGAGCATCAATATTTGATAGCACAAATGAAGTATTTTCATGGAAACTTACCCAAGCCTCACAGAGTTTTCACTGGGGTTCCAATACATAAGCATGATTGACTGATTGATTGCTTATGTTGTTGATCTCTATCTCCACATCATCTGACGCTACATGACCCAAAGTTCCACCCTAAATCATGCTGTTACTCTGGCTAGCAGGAGGCCCTCCGATAGACTAAATTATTGACCAGGAATGACGGAAGAGGCAGACCTGATTTGGAGTAATGTTATTTTTTATCTTTCTGAAAAGTCACTCCATGTAGCAGCAAATATTTAAAGAGTGATTCTGTATATTTTATTACTTTTTAAAATTTTTGCCTAATATTTATACCTTTTCCTTCTTAAAGAAATGTTTCTAAAATATTTCTAAGAATTCCTAATCCATCCTTAAATTCTTTGTCATGTTAAAGATATTAACACTTTTCCCATGTAATCTTCATTATAACATTACTTCTAAAAGTGAATACTGACCAACTGTAATTCTATAAGGTTAGAGAAGACATTTGATGATCAAATGATGGAAACTCTAAACAGGTCTTTGGGTCAAACCCACATGAATTCAATTCAGTCATATTATATGGAAAGAAGAGACTTTATTTTGTTGTCTTTTTAAAAATATAAAATGTATAATCAAATTATAATTAAAGAAAGAAATTGTTTAGCAAGAAGTCTATTTTCTGATAATGTATAAATTTATATCCTTTAAATAATAAATTTTGAAAATAAAATGCCTTATGAGATCTACTAGTAGGCACTTAAAAACAATTCATTTCAACAGTTATTTGAAGGTAATATAACTACACTTTTTTTTTTTTTTTTTTTTTTTTTTTTTTTTTTTTTTGTGGTACCAGGGATTGAACTCAGGGGCACTCATCCACTGGGCCATATCCCCAGCCCTTTTTTGTATTTTATTTGGATACAGGGTCTCACTGAGTTGCTAAGTGCCTCACCATTGCTGAGGCTGGCTTTGAACTCGCGATCCTCCTGCCTCAGCCTCCCAAAGTGCTGGGATTACAGGCGTGCGCCACTGCGCCCGGCATAACTACATTTTTAAAAGTACTATGATTCACATTTTTGTACATAATAATTTCTATTTCTTGAATTAGTCCAAAATTATGATGTAAAGGATGTCAAAGGGAAACATTTTCCAAACTGGTCATATGTACATAAAGTTAAGGTTTATGTAAGCTAGAAGCCAAATAAGGGAACCATATTTACATATCCTTAAGACATCGAGCCTTCTTAATCTAAACTGAAGAATTGGACACATAAGCAAAATTAGTAGTTATTTTATCTCTCTTAATAAAAAAAAAATTCTAGAACTGCTATGATGTTTTCAAGACTCATTCCTTTAGTGCTTGTCCATAAGTCAAAGAAATAGGTGGGGAAATTATTATTAGTCCTAACAGGTAAGATGTAGCTTTGCATTTCTTATTGAATTTTAATAAAGCAAATAATTTCAAGTTTTTATGTTATTTTTCAGGTCAAATAAGAATAATTCCTTATTATGCTAAACTGCTGAAACGGACAAAGAGAACAGAACAAAAGGTGTTCCTTGTTTTTTTTTGAAGCAAGTGAGACATGGCAGTCAGTCTCTCCTTCCCTATCCTGCCATCTCCCTAGAAAGTTTTTTGCTTGTAATGTGAGAGTCACTGACATGTTCCAAGGCCTGAGACATGGCTAATGAACAATGTGTCCTACTCTGCTCCTCATCCTCATCCTTCTCCCCATTCTGTCAAAATGACTTCATTTTAAGTATGTTATTACATTCTTAATTTCTATTTTTTAATTGAAAAATGACCTATCAGTTTGCAGAGGTATGGTTTTTGTTAAAAGCAGGGTAGGTCCGGGCGCGGTAGCGCATGCCTGTAATCCCAGCATTTTGGGAGGCTGAGGCAGGAGGATCGCAAGTTCAAAGCCAGCCTCAGCAATGGCGAGGCACTTAGCAACTCAGTGAGACCCTGTCTCTAATAAAATACAGAAAAGGGCTGGGGATGTGGCCCAGTGGTCGAGTGCCCCTGAGTTCAATCCCCAGTACCCAAAAAAAAAAAAAAAAAAAAAAAAAAAAAAAAAAAATTAAAAAAAAAAAAAAAAAAAGCAGTGTAGGAAGAATTATTAATTGTGATAGCCCTTATTTGGCTAATGAAGACAAACAGTAAGATACCATCAGCAACATTATGAAATTTTGCTTTAACATAATGTAACTCTATATATCTTAATGTAATTGTTATATTTGATGGTCATGGAGGCCAAGTATCACAACATTAGTTATTGGTAAAACAAACAGCATTAAAAATTAACACAGTATATTAGAATGCTAATTTCTGTCAGGCATGTGTAAAACATAAATGTTCCACAGCTGTTCTATATTATTGCATTCTACACTTCCCCACTATAGGGTCGTAAAGATACTTATAAGACAGTGAAAAAAAAAAAACATGTTAAAAATACTGTTATATTTTTCATAGGTTTTGATTATGCTAATGTATTTTGTGAAAAATGGAGCGAGTGCTTCTGTGATTTAGGAGATAGTATTTTCCCAAGCTTTTTACTATAAAACCTGTGTTCCTGGGGCACCTAAAAGTTATTTGGTGGACCTACAAAGTAATTTATCATTTTTAAAATTTTAATACCTAGGATGTATTTTATCATTCCACCAGCTAGAAATATTTTAGGCCCTGCCTTTTGGATCTATAAATGCCTTAGCTTACACAAAAACAATCATATAGTAGTGAAGAAAGTGTTAATGTCATAAGAAACCATCTTGTACTTGTGTATGAATGGTAATACATATTGTGTTTATGTTTATTAAAATGTCATTAATTGAAGATTTTAATAGAATTTGTAGGACTCATGAAAAAAAAAAAAAAAAAACTTGGACACTAATGTCTACAGAATTGTAAAATAAAATTGACAATGATGGAAAGGGACCATAACATGGACAAACCTGGAGCAATTTTAAGAACAGTAATGAATAGCCCCATGTCTCATCCTAATTATACTCTAAATATGAGAAAACCTCCAGGAACTAGCATTTCCAAGTCAGTAAAAAATTGAAGATAAGTCAAGAATTATAAAGAACACAATAAGTGTGAATAATAAACTATAGTATCATATGGTATTAAAGCCAAGGTATAGCATGTAGCTTATTACCCTTTTAAGTTGTAAGAACTTTTACACCTTCAGTTAAATTTAGAAATCTGCTTTATGGTCAATTGGTTTGTAATTTATAGCTGATAAAGATACAGTTCTGTAAAGTTTTATATGTCAGAATTCATTTATAACTTAAATCTACATGATTTCTGTCACTTTGGTTTGTACTAATTTTTTCTAACATTATAATCAACTATTCAGTATGAGAGCTACAGTCAACCTGTGAAAAATTGACACTGATGAAATGAAAAGAAAAAATAAACATACAAATGTTTGTATTTAATTTAGGTAGGGCCTTATATATGACATTTATACACTGAAGTATATCTGAAATTCAAGATTATGTTTTTGGTGGAAACTTATTTGCATGTGGATTTCATTGATTTTTATTTGTTTCTGAAATTGTCTTGCAGTTACTTTTTTTTTTTTATTTAGAAAGGCAGATATTAACATAGTTTTATAGAACTGGCCCTATATCCTGTATACTATCTTTGTTACTAAGCCTTCCTGAGTGATCATGAATAATTTTAAGTCATATTTTAATGTACTGAGGCTCTGGCACTAAAATGTCAAATTAGAAAGAGAAATGTGGGTGAGCAACTTCCCTTGTGTCTACTCCAACACAGTACCCTAAAACTGAGAATTCTCAAATGTTCAAGTCAGAATCCATAAATGGTTGAGCAAAAAATTCTGAGGTTTTGCAAGTTCTGACATTGTCACAAATTGAACATAATTTCAAAATTTTCGATGGAAAAATAAGTATATAATCTTCCCTCTTCAAAATTCTAACATAAATGTTCAACTAACTTTATTATCTCTGAAGGTAGTTGGCACCAGTTAGCATAAATGACTATGGAATATGTAGCAAAGGAAGACATTCATTTGATGAAAACTCTCCAGATTTGAGAGACATTTTTCTACTATGTGTCTGGTGTTGAAATAACTTTGTGAAGGACTCACAAGAAATCCTTCTTGTGGGTTAAATTTACAGCTTTAACATTAGGAGATTTGGTAAATATCTTGAAAATACAGTTTAAAAAATACATAAAAATTCAGTTAGTGTAATTATTAATAGATGTTTGATGATTAAAATTTATGTATGATATAAATATGTATATATACATATAAATATTACTTATATACCTGTGCATATATATATGTGTGTATTTCTTTATCTATTTGTATATAAGTATCTATATGCATCTATCTTCATATATCTATCATCTGTGTGCTACCCTTGTTTGTCTTGCTGTTAGCTCTCATCGACTCACTGTGTTTAGTCAGTGAGATGCTATAGCGATGTTTTTTTCCTTCTCTCAACACTCTTCTGACCCTCTCTTCAGTATCATACTAGGAATACAGCATGATTTGAGGATTTCTCCCAGCCATTTTGGACCCTGGGGATATCTTGTATCTTGGAGAGAATGCCCTGAGAATGTTAGGAGGGACACAAGAAGCAGTCAGCTTCTACAGGAATTGTGCAAAACTCACTGAGAAACTAAAGGAACAGTCTAAAACACTAATAAGGTCCTGAGTGCCTGATGCTTTGTGAAGCTTTGTGAGGATAGCAAATATGCCCTGACCTGTCTACCTACAGATACAACTGACAGAAAGAAGAAGCAAATTCTCATGTTATTTAAGGGAATTATCTGAATGTTTCACACATCAAATTTTTAGATGCTCTGTTTTCTTCCATCTTTTTTACTGGGAAAAAAAAAAAGAAAGTTATTTTAGAAATGTACATTTAATTATTCAAATCACATAAAGGCAATGATTTGCAAAAGAGTAATTCAGAACAGAAGATGAGTCTGTAGTGGTAAGGGAGGCATGGAAGAGTGAAGAAACACTGGTATGTGTTGAAAGTTCTCGAAGCTGTGAGATAGGGTTGTAAGAGATGTTAGGTTTCATTATGCTATTTTGCCTACTGTTGTGTATGTTAGCGTTTTAATAATTATAAATAAAAGTGTATATTGAACACATCCAGAGGTGGAGGATGTGAAGGAGAAAGGAAGGGAAGATAAAAGAGAAAGAGGGGAGGAAGAAAGAGAGGAAAGAAGATGAAGATAACTTCACACACAGAGAAATGGAAATAAAAATGAAAAAAGCATTTAAGTTCTTGAAAGTAACCTTATTGCTAGTATACTAAAAGACATGCTTTCAAAATTAGGAAAAAAATCATTTTTAACTCAGAATTTTATATTCAATTTTAACTCAGAATTTTATATTGCTCAGTAGGTATAAGGTTAGAACTAAGACTTTCTTTTTTTTTTTTTTTTTTTAATTCAAGGTGTGCTCTTTTTCTTGGTAAGTATTAGGGAATCATTCAAAAATTAAAGCAAACATCAAGAAAGACATCAGGTCCAGATTTGAGAAAAAGAAGAGCCAACCAAAGCAAAGCAAAGGCAAGTGTCATTATGTCAGCTATGGTTTGGATCTAGAAACCACCCAGGCCAGGTTAGAACAAGTGTCCTCTGAAAATAGTTGATCAGAAAAGCTGCTCCAGCTTTTGAAAAGTAGTATTGGTCATTGGACATATCTGCTGGAGCATTTCTTAAAATTAATAAAATACATAGAAAACTAGGTAAAATGAAAAACAATGCTGTTATTAATCCAATACAAATAACATCATTCTGAAAAGAGTACAATACTCTGTTTAGTAATGCTCAACATTACACAGCCATAAAATATAAACACTGACTTGCTTGAACTCCAAGTTGTGGTAATTCTACTAGGAGATTAATGAAGAGAAAGTAGGATGAAATATTGGAACTAACAAAATGTAAAGCTAATTTATTTTTAAAATCTATAAATCAAGAAATAAATTATAATTTTATTATTTAATAACATAGAAGTGAAGTTTATAATTAAGAGCTTAAAGCAGCTGGAAATTAGAAGTGGGGAAAAAAATTTTTTTTTGCAACATAAATTTCTAAGTACAATGCAAGTAATTTTGATAGAAGTGTCATGTAGTTCAAGGGATTTTTTAACAGTGAATATATGTATACATATCCAGATACACCTAAAAACATTTTGTATATTTATGCTTAATATAACATATGCATACACATATGCACACACACATACACATAAACACATATGTACATAATCTACATAAGTACATTATTTTTTTTTTACTCATGCAAATGTTTTAGTTGTTTTATTTCCAGTTTACTCAGATAAATTCTCAGCTGCTCTTTGAATTTGCAGAAATGAAAGGTCATCTTGGGCACAGACCTTCTTTGTCCAGGCCTGAGTCATTTGTATGACCCTTTCACTTATGTAAACAAGGGAAAGCAGAAACTCATTGTCCTGAGATTAGTGTGTACTCCTTTTTCCCTCCCTGTGATTTAGCAAGACCCCCTCTATACAGAGCTCAGAGTTAGCGCCTTTGCCTACTTGCATAAAGACCCTACAGACATTTTGACTAAGGTACCAGGAAAAAAAATATTATTATAATGAGTTTGTGAAGAAAAATGTTGATGACAGAAAGAATCTAAACAGGTGACATAGAAGAAACAAGTTAAGAGTGTGTTGGTTGGAGGAGACTTTGACCTAGTTCATGGCTAATTCTAGAAACTCTTCCAGACCACTTGCTTAAAGGGAACTGTGCCTAAACATAAACACAAACAAACAAAATAACCTGTAAACTTAGAGAGGCTCTAAGCTTGGTGTTCAGCTTGGTTTCACAATCAGGAGTTCTAAAATGTGAAACAATGTTATGCAAACAATATAAACAAGTCACCTTTTCATGTGTGCAGGATAAATCTGCAGAAGTTCTCTTTGGAAGAACTTTTGTGGCTGTGAAAAATAATAGCAATGGTGAACCAACCAAGATCCTGCTTCTCTAGGTGGCCTATGCCTATAATCCCAGTAATTTGGGAGGCTGAGGCAGAAGGATTCCAAATTTGAAGGCAGTCTTGGCAACTTAGCTAGACATGTCTCAAAAATAAAAAATAAAATAAAAAGGACTGGGGATATAACTCAGTGGTACACTGCTCTTGAGTTCATTGAAAGATACCACCAATAAATATATAATAATAAAAAAAATTAAAGGCCTACCTCTCTTTCCATTTGGCAAAGAGAAAGAGAATTGTTCTCTACCATGAATAAACTGGTGAGATCTCTGCCCAATTTCAGATGAAGAAAAGTGTCAAGAAAGAGACTGTGAAAATACTGCTAAAAGGGTAGGGTGGACTGTAGAAATTAAGAATTCAAAGAATCAAAATTAATTTCTTTTTTGAAGATAACATTTTTAAAACAGAAAATTCTTGAAAAAATATAAAGAAAGTGACTAAATATAAATTCTAAGTTGACAGTGTAGGTTTCACTTTCTACAGATATGAAAACATTTTTGTAGTTTCCCATGCCTTTTACATCAATTTTTCCTATGCTGCTTTTGCAACTCAGGTGTGTAGCCATACTGCAGATATTGTTACCAAATCATGAATCTAAAATGTCTCCTGTAAGACCATTCTTCCTTTAATCACAATAGGTGGCTTTTGAGCCACTTTCTCATTCCTAAATCGACAAACTTTTTTTTTGGAGAGTCATGCAGTAAATATTTCATGCTTTGTCTCTATACACTATTCAACAAGTCATGGTAGCCATAGATATTTGCAAATAACCAGGTATTTCTGTTTTCCAAGGTAACTGAAATTACAAAACACACTCAGTCAGTTCATATTTTTTCCTGTGAATCATTGTCTGTAGAACTTAGAATATTGCTAGAGAGTTTTCTTTCAGGCATGAAAGGAGCATATATTATTTTTAACCATATTCCACTGGCCAGAAGTCACTCTCATGACCCACACTGATCTCAGGAGAGGCAGAGAGATGGATTCTTCTGGTGTGCCAACAGCAGGAAACAAGGTTACTGAGTGTCTCGAGATCTCTGCCCAAAACTAAATTTAGCTGAGAATGCTTATTTTCACTGCCAGCCAACTCACCCTATATCTTCTTAGAATTTTCAATAATCTCTAGTGTTTGTATAGATAATTTTTTTTGTTTAACCTAACAGGAATTTAATTAGAAATTTATTTTAGATATAATTTAATATTTTAAATTTAAGTAGAAATAAATAACAGGAATTTAATTTAGAAAGACTATTTTTTCCTGAAGGTACAGCATGTATTTATAACAAGCTTGATTTGAATATACATAAGAAAATTTTTTAACTTGAGACGTTAAATCTATTACAAAAATAAATCATAAACTATGAGAAGTTTAGAAGATATGGAATTAATTAACAAAACTTGAGAAAATTCTTTACAACTAAATCCTTTTAGGGGAATATGGTCAATGAGGATGCTGATTAACACTTTAAGCATTTACAAGGGTATAATTAAACCTGGGAATCACATAGCATAAATTGATGGAATGCTTGTATACCTTGGAAGAAAAGTTCTAATCTTTAGGTTGCCTCAAACTTTCCTGTACACATCTGGATCCTACATATGCCCATTTGGATCAAAAGATGTTGTTGCTTTAAAAAAATGTGTGATACATCCTGAATAGCAGCCATAGATGTCTGAGATCTATTCTAGTGAGGCAGCTTCTCTCAAAAATAAAACATCGGGTGAGAGCTTCTCACCAAGCACTCATTAAAAGGTAAACTTTCTTGGGCTGGGAGTCATGTCAATCATCGTTTTCTTGCAAACCCAAAGCTGCCTTTTTCTCTGTTAGAAGCTGTTACCATCTTCAAAGCCATATCAAAACACTGTTTGTTCTATGCTTTGATTTCACCCACATGGTGAATTCAAAGAAGACTTGAGAGTGGAGAGAGATCATTTCAGATGTTTGAGCATTTGTCTTTCCATGTTTGTAAACGTGACTTAAGTGCCTTATGCCTAATAAAAAAAAATGCTTTAAATGTAGTGGAATTTTTTTTTATTGCAACATTCCATCTTCTATGTTTCAAAAATGTTTATGACTCAGATCTCATAATCTTAAACACAAAACCCCCAAAGATTTGTATAATGGCAATATAATGGTAATTCACCTCACAGAGTTCATTTTCCTTTTTATTGTGATACAGTACAATAAAAACAAACAACAACAAAAAGCTCTTTTTCAATGGCAATTTCTAAATACCTGGCACAAATAACCAATTTTTCCTTGGGAAAAGAAAAGCCTTTAGGAAGATAATGTTACTTAAGGTGCATTTTGCATTGAGGATATTTGACACTATTCACGGAGATAAACAGATGCATGTGATTTACATATGAAAACCTATCAGATAATGCAAAAATTTGTATGTGAAATGCTTCATTCACTGAATTAGCCTATGGTAATCTCTCATTATATGAAAAAGAAAATGATTACTAAAAATGTCTAAATAAATATTAATGTGGTTATATTGTTTTAAAATATTTAAAAAGAACAATATGCAAGGAGAATTATTTAAAGGCACAGATGATATTTTTGGTTTTGTTTATCTAAAGAGCAAATAAAGAAGAGGTTAAAAATTAAATCTAAATTTAATTTGGTGATGAACTGAAAAGTATGATCTTCAAATTTCCTCTCTGGTTGGATCATTTTAAATAATGAAAGAGAAGGAAAATAAATAAATTAACATGAAAAACATGAGAAGACTTTAAAATGTTAACTGAGTTAAATCAGCTGTAAATATGATGAAATTTTGATTATGATATTGCCTATCCACTGAACTCAAACTGATACCAAGGATCTGGTCAGATGGTGACTCTTTTTAGGTACTTCCCCCCCCCCCCCCCCATTTTCTTGTAGGTAGCAATTTTCTGAAGTCTTTTTTAAAAAGTTGGGAAATAGAAAAACTGAAGCAGTTTTGAACACATTTTGTTCAGATCTCATTCTTCAAAACCAACGGAAAATTTGCCACAATTGTATCACTGAGCATGTCCTAAGTGAAAGAGGCTACTGCCCTTTAGTAAGATACAATACACTGAGGTGACAGAGCAAAGACACATAGGGAATAGATTGGGATGGTAAACGGAATTTTTTTTTAACTATAATTTGTGATAAACGTTCCATATTTTTAAAAAAAATATATAACAAAAGATGTCCTTAAAAGATGATCTCAGTTTTCTCTTTATAACTCATCAAAAGAGAACAAAGCAGAAATCAAGAGAGAAAGTAAGAGCAAGAGAGCGGTAGCTGGAGAAGGGGTTAGGTAGAAAATAATATGGGCAAAAATTGGATTCAAATCTGAATCTGATGCTTGGTAAAAGGGCATTCATTTACTCCTTGATTTTATACAATTTGAAACTTTTATGTAACAAAATATTTTTTAAAGGTTGAGTTGTCATTATCTGTCAAATGTACGAATGCACAGGTGAGTAATCGCTTGAGTTAAAGAGAAATATTCAGCCCTCCTTTAAACATTTCTCTAGGAGTATAGTCCACAATCTTAAGTGTGCCATGTATTTTTATGATGGACAATAAGTAAGGTTGATGAAAAGTACTATGTCACTTCTTGAACTCACTCTAGGCTGCTCTACACCTTGCACCCATCCTCCTTCCCCAGTAAAAATGGGCTCTATGGATGTGTAAATTATCTGGGTCCCCACGTCGCTCTTGTTGTAATATTGATTTTTTCAATACTTGTATGTAAAAAAGAAGAAGATGTACACACACCTATGCAACTATGAGAGCAGATATTCACTTTTCCTTAGTTGATCTCTTTGTATGTTAAAGTTGCCTTCTGTCCTCACAGTGGTGCACCCCTATAATCCCAGTGACTAGAGGCTGAAGCAGGAATACGGCAAGCTCCAGGCCACCATCAGCAACTTACTGAAACCTTGTCTTAAAAGTTGAAAAAATGAAAATAAAAGAGGGTTGGGGATGTAGCTCTGTGGTAGTGTGCCCCTGGGTTCAATGGTTCAATCCCCAGTAACACACACACACACACACACACATACAAATACACACGTTGTCATCATATCATCTTCCAGTGTTGGCTACCAAGGATATTCTTCCTCTTTTATTAGCTAGGAATTCACACACACACACACACACACACACACACACACGCACGCAAACACACATCCTTCAAATTATCAATGACTTTATTTTGGACCATACCTAGATTGGTCATATCAGTTGTTTGATTGTGTTTGGAAGTACCATTTCAATTGGAAGGTGGTAAAAAGTCTCAACTCTAGGATTACTTCCCTAAATCTTAAGCTACTCTATGACAAGAATTGGTCATGGAAGGGTTGGCAATACCTCTTTGATTCCTAAATATTGACTCCTGTAAAATCTCATTAATCTGTTTTAATTGGAGGAAGCTTAGCCTCAATTAAGAAAAAAAAGTCTGAAAATATATTATTTCAGAAAGGAATGAAGTTCTATTATTTCAAGTGCCTACATTAACTCACATTAAACTAACAAAGTGTTATCCAATACACATCCTTGACTTGATTTAATGGTTTGTAATTAGCGTATCAATTGTGTGGAAATGGATCCTTCTAAAGTGCTTGAGGGTGCTTAGAAAGTTTGTTCTACTAAGTATTTTCAAGGATCCTCTTGCAATCTTATTTACATTATTAATTTACTCTCTAAAAAGAAAGAAATTAATCGAGGCAAAAAAGAATATTCAAGTCAGCTTCTTGCCAAATGAATTGTGAGTTTGTAAAACTAAATTTATTAAAATGTTCTCTAGTATTTATACCCTAATTATAATATCAAAGTTTTGCTATATATTTTTTTATCTGTAGAGGTAATTCTACTGATAGGAAGGAGAATACCTCCCGCTGATCTTATGTTCTTTTACCAGCAGAGAAAGAGAATGGCTTCATGTGGTTTCCTTGCAACCAATGCACATTATTTATTTGAATGATAGTCCTTAAATTATTTATATACAAACACAACACACACACATATTTATGTACATATATACCTCAAGATGTATAATGTATATCTAATATATGTGTATCTAGTATATATGTGTCTGTGTATATATATATATATATATATATATATGTAAATATATTAAAAAACCTTGAAAGAAAAGAAACCATATTTGGATTCTAATGTATTTATATTAGTGCATAATACAGTGCCTGATATATTAAATCAATTTATACATGTTTTTAAAATTTTATTTTTAGCTTCATAATCAGTAAAACAATAAATTTATTTTCCATCCTGGCTTTTTAAAGTTAATCCTATCTTCAATTTAGTTGCAAGGTGATATACATTCTTTTCATTTTCTTCTATATTTCATTCTATTTTAAAATAAAAAATTTAAATATTTTCCAAATCTGAGGTAGAAGGTTTAAATCTGCCAATTCTCAGTCAGAGAGAGAGTGAAGTAAATTGAATATCAACTTTGGAAGGAAGATCTTGGTTTATATCTGTTACTTCTTTGTAGTAAGGTAGAATTAACTTCATTATTTATGAGCCTTTCTTAACAAGCATCTAACATCAATCTTGACTTTTTGATAATGACGTATACTCTAGCCATAAGAGTTGCCTGTTCTTTTGATTTATATCCTTTATTGTTTCAAATGGTCTGTTTTCCTATCCTTGTCCACTAATGAGGATAATTGATCCCTGTCTTCTTTCTATCATCTCTGTGTATTTGCAGATAAATACCATGTTTCCCTTTAGTATACTCACTTGTCAGAATATGCCTTATTCTTTTAACCTTTCCTTACAGGTACTGTTTGGCAGCTTTTTGGTCAAAATCTTCTTCTGAATTCTTCACTTTGTGTATGTTCTTTCCCAAATGTGTCATACAGCCTACTCTGATATGCCTGTACACAATCATGATTGACACCCTGATGTAAGCACTGTTTTATCTGAGCTTTCTCTCCAGTGAATGTGATTATGTGTATTGACATATTTGTTATTCTTTTTATTTTTTATATTTTTTCTTTAATTTGTCTGTTTTTTTTTTTCTCATTGAAACATTTACACTTATGTTAACAAATTTACTTATGGAAATATTGATAAATAAATAGTGTGTGAAGTAAAGTGAATCCAATGTATATATCTTTCTTGCTCTTATTGATCTTCTTAAAAGTAATAAATATTAATTTTGGACAAAATACCTATTTGTGGACTTTTTTATGCTTTGAATTTACATGTTAACAACTGATAGAATTTGATAATCCTAATTTACTCTTACAGCCATAAAGCAATTCTCAGCACTTTTTAATAATTCATTGAATGTTTTGCTGCAGGGCTGCTGTGTTCTTAAAATTATATAAATCATATGATTGAGAGGTATGATGCATGGATTTTCTAAAGGAAATTCATATGCATATGGTGTAACACAAAGGTGATATGGCAATCTGATATGAACAACAATTTTATTGAGTATATAGTTAAATCAGAGAAAGAAAAAAGCTTCAAATTTTGTCTTATTTTGCATTTCTTGCAATTGTTTTGATTGCACACATTTTCAATGAAGTTGAAACTAGCAATGTACTTTGACTAACACTATATGTTCTGATGAAAAACAGGGGACAATAGCATTATAATCGACAACTAGTTTTATTTTAATTGCACTGCCTCCATGGCAAAAGTATTGCTTTTTAGAATATGCTGCTTCTTTTCTCAGATGTTTTTAAAAAAATCTAGGCAGAGAATGTACCTTAGTGGTGGAATGCTTGCCTTCCATGTGTGAGACCCTGGGTTCAATCCCCAACACTGAACAAAAGAAATTAAAAAATGTTTAAGAAATATTGACCTTCTGAAAACTGACATGATATACAATGATCCCTCCAATGGAATCCTGTACTCACAATTATGATGACAACAAACAAACAAACAAACAAAAATACAGTTAACACTGTCTGCTTTGTTGAATACCCGTCCAATCTCTAGTGGGGTAATGCAATTCTTCAAAAAGTTATAGATTCAGGTTCTTTAATCATCCAGTGTGTATTTAAATTTGCAATCTAATGTATGAACTCCCTAAGATTGTCTTCTTATCCATCCATATCATAACAGACTCATATATTCTTAGCATAAGGATATTTTCTTATATAAAAATTGTGTTAAAGTAGAAACATTGAAGAATGTAATAGTAAGACTCTTGTCTTAATTTTTTTGGTCTACTATAACAAAATACCATGAAATGATTAACTTATGAACAACAACAAAAAATTTATTTTTCTTAGTTCTGTATGGGCTGGGAAGTCCAAGACTCAGGTGTCAACAGATTCAGTAACTGGTGAGGATCTGTATTCCCATAAATGTCACATTCTCAGTGTGTCCTTGCACAGTGAAAGGGAGAATGTGGTTTCTGGGGCCTCTTTTGTAAGGATTCTCATCCTATTTGTGAGAGCTCTACTGTCATAACTCAGTCATCTCCCTGGAAGCCCTACCTCTTAATTCCATTAGCCTGGGGATAAGGATTCCAGCATTTGTTTTTGGAGAACATAAATATTCAAACCACAGTAACTCTGATATCAGTATATCATTAACACAAAGAAAAGACTTGACCCAACTTTCATTAATAAAGGAAATTATAAACTGTCAAAGGCAGTTCAAAGATTTGGGGGATTATACATTTGTGTGTATATAGTATGTGTAATCAGAAATGCTAAAATGAATTAGCTAATAGATGCAAAGCTAATATTTTAAATTTCTATTAAATGTAACATTTGGGATCATAATTTTTCACAAGTCAATTTTATCTCTATGGACATTATTCATTTCCATTTCCATGACCAAAATCTACTTTCACTATTATCACTTTCTATAACTTAGACTAGTCTCATAGAGCCATAAACTAATAATAGAAAACTATTCATAACCAAATATGTACATTTCTGTGGAATAATGTGTTTCTTAGAGAATTCATTACACAATATCAAGTGCTCCACTAAAGGGACATTCAGTGCTTTATTTTCCCCTTCTTTATTCAGAGAGAAAGGGAGAAAGAAAGAGAGGTGCGGGGAGGGGTGAGAGGGAAAGAGAGAAGAGAGTTAAAGATGCAACTGTTAAGGAAGGAAAACAAAACAAAACAAAACTCATCTGTATCCTTAGAGTTTCCAGCTTGGCCTAAGAATTAAACTGATATGAAATAGATTAACAGACAAAATCATATAAGTTTTGTTAAATTTTTACATACATTTGGCAGCCTTCACAAGAGAAATAAGACCTAAAAAAATGACCAGTACAGAAATCTTTTGTAATTTTTAGAAAAAGAAATTATATATTGGTGAAAAATCACAAAACAAATAACTTTGGGCTACAGGTACTATTTTGTGAAGAATTGACTGAAAGATATATGAGGGAACCTAAAGCAAAATGAGGTTATCTTTTTTTATTCTAATTTGTTATACATGCTTGCAGAATGCAATTCATTTCATATTACATATAAAGAGCACGATTTTTCAAGTCACTGGTTTTACATAGTATTTTCACACCATTTGTGTCTTCATACATGTACTTAGGGTATTGATGTCTAACTCATTCTGCCATTATTCCTATCCCCTTGCCCCCTCCTCACCCCTCCCTCCCCTTTGTTCTATTTCCTCTTATCCCCCTTCCTTGCCATTATAAGTCAGTATCTTCATAACGAAGAAATCATTCGACCTTTGGTTTTTGGGATTGGCTAACTTCACTTAGCATTATTTTCTCCAACTCCATCCATTTACCTGTGAATGCCATGATTTTATTCTCTTTCAGTGCCAAGTAGTGTTCCATTGTGCATATATACCAAAGTTTCCCTATCCATTCATTTACTGATGGGCATCGGGGTTGGTTTCACAATCTAGCTATTGTGAATTGTGCTGCTATAAACATTGAAGTGGCTGTGTCCCTGTAGTAAGCTGCTTTTAAGTCTTTTAGGTATAGACCAAGGAGTGGGAGAGCTGGGTTAAATGATGGTTCCATTCCAAGTTTTCGAGCTGAAATCAACGAAATTGAAATTTAAAAAAAAAATTGACAGAACAAAAAGTTGGTTCTTCAAAAAAATAAATTGAATCAACCATTAGCTATGCTAACAAAGAAAAGGAGAGAGAAAACTGAAATTACCAATATCTGTGATGAAAAAGGAAACATCCGGACACACACTACAGAAATACAGAAGATAATTAGAAATTATTTTGAAGATTTATACTCCAATAAAATAGAATATATTGAAGGCATTGACAAATTTCGAGAAACATATGATATGCCAAAACTAAATCAGGATGATATATACAATTTAAATAGATCAATTTCAAGCAAAGAAATAGAGGATGCCATCAAAAACCTACCAACAAAGAAAAGCCCAGGACTGTATAAATACACAGCCAAGTTCTACAAGACCTTTAAAGAAGAACTAACACCAATACTTCTCAAACTAGTTCATGAACTAGAAAAAGAGGGAGCACTTCCAGACTCATTCTATGAGGCCAATATCACCCTGATTCCAAAATCAGGCAGAGACACACCAAAGAAAGAAAACTTCAGACCAATATCTCTAATGAATATAGATGCAAAAATTCTCAATAAAATTCTGGCAAATCGAATATAAAATAAGATTATCTTAACAAATATATTTGTATAGGTCCTTTTCAACATCAACTCCTGGTCTCAGGTGATAAGTTGTACTTCTCTTCTTGGTAAGTTTTATAGATCATTCTTGGAGAGCAATGGTAAGTTAAAGAGACTTTCCTGCATCTGCTCTTTCTCAAGTGTCTTCAGCTCAAAAACATCAAAGCCATATACTTTTTGGGACATGCCCTTAACTCTTTTATTACCTTACACCTGCTTGTCCTAAGGATGGGCCCTAAGTAAGGGACTGCAAGCAGACTCTAAGAATATGAAAAGGCAAGGAAATAGATCCTCCCTATAACCTCCTGAATGACAGACAGCCCTGCCCCTAGTGACTATTGTTTAAAACACCAAGTTCATTACAATTTATTACAATAGCAACAAAAAATTAATATAGTGGTCAAAAATTTGAACACATAGTAACAGGAAATTATCATTTTCTAAAGTTGTCTACTCCATTACTTAAAGACTACATGCTCAGAAAATCTTTTCAGTGGAGCTAAATTCTGATGTAGATTGCAAGCATTACCCCAGTGGGTATCTTCTCCTTACTCTCAACAGGTCCTCAGGTCATGCTTCCACTTTTTCATGTTAGGTCTTGGCATCACTTTCTGTTTTCCAACCCAAACAGATGGAAGCAAAACCACAACCTTTTTTTTTTTTTTCATCTTTCTTATTTTTCTTTTGTAAAACTCTGTCATATGTTACAGTTGAATTTTCTTTTTTCTTTTCTTCTTCTTTGTCTTCACCACCACCATTCTGGCAAGCCTCTACCTCAGGCTGTGGCTATATTCTCTGAATTATTCGCCATGTCTTCAGTAGAAGGTCTGCCCAATTCTGTCTATATACCACAGCCAGTAAAAGGTTAAATCACTAGTTCCAATCAGCCCCTTGCTTCAGAGTCTGCTTTTTCCTGTTGCTTATCAAACCTCAAGCGCTTGTACATAGCAAAGGGTGTTCCTCAACAGGGCTGGCTTCAGGGTCTTGTGGCCAGTTCAGTGCTCAAGGCTCCACATTTAGAAAGAGTCCATGCTTGCTTCATGTTCTGCAGACACTGTTTTGAAATTCTTAATAAATTTTGAAAAAATACCTGGTCTTTTCATCTTATGCTGCACCTCACAAGCTACAGGGCCTGTTCTATTGTCCAGTTTATTCACATTTTATTTTTCAATGCCCTTCTTTTTTAATACAGCCTTGTCTTGAAAGGTAAATATTCTTCTTCTCCCTAGAATATGTCCTCTATAGACCAACTCTAATATCTTAACTGTTACTATTTCCCTTTTCTGAAATGTGCTTATTTCTTGGTTTCATGCCTCTGGGTCCAGCTCAGAGATTATGACTCTGGCAAGAATAGTACTTTGTACAGTCTATGCTTCTTACAAATCATTTCTTCTTGTTGCGTGCCTTCTTTCCTTCTAGTCAAACTTGTCCAAAAATTAAAAATGAAGTCTTACCTGTTCCTTCAGCTTTTACTATTTTTTTTTATTCTACAAATTTATTTTGCTCTTGATTTCCCAGTAATAAGTTCATGTACATTAGCCTTCTCCTCCTTTGTATCTAACAATCGTGTAGGGACACTAAACTTGTCTAGCCCTATTATGTATGTATCCACCTCCAAATTAGGATAGTAATTGTGTAGTAGTAATATACATTTGCTAATGCATTAATTATGTAACTTAATTATATAGGGAAATTAGGGAAATGCTTTAAAACCAAACCTTTGTTTATGTTGGTCACTTCCAAGAAATGCACTTACATGGTAATTCTTAGGAAGATGATATTAATTTTCCAATTTCTTCTACACTAAAAAGAATAAATTGAGTGTTCTTTTTTTTTTTTTTTAGGATGTACTATTTAAACAATAATGGAAATTTTTACTTGAAGTTAAAGTGCCCCAAATTCACTTTAAAGCTAAGTTTATATATTATTTTAAATATGAAGAATTACACTTATCTCCTCAGTAGATATGAAAAAGCAAATTACAAGTTTATATAAAAGGTTAGTATATGCACATATTTATATACACATATTGCACAACAGTGACTGTGGCAACAGAATGTGCGTTTGGATAGTTTTTCACCTACCCCACATTTCTTATAAATTCTAATAATACTTGCCATCTTGAATACCACTGTATGTGTGAAGTGGAAGATTTTTATCTGTAATTTGACCTCTTCTATACTTCATAATAGAGAAGGGCCATTGGTTAAAGAGAGAATCAAACTTGAGAAGCTCTGCTTTGGAAAGAACTTACCTTCCAAAATAATGGATATAGAAACGAAAAACTGAAGGGTAACAAGAAGGAGAATCACCTAGGAATTTTCAATTTTCTTTGGTGAATAGATTTTTCTTCTAATGCTAACCATTTCTATTGTAAGAGATCTGATCATGTAAGTGAGATTGAGTAAAAGGCCAGGCTAAGGACATTTGGAAAATAAGAAAATGAAAATAAAAGGTCAAGAAAACTTGGGATTAAAAATATATATATACAGAGGAGGTAAAAATAAAAATCTTGGTCTCATATTTAAAACACTCTTGTGCTTTAAAGAACGTTCTAATTTCATTACAGAAATAATTTTTCTCAGTGTTCAAAGTCTTCACATCTCTTCCTGAATTAAAGGAGATATGATTGTAATTCCCACATTGTAATTTTAACTCTAGGAACAAGCTGGTTATAGTTGGTTCTTTCTTGGGTAAAATGCACTTTCTCGCCATTGTGACTAAATGGTATAATTGATAAAAAAAAAAAAAAAAAAAAAAAAAAAAACTTTTTGGGTGGATAGGGAGGGAAATATCCATAAGAAAGAAAGTGGGAAAGGAAAAATGTTTGTGAGTTTCATTTTTGTGTCAGAAATAGGGAAATACTGAACAATACTTTACAACCTCTAAAGAAGTTCATCTGCAATACAATTTTCCAACAATATTACTACTTTTTGCAACTGAGAAAACCAAAGCTTAAGAAAGATAGTTCTCAAAATGCTAGTGGAGTGATTGACTTCATACCTGAACCCAGGTATGCTTGTACCCAAGAGTGACTCTATTTTACCAGTTTCAATTTTTGAATACTACTCTCATTCCAACCAAAATTACCCATGTGTCACTCCTCTTTCCATCCCACCACCTCACCTATGAAATAAGACTTCTAAAAATATGTCTCTTATTTATTTCAAAAGAAAGTGCCCAGGAAGGTTACAGAGAGACTTAGACAGAAAATTATTTAAGGTCATCAATTTGAGTATCAGTTCTGGGAAGTGAAATGATTCTTCTGATTCCAAGTTTAATGACTTTGACATTAATTAAAGAACAAGGAGAGAAACAACATCACAGTCTAAGAAGAAATTCTTACATCAATAAATTTATATTCTTGTGAATCTTAGCATTTACATTCAATGTTTGAGGTATATTCATGCACCAATCTTTAGTCACCAACATTCTGAAGTATAACTTTGCTATTTACAAGCTTTGTAGTGTCCTGGGTTTCTAATTATCCAAAGTCTACCTCTACCTTTTCTCTAGGAAGTCTTTTAACAGTTGATTATTGCACAGATCAATATGACAAGGGATAAAAGGTTATTTTAAGTGATCAGGTTAAAAATTAAAAGATGCTGAATCATAGAAATCTCACTGCAAATAAATCAACAAGGTTTACTCTAGCTCCATCTCTACTACATGCTTTCTAAATAAGAACTACTGATCCCACAAATGAATATATTTGTGTAAGCTAGTTATGCAGAATATAGATTGTGAAAGAAACAAGACCTGCTCAAATTTAATGATATTTTTTACTTTCTTGAATTAGAGTGGGGGGGGACTATTGTTAATATAGGACACAGTATAAAATGGTGGAGTGATGCAGAGGGCCAAAATACTTGTCATTGAGGTTGGACATTTACTTCTAAAAGCACTGGTCAGTAAGAGGAAGCTTGTCTTCATATTTGGGATAAGTCATAATCTAGGGAAGTAACAATTCGAGACTAGGCCAAAAAAATGCTTAGTACTTTAGACATCTATGCAGGCACCATTGTCTACCACTCAACGCTGTATTTCCCCCAATAGTATATAATTTACAAGAGTTTCTTTCCTCCTTTTTCTAGAATTATTTTTATTTCCTAATGTATAGAGAATCAATTGCAGCACTGTTAAACCCAGGTCTTTGTCCTGAATGTTCGGTCAAGAGAAGGTGCTGAAGAGGAGTTTCACTATGGGGGAAAAAATGGAATTTTTATAAAGCTTTAGCAAGAGGGGTTAACCAAGGATCAACTAGTTTTGAAATAGTTGTCTTAAAAAATTCCTTGGAAAAGGAAATAGCAGTTCCTTTATATTGGGAGCCATTGATTGGGCAGTTTTGTTTTATCAAGAGTTGGGTAGAGCTGGACCTGGTGGTGCACGCCTTTAATCCCAGCAGCTCAGGAGGATGAGACAGGAAGACCACAAGTTCAAATCCAGCCTCAGCAACTTGGTAAAGCTCTATGCAACTTAGTGAAACCCTGCTTAAAATAAAAGGTAAAAAGGGCTAGGAATGTGGTTCAGTGGTTAAGCACCTCTGGGTTCAATCTCTGGTACCAAAAGAAAGAAAAATGTTGGGTAAGATAGGGATCACTTGTAAGACAGGATAAGATGAAACATCTGCCAGTCTAAGGACACAAGGGCTGTGGACATGCAGGGGCCCAGGGCATGTGAGACCACTCTAGAAAATGTTGTTCAATCTCTTTCATATTTCTTACAATAGAAGGTTTTGAAATTCACTCTTTCTCTCTCTCTTATCTTTCTTTTCTAATTACAGGTTTCCCTAAGGTTTAGATATCTTATTCTAGAAAGTTCACATTAAGAATAAGGGGGGCAGTGTTTAAATTAAGCTATTACATGTGAAGATGGAGTATTCGCCAGCCATTCCTGCTTCAGTGCAGTGAAAAATCCAGGACAATCCAGAGAAAGAGAAGGTTATTCTCTTTCAGGAACACTCACCTCAGTTACACTAAGTTCCTTGACATAAGCTGATTTCTTGAGTAAAAATCTCCCCATGTGTTTCCTCTCCTTTTTTGTATAGGCAGCCAATGCTTGGCTCTTGGGTGTCTTGAACTCAAGAGATGAGGTTGGTAAGCAAAGTGGTCAGAGGTAGAAAATTGTGGAGGAAAGTTGCTCTTTGCAGTATTTCTACCTCATTCTTTTCACTCTCATGCTTCTTGCTCTTGTCTGTCCAAGTTTTTTTTTTTTTTTTTTTGCTAATTTCTTCTTAATTCTTATTGTTTATTCATATGGTCTTTATCTTTGTTTTGCTATTGTAGAGAATCCTTCTAATGTACTTACTAAATGTTTTAAACAGGAAAGTGTACTAATTTTATATCTGGCACTCTTCATGCATTATTTTATTGTTTGTAATGAAAAGCAAACTCTGGTTTGCAGAAACGAAGCATATAACTCTGTGCAAAGAGAAATTCTTTTAGAATGGTCACAAAATGGATGTACATTTCATTCCCTACTTTAAACTAAGAACTGTTAGAATTGAGCTTATTTTTGTCTGTTAAGTTACCCAATGCCATTTCAAGAAACTCTATAAAGATACAAAGCCAATATTCCTTATGAACATAAAATTATTTTATAGTAGCTGTTCTCTAGTCATCCAGAATTTCATTCCTGGTGGGTACTCAGAATAAGAGAATAATCATGAAACTCCATAGTCTCTTCAACACTATATACCAAGGACTCTGCATTTTTCAATTTTGCACTTTCTTTTACTGACTTTGGATTTTAAATCTACTTATAATACAACATATTTCCCCAGAATTATTCTTTCACTTATATCCCTAGAACCACTTTTCTGAACCAGGGTGCTTTGTGGATAAGAAAAATGAATTTGAATGAGATTAAACCCAAAAGCTTTTTGTTGAAAAGATGCCAGGTATCTCACTGAATCAAAGGGTCATGATATAGTCCACAGAAAGCATGGTAAGCAAGGGACATCTGGAAATCCTTCTTACCTTTCCCTCTTCTTTCCCTCCTTCCTAATTTTTTTCATATTTCCTTCCCTCCCTCCATTCCATCTCTTTCTTTCTTCTCTCTCCATTTGAAAGTTAAATATTTTGAATAGGTGTAAAATCATATGACCACCAGTATAATAAATTTGTATATTAATTTTGTCATTCATCATTAAAGAAATGCAAATTAAAACCACAGTGAGATACCACTAGCATATATTTGAGTGGCTAAAACTGAAGAAGACAAATAAAACTAGTGCTTACAATGATGCCAAGCAAAATGGAACTTCCATTTATTGCTAACAGGGTTAAAAAATTATATGATTGCTTTTATAATTAGTAAAGCAGTTAGCTATACAGGTAAAAACATAATTAACTTAATATACAGTATCTAAATTTCAGATGTTCCATAAAAAGATATAGAACATTTCAATCACTGCAAAAACATTCCTGATGCCCCGCTGTAGTCATTAACCTACTGCTACTGCTGAGATTCCTGGAAACACTCATCTGCTTTCTAATACTGCGATGTTGCATATTCCAGACAATCAAGTGAAAACAATCATATAATGTGGGGACTTAGGTCTGAAGTCTTTCATTTAGCATAATTTTTGAGATTAATTCATGTTGTTACATATATTAGTACTTCATTTATTTTAATTACTAAATAGCATTTCTTTGTGTAGCTGTACAACAATTTATTTATCTGATTAATTCATATTTGGATTATTTCCAGTTTTTAGTCATTATGAAAAAATCTGTTAGGAACTTTTGAGCAACAGTACTTTTGTGGGTATGTGTTTTCAGTCTTCTAGGTAAACATTTGAAATTTAGATGCTCTATATTTAATTTAATTGTATTTTGACTGTATAAATAACTGCTTTATTATGAAATTAATCATATCATCTCTTAATCCTGTTAGCAACATATGGAAGTTCCATTTTGCTTAACATCTTTTTTTTTTTTTTTTTTTTTTTTTGGTAATGGGGATTGAACTCAGGGGCACTCGACCACTGGGCTACATCCCTATCCCTTTTTCGTATTTTTATTAGAGACAGGGTCTCACTGAGATGCTAAGTGCCTCACCATTGAGGCTGGTGTTGAACTTGGGATCCGCCTGCCTCTGCCTCCCAAGTGCTGGGATTACAGGAATGCAGCACCGCGCCTGGCTTGCTTAACATCTTTGTAAGCAAAAAAAAATTTGTCTTCTTCAGTTTTAACCACACAAACATATGCTAGTGGTATCTCACTGTGGTTTTAGTTTGCATTTCTCTAATAACGAATGATACCAAACATCATCTATTTGCTTATTTGTTATCTTTATATCAATTCTAACCTTTGGTCCATTTTTTTCTTAGTGGCTTATTAGTCTGAGTGTCAAATGGTAAGTGATTTTTACACATTTTACATATAGATCTTTTGTTAGATTGTATGATTTCCAAATATTTTATCTTAAAATAGGGCTTATTTTTTACCTTTGTGTCTTTTATTTTTGGTGAATTCCAATTTATTAATATTTTCTTATTATGCTTTCTGAGTTCTATGTAAAAATAATTGTGCCAGTGTCAAGTCATTTGGACTCCATCCTATATTTCTTCTAAAAAGGTTATAGTGATTTTGGTTTTTAGTTCTTTATTCACTTAAATTAATTTTATACATACTCTGAGGTCAGAGTCATAGTTTATTTTTTCTTGTATATACAATTGTCCAGTAACTTATGTTGAAAATACCCATTACTCATTGAATTTCATACTTTTTTTTGTTGAAAATTTAGTTACCAAATACAAGTGGATCTATTTCTGGATTATCCATTTTTTTCCAGTTGATCTGAGTTGGAAGACAACACTGCATGGATTTTGGTGGGTCTCTTGTGTTTTTGCTTTCTTGAGAAGGCAAACTGACAACTTTTCAGATTAAGAATGCTTATACATTAAACAATTTGAGAGACATAGACAATGCTTCACTCCAGAGCAAAGAACAAGTTGGTTAGTTTAGTATAAAGTCAATTTCTCCCTTCAGGAGCAAAGAAGAAGCTAGTTTGTTGCAGTTCAATATTGCTGATTGGGTTTCATAAGTTTGAGGTTTCTCTACTGTGATGCAAAAAGAGTGCATGATCAGCATTTTTGGAGGCTCACTAGCCTTCCCTCCATGGAGAATTGTGGGGTATGGTAAAACTTAGAACAGAAAGCTTACACTGCTCTCTGTCTAATGAGTAATAAGGGCTCATATCATCTTTCAACATCCTTATTTTTATTCCATATTTACTACTTATACATAAAAGTGGGGTTCAAGTCTACATATTTGTATGTGCAGAAGATAGAACAATATAATCTGGCCAGTATCATTTCCCAATAGTTCCCCTTTTCTTTCCCTCTTTCCTTCCCTGGCATCTTTCTTCTACTCCACTAATTGTCCATCAGTTTTCATGAGATCCCCTTCACCTTTCTTTTCCTTTGTCCTTTCTAGCTTCCACATATGAGAGAAAACATATGACCTTTGACTTTCAGAGTTCAGCATATTTTGCTTAGCATAAGTTTCTCAAGTTCCATTCATTTTCTTCTTTATGGCTAAGTAAAACTCCTTTGTATATGTATACCACATTTTCTTTATCCATTCAGCCATGGATGGACACCTAGGCTAGTTCCACAGTTTGGCTGTTGTGAATTGTGCTGCTAGAAACATGCGTATGTATATATCACTATTGTAAGATGGCTTTACTTCTTTAGGATAAATACC